>QEPC01012362.1:1663178-1693848 GCA_003113815.1 Sphenodon punctatus
GGGGGGGGGGGGGGGGGAAGGCTGGGGAATTCGCTTCTAGGCTGGGGAAGCGAATTCCTTCAAGTGATAGTCGGAAGAATGGGAGTGAGGAGGGTTGGATCGCAAGGTGAGGAATGCATTTTATATGTATTTTTGTAGCGATGTTGAGTTTAAAAACATTGTAAGCCAACCTGAGCCCTTTTGGGAATAGGGTGGGGTATAAATAGATTTTTTAATTATCATATACTACTGCTGCACATAGCAGTGATTTCCCAGCCTTTGAGGCTTCCTATTCTCTGCATCTGGTAGATGGACAGATCTGCCCATGCTCCCCACATCGATCAAGAGTTCTGCTGTAGCCTCTCCCTGAAGCACTGATTGCTGCTGAAGGGATAGAAGCGAGGGCTACAGGAACCACCAGCAGCAGCAAAGAGAGACCTTGGCGTGCAACGGCTCACAACTCCGACGTGCTCCTCGCAGCAGGGACTCTTAAGAATCAGCCAATACTAACACAGTTGGAATAATAAAACCAATGAAACTATATATACCAGATAATGTTATGGCTTCCAGGGATCTGGCCAGCAAAGAGCTTTTCAATACACGTGTGTAACTTGCAAAACATTTCAGATTTTCAGAACCCAAAGAGCCTTATAAAAAAAAATTTTTAAAATTGTACAAACCTTTGTTACCTTGAACTGCAACAATCCCCGCCCCGTCTGCACGAGAATCAATGACAAAAAAAGGAAACTGCTTTTCAAAGGAGTCGGAGGGCTATGAGTAAACCCCTGCACAGCAAGAGGCAACAGAAATTTCCCCAGGCAGGCCCAACAAAGAGGAGCTTGCAGAGCTGCTGGGAAGACCCCATTTATGAGCTGCCAGGGAGCTGTGCATCCCGCTGCTGCAGAATAAGAGCGGCAGCATCAATGCCTCTGCAAAGCCCCTGCAGCTCTACAGCGTGCTGTATTAAACACACTAACAACATGGAAGGGACAGGAATTAAATTGGGGAGAATGAAGTGAGGTTTCAGAGCACACAAAAGGCCTATACCGTGCACACATCATGAAGCACAGGTAGCAAAACAGCCCGCGAGCTTGAGTTCTTCCCATCCATTCTTTAGGCTTCTGGATTCAATTCATTATTCTATCCTAAGCACTGACAGTATTGATCCCCGCCCCCCATCCCTTCCTGCATAGGCTTCTTTTCTTTTTCTTGGCAAATAAAAGCACATTTATCACCAATTACGTGGAGCACTTTAACTCCGGCTTTCCAAAGTCGAGGACTTGCGGTGGATTTGCTATACAGAGGTTTCTCCCCTTCATGAGGCTGTTTCACTGAAGGCAAGGTAGCATACACAGACTCTGCTACTGCAGCTATAGACTCCATGGGTTACTAGAAAGCGCAAGATTCTCTCGGAATCAAGAATCAGCCTTCATAGCAGAAGCCTCCTGCTCCAACAGATCAGTGGTTCCCCAACTTTTGCTTGTGCAGCCCCCTTTTGAGACAAATCTAATTCTGTGATCCCAGACAGACAGCTAAGCAAGCTATATCCAATACCGCTGTGATTGTGACCCCCACCAACAGATGGTGTGACCCCCACACAAAATGTAAAACGCAAACGTAAATTCTCTGTGCTATTTAAAGTGTTAGTTATGTATATCCCACACCTCCACAAAGACTTAAGGCAGGTAACAAAAGATTATAATTTATATATATAAAGAAAATTCATAAAAATATAAACTTATACAGAATTAAAACAGTTCCCCAAATCGTATCCCCACCTGCTAAACAACTGGCCAAATAAATATACGGTTACCATCAGCTGGTTGCACGCACCCACAGCCGATGGAAACCCCAGGTAAGAAATATTCCTAGCACTTTTGTCAAAGAGTAGAGCAGGAAGGAATATGGAAACATTCATGTGTGGCTGCAACAGAAGCAAGTGAGTCAGCACTAAGGGTGTTTGCACACATTACCCTATTTTACGTCCGTTTCTATCCTACAGGAGATTTAACAACGTATGCATGCGCCTTGTCTCATTCAGGAGGAAAAGTCCAGTGACTTTCATCACGGATGTCAGAGTAGTGTAATCCTTCTCTGACAGCAACAGTATCATTTGACACTGGAATGTATGCATGCAGCAAATATTAATTTAATTAACTTACACAAAAATGAGAATGCGCAGAGGCTCGCCTAGTAACATGTGCATAGACCCATTGAATGCAATAACGGATCCCTTAAGGTCACATGACATAACACTGGCCCCAAAAACCCGGAAGGAAAACAACATGGACACGTAGCCCAGCAGGGGCCTTCTGTGATTCCTGCCTTCCTGGGACACATCCTCACATACAAAAATCAACATAGGCGCAAGCAGCCTCTATCCAGTGTAGTTAAATGAATGTCAATTCCAAGTCCCATCCGTTACAACTTTGGGACAGCACATGAAAAAAAAAAGCTTCCCTCCTAATCTCACTGGACTATATTTCATACTGGAAAAATACGTACAGATAAGAGTTTGACACAAGAATATTGGTGCCAAGATGACTTACAGGTTACCTAGGAACAATACACTTGAGATTAAATCTGCCTCTAGGATTCCGACAGACATCTTCCACAGTTCAGAGAACAAAATTGATAAGGTTTTGAAGGATCGTTTCTGGGATATTTTAAAGTTTTATTTGTTCCTGTAACCTTGCACCAGCCAGCCCCAGGGAACAGGCAAATGACCCATGACACACAAGGCAAGGCACCGAAAGGTGCAGTTACACAATGGGCGTTAACATCTCATGTTTGTACTTTACTGGCATCGCTTGGCAAAAAACCCATTATACAAGAGAAGCCTGGTAGTTTGGGAATTCAGTTTCTTCAACATACACCTCCTCATTGCACTCCACTTTCTCCCAATACATAATGGAGCAACGCCCATGTTTCACGGTCCCTGCTCTATGCCAAGCCCCAGCGTCTCTGCTGCTGGTGAAGAGACTCCAAGCATCCCCACTGGATACCCCAGTCCAGGGACAAACGCAAGTGACTGTTCTAGCCAAGAGAGAACAGATTCACTTTTCAGAAACATGCTCAGATTGGTCTGAGGGCTCTCCCGAGACAAAGTAGTTGAAAATTCAATCATCTTCTGTAATGCCGCACACCCCGCCACTACATATGATGCAAGGATCAGCATCCACTACGCAAGGCCACTTTATGTAGTTGCTCAGTTCAGGGTATGGCTAAGTGAAAGCTTAAGATATAAGCTCTCACTTAGCCATACCCTGAACTGAGCAACTAGGGAAGGTTATTGAGCGGGTGGTGGCCCAACAGCTGCAGGGGCACCTAGACTGCACTGGTTATCTGGACCCCTCCCAGTCTGGTTTTCGTCCGGGCTACAGCACAGAGACTGCGCCTGCGACCTTGGTCGACGACCTTCGCCGTGATTTAGATCAGGGTCAATCGACCCTGTTAATTTTGTTAGATCTGTTGGCTGCTTTTGATACCATTGACCATGAGATGTTTGTGACTCACTTGCGAGATTGAGCTGGAGTGGGCGGGATTGTCCTTGACTGGTTCCGCTCTTTCCTAGTCGGGAGGACTTGGCGTGTGGTGCTCAGGGATTGTTCTTCATTTCCACGGGACCTCACATGTGGTGTCCCGCAAGATTCTATTCCATCCCCGCTCTTATTCAACGTGTATACACAGCTAGTTGGCGAGGTCGTGAGACAGTATGGGGTGTGGTGTCATCAATATGCTGATGACACCCAACTCTCTCGTTTTCATCCAACCCAGCAGTCTCGGTGCTTGCCGGATGTCTGGCGACTGTTGGGGATTGGATGAAGACGAGCCAACTGAAGTTAAATGTGTCTCTTCCCAATTCCAACTCCTCCTCCCTCCCCCTCTCGGTTGTGGTTCCCCAAGGCTCTGTCCTGGGCCCTCTCCTCTTCTCTATCTACACCCTGTCCCTTGGCAAACTCATTGCCTCCCACGGCTTCGAATATCACCTTTACGCTGACAACACTCAACTCTCTCTCTCCACTCCTTCCCTCTCCCCTTTTTACAAACTGGCTCTCCGATCTCTCCGCCTGGATAACCCAACGTCAGCTCAAGCTCAACATGGCCAAGACTGAACTCCTTATCTTTCCTCCCTACCCTTCCTCCCCCTCCATCCTTATTGATGGGGTCACCATCCGTCTTGTACCCCAAGCCCGTACCTTGGGCTTCGTCTTCGACACTCACCTTTCCTTCAAACCTTACATCGACTCTGTTGCCAGGTCCTGTCGCTTTGCCCTCCATAACATTGCTCGGATTCGCCCCTTTCTCTGTCTCCTCAGCCAAAACCCTTGTTCACGCCATAGTCATCTCCCGCCTTGACTGTTGCAACCTCCTCCTTGCTGGCCTCCCCCGCTCTCATCTGTCCCCCTTATTTCCATCCAAAACTCTGCTGCTAGGATCATCCACTTGGCCCGTCGCTTTGACCACGTGCAGCCTCTCCTCCCCTCACTTCACTGGCTCCCCCTTCCTGCACGCATCCTTCACAAACTCCTGGTATTTACTTACAAAACCCTTCACAACCTGGCTCCCCGTTACCTCTCAGCCCTTATCTCCTTACACACTCCTGCATGCACTCTCCGCTCCTCCTCTGTCCCCTCCCTTGCTCTCCCTCATCTCCCCTGCTCACCTAACTGCCTTCGTCCCTTCTCCCTTGCTGGCCCCCATGCCTGGAACTCCTTCCTGCCCACATCCGCCTCGCCCCCTCCCTCCACACCTTCAAATCCCTGCTCAAAACCCATCTCTTCCTCGCCGACGCCTGTTAGAACTTCCCCCTCAATAATTACTGTCTGCCCTCCCCACTGATTCCTGCCTAATTGCAACCAAGTCTAGCACGTGCACCTGAGACTTCGCATCCGCTTGAATGTTTTTATTCCTTGTCTCTCCCTATGTCCTCTGTCCTTGTCTTCCCCCTCCGAGTCTATTAGATTGTAAGCCGTAGGCAGGGACTGCGTCTATCTCATTGTTCTGTAAAGCGCCAGGTACACAGCTGGTGCTATTCAAATGCTTATAATAATAAATAATCCCGACAAGACAGAGGTGGTTGGGACGGCTGTGGATGTGGCTGCTCCCATCATTGATGGGATCCGCCCTCCGCTGGTACCCCAGGTCTGTAGCCTGGGCGTGCTCCTCCATCTGCAGCTCCACCTGGATTCCGAGGTGGGGGCTGTGGTGAGGAATATGTTTCGCCAATTACATTTGGTGCGACCTCTTCGGACGTATGTTTGAGAGAGTGACCTGGCCACCATCATCCATGCTTTCATCACCTCGAGCTTGGACTATTGCAACACACTCTACATGGGGCTATCTATGGTGACGCTCCGGAGACTGCAGAATGCAGCAGCCCGTCTCCTTACAGGGACGGGTCACTGTGAGCACATTACACCGGTGCTCTAGGCTCTGCATTGGCTGCCTATAGTCTTCCGGGCTCAATTCAAGATATTGGTTTTGACCTATAAAGCCCTATATGGCCTTGATCCAACTTACCCGCGGGACCACCTCACTCTCCGTGCTCTGGAGTGGCCTCTGCGGCCTGCTAGGAGCAACCTTCTTGAGGTCCCCCGTGTGACCCAGGGGGCCACTATGGAGAGGGCATTCTCAGTGGCCGCACCTAGGCTGTGGAACTCCCTCCCGGTTGAGGCTCGGGTGGCCCCAGATCACCCCGCCTTCCATCGTATGTGTTAAACCTGGCCGTTCCACCTGGCTTTTGGCGAGACAGATGGGGTGCAGGATGGGATGGGAGATGGGTTGTAGGGTTTGTTGTTCATTGCTTTCCTTTTTAATGTATTTCAATGTGTTTTATATTTGTTTACTGTGTTGTGAGCCGCCCCGAGCTGCTTGGAGCAGGAGGGATGGAGTAAAAAATTTTTAATTAATAAATCAATCTCTCACAGACAAAAGTTATTAGGAATAACTTTGGGGAAAGTGTGCCAATCCAGACTGTTACGGGCATCATCACTCTGCACAGCCAGTGATTTTAATACTGTCACACCAAGGGGGATAAGGTAAAGCAGGGGTGCAGAACCATTCTCTCCCAGGGGCCACTTTGAAAATTCATACAAGCTCTGCAGGTTGCACAGCAGTTGGGAGCAGGGTGCTTAAAGGGTGCACTCAAGAAAAGGACGACCCAGATTATGGATTTGTGCCATGGATCCGCCCCCTAACTGTGTGCGCCTGCCCTCGGATCCCTTACCCAGCACTCAGTTTTTCAGCGGTTGAAGGTAAGGAACTGGATCCAATGGACAAATGCAGGAACTCGGAAGAGGCTCCATAAAAACTTGTCGTGGGCCACATTTGGCCCTCAGTTCCCCGCCCCAGAGGTAAAACGTAATCACGTCGGACCAGTTTTCAATAGCATACTTTAAAATATTTTTAAGAAGCCGTTTTTAAAAGCAACATACAATAGTACGGCTCTGCCCCTAGCCAGTAAGCCACAGACATATCCACACATACACTTTGCTACAGCACAAAGAAGTACAATTCAGATACACAGACAACAGATAGGTCTTGGAGACAAATGGAATTAGTTCCATTTTAAACTTCTCTCATTATTTCTTCGTTTGGGGGACGAGTAAGCAATAGGGCACAATGAGTTGTTTCCCAGTCACACAACGCAGCTAGCCAGTATGTCATTTTCAGTAACAAGGCCAAGCTTTGAGGAGCCAAAATGGACGTATAAAATAGCAACACAGGCAAGTCAATAATCATAGTCCATCTAGTCCAGTATCTTGTCTTTGATGGTGGCCAGCACACAAAGCTACTTGGGGAAGCACAAGGCTTGCAAAACACAATCCACCATAAAAAGCTTGTCCTAAGCTTCCCTATTTTATTTGTATCTGTTTAATACATCTTTTTGTGTTTATGGCTGGGGGGCTTATTTCTGTATTTTTCTATTATTGCAGCCTGCCCCGAACCTTAAGAGAAGGGTGGGATTAAAAAATATGAATGAATAAATATTTAAGAGACGGAGTTTAGGCCTATAGAGTACGGCTTTCTCTCTTCAAGTACTCTATCTCTGGACATTCTGTTCAACCATCCAGGTGCCTTCTCTCAGAACAGGTCTTTTAAACAGCAGCTTAACATAGAAGCAAAACAATTATTTTCAGCTTGAATGTAAAATGCAGAACTGTTCATTCGCTCCAAGTTCAAGATCTCGCCATACAGCCTAGATCAAGTTTTCAAGTTTAAGTTTTCAAGTAACAGGGTCAGCTATCTGCTGAACAAAGTCTGTATTCTGCCCAGTCTTCATGTGTTCAAGATGTCAATCCTTTTGAAAGTGCTTTTAAGTTGGTATGCTTGTACTTGGAAGTCAATGAACGGTTTTCTCAAGGAAAACGAACTAAGATAATGGTTTTCCCATTATGAAAGGTTCTAGCAACTATTTCATGCCATCCTCTACCAGCCAAAATGGCCGGAGGATGAAAGTACCAATTTGAGATGCAATTAATCTTTTTTGAAGAGCAGTACTGGTTTATGATCCCTGGAGGAACAGGGGAAATCACACAAGTAGTATACAGGTTAAATTTTCAGTCAAGCTTGAAAGATGCAGTTATTGAAGGATTTGCTGTGCTGTGTGGCTGCTTAGTAACTGCACAGGACATGGAATGGAAGTTGTTCAACGTCTATGGCACATAGTTTTTAATTAGACAATTACGATTTACAAACAGAGACGCATGCAAAGGGCATAATTAGAGATGTCGATGGCAAAAACCTCCTTCTCCTGCCAGAAGCATACAGCCACACAACATGCTCTGCTAAAGCAGGTTTTTACCATAAAAACATGAATCAGCCTTTACCAGAGCTTAGCACGCTCCTGTAAAAATATGCAAGCAAATCCTCGAGCACAGAGGACTGGGGCATTTACAGCAGCATCTAGGAAACAAGTACCCAGATTCCTACTGGGCGGCTGATTATTTTTATATTTATAAGGATATATAAGAATAAGAGGAGCTACCTGAGTCAGACCAGCTTAGCCCAGTATTGTCACAACCTGACGTTGAATAAGAGCGGGGACAGAATAGAACCTTGCGGGACACCACATGTGAGGTCCCGTGGAAATGAAGAACAATCCCTGAGCACCACACGCCAAGTTCTCCCGGCTAGGAAAGAGCGGAACCAGTCAAGAACAATCCCGCCCACTCCAGCTCAATCCTGCAAGTGAGTCACAAACCTCTCATGGTCAACGGTATCAAAAGCAGTCGACAGATCTAACGAAATTAACAGGGTCAATTGATCCTGATCTAAATCACGGTGAAGGTCGTTGACCAAGGTCACAAGCGCAGTCTCTGCGCTGTAGCCCGGATCAAAACCAGACTGGGAGGGTTTCAAATCTGGCTCTCCAGGGTCTCTGGCAGAGGCCTCACCCAGGCATGCTACCCGAGACCCTCCAGGATCCCCAACAGAGGCCTCACCGAGGCGCGCTACCGGAAATCCTTAATCGGAGATGCCGGGGATTATATGAGCTCTACCATCTGAGCCACAGCCCACCTCCATTTGTTTTATGCTTATTATGTACATTTAATTTTTCAACTATCTTGTGGGTTGTTGTCCACCCTGAGCCCTTGGGAAAGGGCAATATACATCCTACTAAATAATAAATGCCTGCAATCACAGAATTCAAGTTCCTGGCTTGTCTAATTGCGTCTGTAGTTCAGGAAAATGCATCGGACAACTAAAAGTGCACTGGAGGCACAGTCTGGATAGGATCTTTTACTATATGTCGGGCAACTCGCTGCTTAAGCAAGAATTCACGTGAGGCAACTTGGCACAACACCAAGAGGAGCTGCAGCCTTTTAAATATTTAGAAAGTCAAAGCTAATTTTAGAGTGGACCGAAGTCCCACTGAAATGATTTGTGCAAGGCAGCACAAGACACCATAATATCAAGCCACTTTAGCCATTTGCCAGAGTGCTAGCAAACAATTCCTAGTGCACAACTCCATTCATTTATTCACATGGCAAGCTGCTTGTTGCCCTAGGGATTGCGCTGACGAACCCAGGGTTGAGGGTGAATTAAGTTAAAACCATCCATAATTTGATAATGGAAGAAGTCCCAGAATTTACAAGTATAAACCAGTCCTGACTGGCCAGACTGAAGGGCCTGCTCCCCTACAACACAAGCCAGCAGTGTGAGTCAGGTTAAATGAGTGAGTTCAAACAACACTGATGTATACTTCTCAAATAGAGATGTTCCTGCTATACCACCTCAAGGCCATCTACGATAGCAATGAATACATTTTGCATCCAAGCCCCATAAAGGGATTAAGTATCTAAAAGTTCGCCTCTTCCCTTACATCCCAACTGCAAAACTTCTCTAATTTGAACCAGTTGCTGAACGAATTTGAGAAGAATTCTATTACTGCCATCCTGCATATTAAGCATGAAAGTGGACAGTTAATGAACATTTCTACCACATTCACCAAAGCAGCCCAACTGAGCTGGGGGAGCGATTATTGAAAGGGCAATTGGTTGTTTGTGTTTACCCATCCAATGTTCTAGATTTGTGTGCTTCAGGTATCTCTTATTGTTTACAACTGCTACCAAGTCAAAAAGGTTCAGAAGTTAATAAGACAAAATGGTACACCCTCTGACCAATCTGTTTGGGCATTAGGTAGGTAGGGGGACCCTGAAAAAGGACTGGCCTAGCAATCGTAGGTATACTGGCCTCAAAGATAGATCTGGAGGTTACTGGGCTCCTAGGAGGTCACCTTGGGGGGGGGGGGGGCACGGTTTGTTTATTTTAAAAACATTTCTAGATTACTGGCAGCCCACAGACTGTTGCCACCTAAAAAAGGCCCATCGTCATTAATAAGATCAGTGTCACCCAGTAACACCCTTTTAAAGCCATTGCCTGGTACCTGGATTGAAGGGTATGGTCAGTCATAGTCTCCCTAGCTAGGCATCGCTATTATGCCTCTAGGATCGAATCTTTCTCCCGCGACCCTCGCCGCCTTTTCTCTACTTTCGACTCCCTTCTCAAACCCCCCTGCCCTCCTCCGCCCTCTTCCCTTGCTGCTCAGGATCTTGCATCGTTCTTCACCTCCAAGATTGACAAGATCCGTCGGGATATTGCCCCCCGCCCCCCTCCCTCCTCGCATCCTTCCCTCCTGCCTCTCTCCAGGAAATCTCTGCTCTTCTCTCTTCATCCAACCCCTCCACCTGCCCCCTTGACCCGATCCCCTCCCGCCTCCTGACCTCTATTGCTCCCACTGTCGCTCCCCCCCTTCTGCATGTTGTCAATCTCTCCCTTTCCACAGGCTCCTTCCCCTCTGCCTTCAAACATGCCACTGTCTCCCCCATCCTCAAAAAGCCTACCCTGGACCCTTTCGATCCCTCTAGTTACCGGCCAGTCTCCCTCCTTCCCTTTGCTTCGAAGCTCCTGGAACGTGTCGTCTACTCCCGCTGCCTGAACCTCCTCTCTGCCAACTCCTCCCTGGACCCTCTCCAGTCCGGCTTCCGCCCCCTCCACTCTACTGAAACTGCCCTGGCCAAGATCACCAATGATCTACTTGTCGCTAAATCGAAGCGCCACTACTCCGTTCTTGTCCTCCTTGACCTCTCTGCTGCCTTTGACACTGTCGACCACTCGCTCCTCTTGGACTCGCTTTACTCTTTGGGCTTCCGTGGCTCTGTCTTTGACTGGTTCTCCTCCTACCTCTCTGACCGCTCCTTTAATGTCTCCCTCCCCGAGTCGACCTCCCCCTCCCTTCCCCTCTCGGTTGGGGTTCCCCAAGGTTCTGTCCTTGGCCCTCTCCTCTTCTCTATCTACACCCTGTCCCTTGGCGAAATTATTGCCTCCCACGGATTCCAATACCATCTCTATGCTGATGACACCCAACTCTATCTCTCTACCCCCTCTCTCTCCTCCTCTATCCGCTCACGCCTCGTCGACTGCCTCTCTGATATCTCCGCCTGGATGTCCCGACGCCAACTCAAACTGAACATGGCCAAGACTGAACTCCTCATTTTTCCTCCATCCCCCTCCTCTCCCTCTGACCTGACCGTCTGCATTGATGGGGTCACCATCCGTCCTGTTCTCCGTGCCCGCAGCTTGGGCTTCATTTTTGACACGCACCTCTCCTTTAAACCTTACATTGACTCTGTGGCCAAATCCTGCCGATTCGCTCTCCTCAACATTGCCCGCATACGCCCCTTTCTATCTATCTCCTCGGCCAAAATCCTTGTTCATGCCATGGTTATCTCTCGCCTCGACTACTGCAACCTCCTCCTTGCTGGCCTCCCTCGCTCCCACCTGTCCCCCCTTGTTGCGATCCAAAACTCTGCCGCCAAGATCATTCACTCTGCCCGTCGCTTCGACCATGTAACGCCTCTCCTCCTCTCCCTTCACTGGCTCCCCCTTCCTGAACGTATCCTGTTCAAACTCCTGGTTTTCACGTTCAAATCGCTCCATGACCAAGCTCCCCCTTACCTCTCGGACCTAATCGCCCTACGCACTCCTGCGCGCGCTCTCCGCTCTTCCTCTGTCCCCTCCCTCGCTCTCCCTCGTTTCTCCTGCTCGCCCAACCGCCTTCGTCCCTTCTCCCTCGCTGCCCCGCATGCCTGGAACTCCCTCCCTGCCGACATCCGCCTTGCCTCCTCCCTCCGCTCCTTCAAATCCCTCCTCAAGACCCACCTTTTCCATGCTGCCTTTCCCAATGCCCTCTAGTCTTTCCCCTTGCTCTTACTGTCAGCCCTCCTCTGCTGACTGCTGCTACCGACCACCTTGTAACCAAGCCAAGTACACGCACCTGAGACTTCGCATCCGCCTGAATGTTTGTTTGTCTTCTCCCATGTCTCTCCCGCTGTCCCCTCTCCCTGTCTCCCCCTCCTTGTCTTTTAGATTGTAAGCCACAGGCAGGGACCGCATCTGATTGTATGTTCTGTACAGCGCCAGGTTGCAACTGGCGCTTTATAAATGTTTAATAATAATAATAAATAATAATAATACCTGGGAGTCACAAGTTACTATACTTACCTATTCAATTAGAGGTGTACCAAAGAAATTGTAGACCAACCAACAGGGCTTCTCAATTTCAACATCAGCCAATGCTGCTGGTCTTAGCATTATAGGAGGGTTATACTAGCAACTAAGGAAACATCTGTTTCTATTCTGAGATTGTTTGCTAGTTCTGATAGGAGCAGGCTAGATTTGGCAACTAGAGTTTTTGATAGCAAGGTCAGGGCTCGGATTTTATATGGGGCTAAACTATGGGCGCCTCTTATTTCTGCAAATATTGATACTATGCAATCTCATTTCTTACAGAAAATCCTTAAGGCTCCCAAAGGTACGCCAATGGCAGCACTCAGGTTGGAGGTTGGTCAGATTCGTTGGACTCTGATTTCTTGGGAATACACACTTAAGTTTTGGACCAGGCTTTTAAGATTTTCAAAGTCTGGACTGGTTCAATTTCTGCTAGAGGATACGTTTAAAAGTAAATGATTTAGAGTCTTGGAAAACTATTTTAATACATTGGGATTTCTCAATCTTATTTAGTGGATAAAGACCCTCGTGTAGTTAGGACTGAGGTTCTTTCTAGGTTGAGAGATGTCGAATGGCAGAATGAAACAGCTATAGTAAATAGTTCTCCACACTTGCAAGGTTATTCTTTGTGGTCCCCAGCTAAGGGTGAAATGGCTAACTATTTGCTTTCTTCTCTCTCATGCTGGGGGAGATATCTACTTACGTGTGCTCATCTGAACATTCTCCCCCACCGAAGTACTGGAGGGGCGTTTCAGAGGGGTTCCTTACGGGAACCATCTTTGTCCTTTTGATCAGCTAGGAACCGAATCTACCCAATACATTTTGTTATATTGCCATCTTTATGACCAGCTGAGGTCTAAATATTTGTCTCCATATCTTGTGAATTTTCCCAGCAGGTCAGATTTATGTTTGCTTGAAATTTTTTTGTCTGGTTTATTATTATTAGCATTTATATAGCGTCAGCGATGTACCTGGCGTTTTACAAAGAGTAAGATAGACGCAGCCCCTGCCCGAGAGCTTACAATCTATCTTCAGAAATTGTAGACAACGTTGCAAAGTTTTTGGTTCATGCTTTTAATTTGCATCAGTTATTTTTGGAGTCTAAATTACCCAGGAACAGTTGATTTCTAGACCTGAATCATGGCACAGAGGTCTAGGTAACTTTTATATATTTAAGTTTGTGGGGAGGGGGGGGAATTCTCATATTTTACATTTTTGGTTGATTCTTTGTTATTGCTGGGTTCTTTTTTCTTTCCTAGTGTTTTGTTATTGTTGATAATTTGTTATATTCCTGGTTATTTTTTGTTATTGTAAGCCTTATGCAATGGCCCTTGGTCAAGCTAATAAAATTGAATTGAATTGAAAGCGAACAACTTAAGAGTATTGGTCCCTGAAATAGGAACCATGGCAAGTTACTTGATAACCCAAAGTTCTGCCAGGAAATTCTATTTGTTTATGTGTGCAAGATTTAACGCCCTACCAACGTGAGTGTTGGAGGACAGATGTTCTGCTCTCCCCTATACCCAAAGGTTATGTTCCTTTGATAATTTGGAGGCAAAAATCAATTGATTATATCTTATTTAATTGCAACTGTTATGAGTTAAGGGAAAGATGGTTGGCAGGCTTCCTGGAGCACCTGCCGGGAAGAACGCCCTCTGAGTTGACGATCAGAGCCTTGTCCGATGAAAATTCAGTGGTCACCCAAGCAGTAATGTCCTTTTTGTTATTTGCCTTCCATGGCAGAAAGAAGTTTCTAAATTTCCAACCGACCAATATGTAGGAGGGAAGGGGGGGGGGGGAACCTTAGGTGGTAACTGTGTTACTTCTGGGTTACAGTCCTCGACTATGGGACCTGGAAATTCTGATTTATTTGTATTATTTTCAAAATTGAATTATTGTGATTTTATCATATATGTTTTCATGTTGCTTTTTTTGTTATGGCCTTTGCCTATACTGAATAAATTACTACTACTACTACTACTACTACTGCCAATGTAATAAATAGTGTAAAGTTGAGTATGGTAATGTTTTATGTCTCCACCTAGCGGTTAATATAGGTTAAGTTTTAATGGTTAGACAAGTTCTCAATCAGGTCGTTCTAATGTTATACATAAGAACATAAGTAATGCCGTACTGGGTCAGACTAATGGTCCATCAAGACACATCCTGTCTCCAACAGTAGATAATCTCTGTCTCTTGGGGAAAGTACCCAATAGGTCACAATGGGCAACCCATTCCCTGTTGTTCCAGCCCCCAGCAGTAAGAGGTGACGTCACCATGGCTAATAGCCATTAATGGACCTATCCTTCAAGAAATTATCAAATTCTGTTTTAAAAACTAGCTACGCTACTGGCCTTGACCACTTCCGCAGGCAGCAAATTCCACAAGTTAATTGAGTGAAAAAGTATTCTCTCTTGTTTGTTTTAAATCTGCTACAAGTTAATTTCATACTAGAACAGTTCTTGTTCTAGTACTGTTAGAGAGGGTAAATAACCATTCCCCATTTATGTGTTCCACACCACTCATGATTTTATACACTTCTATCATACCCCCTCTCAGGTCATCTTTTCTCCAAGCTGAAGAGTCCCAACCTATCAAGCCTCTTTTCATACGCAAGTCATTCCATCCGTTTGATCATTTTGGTTGCCCTTCTCTGTACTACTTCTAGTTCTAGTCTATTCTTGTCCACCTTAATCTCTCTGCTGCCTTTGACACGGTTGACCACTCGCTCCTGCTGGAATAGCTCTACTCCCTTGGTTTCCGGGACTCTGTCCTTGACTGGTTCTCCTCCTAAATTTCTGACTGCTCCTTCAATGTATCTCTTCCTACCACCTTCCCCTCTTCCTCCCTACCCCTCTCGGTCGGGGTTCCTCAAGGCTCTGTTCTTGGCCCGCTCCTCTTCTCTATCTACACCCAATCTCTAGGCAAACTCATTGCCTACCACGGTTTCCATACCACCTATACACTGACGATACTCAACTCTCTCTCTCCACTCCTTCCCTCTCCCCCTCTGTTCAAGCTTGTCTCACCAACTGTCTCTCTGATATCTCCGCTTGGATGTCTCAGCGCCAACTCAAACTGAACATGACGAAAACTGAACTCCTTCCCTTCCCTCCCAGTCCCTGCTCTCCCTCTTCTGTCAATTGCCATTGACGGCGGCTCCATCCTCCCTGTCCCCCAAGCTCGCAGCTTGGGCTTCATCTTCGACTCACACCTTACCTTCAAACCCTACATTGACTCCATTGCCAAATCCTGCCGCTCTTCCCTCCACAACATTCCCAAGATCCGCCCTTTTATGTCTGTCTCCTCTGTCAAAACTCATCCATGCCCTTGTCATCTCACGCCTCAACTATTGTAACCTCCTCCTCGCTGCCCTTCCCCGCTCTCATCTTTCTTCCCTCATCTCTGTTCAAAACTCTGCTGCCAGGATCATCCACTGCCCGTCGCTTTGACCACGTGCAGCCTCTCCTCTCCTCTCTCCACTGGCTCCCTTTTCCCGAGCGTATTCTGCACAAGCTCCTCGTCGTCACCTACAAAGCCCTTCACAACCTCACTCCCCCCTACCTTTCTGCCCTGATCTCCCTCCGAACCCCTGCTCGAGCACTCCGCTCCTTCTCCTTCTCCATCCCCTCCCTCACCCTCCCACACCTCCCCTGCTCCCCCAACCGCCTTCATCCCTTCTCCCTCGCTGCCCCACACACCTGGAACTCCCTCCCTGCCCTCATCCACCTTGCCACCACCCTCCATGCCTTCAAGTCCTTCTTCAAAACCCACCTCTTCCGCTCCGCCCTTCCTTACTCCTGCTAAGCATCCCCACCCAGGATTATCCCCCACCTGTTATCTGCAAACTCCCAATTTGCTGTAACCAAGCCAAGAACGTGTACCTGAGTTCTCACATCTTCATGAATGTCGCATCCCTTGTCTCTCCCTCTGTTTCCCCCTTCCCTGTCTCCCTTCCCAGTCTTTAGATTGTAAGCTCTCGAGTAGGGACCATGTTTATCTTATTCTCTGTAAGCACCAGGTACATTGCGGGCGCTATATAATTACTAACAACAACATTTTGAGATGGGGCAACCAGAACTGCACACAATATTCCAGGGGTGGCTGTACCATAGATTTATAATAAAGAGCCATTATGATATTTTCAGCTTTATTCTCTATCCCTTTCTGAATGATTCCTAACATTGTTTGCTTTTTTGACTGCCACCGCACACCAAGCTGAGGATTTCAAAGTGTTGTCTACAATGACTCCAAGACCCTTTTTCTGAGCAGTAACTCCTAATTTAGAACTCAGTATTGCATACATATAGTTTGAGTTATTTTTCCCTATGTGCATCACTTTCCACATTAAATTTCATCTGCCATTTAGATGCTCAGTCACCCAAGTCTCGTAAGATTCTCCTGCAATTCTTCATAGTCTGCTCGGGTTTTAACTATTTTATTTTACTGGTAACTGGGCGCAGCCAAAGGCCATAACCCATACATTTATTTATTTCAACGTATTTTTATCCCACACCCTCCTGCTCAAATAGCAGCTCGGGGCGGCTCACAACAAGCCAAATAATAAAGACAATTAAAATCAAAAAATCAAAATTACTAAAAGAGCGGAACCAAAGCCCCCCCCATGCCCTCCCCCCAATCCACCCTACCCACCTCCCGCCCCAAAAGCCCCCAAAGCCTGGTGGAACAGTCCAGTCTTACACTGTCTCCGGAAGGAGGGGAGGTCTGGAGCCATAAGGGCCTCCGCCAGGAAGGAATTCCACAGCCTAGAAGTGGCCACTGAGAACGCCCTCCCCATCATCGCCACCGGGGAAACCCGGGGGACTTTGAGTCACGAGTCCCCAACCAACCTCAGGGGCCGCACCACAGCCTGGGGCATGAGGCGTTCCTGCAAGTAAGTGGGGTCCAGGCCATTTAGGGCTTTATAGGTCAACCCCAACACCTTGAATCGGGCCCAGAAGACAACAGGCAGTCAGCGCAGAGAACATCGCGAGCACATCACACCAGTGCTCCTACCTGTCTGCATAAGGAGGCAAGCCGCCGCATTCTGTACCAGCTGCAGCCTCCAGACCATCACCGTGCAGCCCCACGTAGAGCGTGTTGCAGAGGTAACGAAAGCATGGATGATGGTGGCCAGGTCAGAGTCCAAAACATACGGCCGCAGCCGTCGCACCAAATTTAACTGGCAAAAGGAACTCCTCACCACTGCCGCCACCTGGGAATCCAGGTGGAGCTGCGAATCGAGAAGCACCCCCAGACTACGGACCTAAGCAGCTAAAGGGGGGTCAAACCCCATCAATGACAGGGGCCACCACCCCTTCAGCCCTACCCACCAACATCACCTCCATCTTGTCAGGATTCAGTTTCAAATGGCTCACCCTCATCCAATTCCCCACAGCCACCAGACACCGGGTAAGCACAGAGACTGCCAGGTCTGGGTCTGCAGAAAAAGAGAGGTATCATATGCGTACTGATGGCAGCATATACCGAACTCTCTCAAGACCTCATCCAAAGGCTGCATATATATGTTGAAAAGGAGAGGAGACAGAATAGAACCCTGCGGGACTCCACACATGAGGTTCCGGGGAGATTATGAACACTCCGCAAGCACCACCAGTTGAGTTCTCCCGGCCAGAAAAGAGCAGAACCATTCAAGAACAATTCTGCCCACCCCAGTCCGGTCCTGCAGACGGGCCACCAACATCTCATGGTCAATGGTATCAAACGCTGCCGACAGATCTAATAAAATCAAAAGACACAATCTGCCCTGATCCAATTCACAGCACAAGTCGACCAAAGCCACAAGTGCGGTCTCCAAGCCAAACCCAGTGCAAAAGCCGGACTGCGAAGGATCAAGAAAACTGATCCAATCCAGATGCCCCTGAAGCTGCCGAGCCACCACCCGTTCAATAACCCTCCCTAAAAAGGGAAGGTTAGAGACTAGCTAGTAGTTGGCTAGAGAGTCAATGTCAAGCGATGGTTTCTTGAGCAGAGGCTACACCACTGCCTCCTTAAGGCGGCCCAGCACTCTGCCCTCCTTAAAGGAGGCATCGACAACGCCGGCCAGCAACGGTCCTAACATCTCACAGCAGGCCTTAACCAACCAGAACAAGCATGGATCTAATTCACAACAGGTGGCTCTAACCGCCCCAAGGACATCCACCGCATCAGCAGGGGATACCCACTGAAACGGATCCTATGAACCGGACAAGGCGAGGCCTTCATTACTTCAGGTTCTCCCACTGTTACAAGTACGGCATCGAAATCGCAGTGAATCCAGCCTATTTCATCCATGAGAAAGTCGACGAACACGTCACAGTGAGCACTGGAAGATTCCAGTTCCAGGCAGAGAAAGGCCAGACTGACCAGCCTCTGCACCACCCAGAAAAGCTCAGCTGGACGTGCCTTTGCTGATAGTAGCAAAGAATACTTTCTTTGCTTCCTGCACAGCCACAGAATAGGCTCTTTAACTCTATGCTACAATCGATCAGCTTAAGCACGAGTATGGCACCACCGTCGCTCCAGCCACCGTCCCTCCTGCTCGTCCATCGCAGGTCCTCTGTAAACCAAGGGGACCTGTGTTGTTGGCATTCAGGAAGCAGATGTCTAGGAGCTGTTCAGTCGATGGCCTCAGTCAACAAGGTATTCCAAAAAGCTACGAAGTCATCGAGTGAACGGTCATCAAGATTGGGAAGTATTTCCCCAAGAGCATTCCGGAACCTTTCTGGTTCCATAAGTCTTTGGGGGCGAATCAACCGAACTGGTTCAGCAGCTCTCCAGGGGCAGACATGTGCCAGGAGACCGGCACGGAGAAGGTAATGGTCCGACCATGACAAGGGCACAACTAACACCTCCCCCACCACCGGTTCCCTGTCTCAAGGCCAGTGCAAAACATCAGCTCTAGGGTATGCCCCCCATCATGTATCAGACCTATAACACTCAGACAATCCCATGGTTGTCATGATGGCCATGAATTCACACTACGCTCCCCCAACATCGGCATCAGCCTGGATGCTTAAGTCCCCCAGGACTAGAGTCCTCGGAGACCACAAGACCACCTCAGACACCAATTCTGCTAGAGCGTATAGGGATGGTGCCATACAGGTAGGTGCACAGTAGATCAGCAACAGCCCTAATCTGTCTCCCGCCAAATCAATCACTAGATGGACGCCCTCTGTGCCCGAAATAGTTTGCACTGGATACCTCCTCACGGACCAGGTATCCCTGAAAATAATGGCTACACCTCCCACCCCCATCCCTCTGGCTTGGGGCGGATGCTCTACAGTCGGAACAAGGTCAGTCAGAATTGGCCCCGACTCAGTGTCCAGCCAGGTCTCTGTAATACACATGAGGTCGGCTGACTGGTCCAGGATTACTTCCCTGACTGTTGTGGACTTATTAGCCATCGACCTTGTGTTAATCAGCAACAGTCCCAGACAAGGGACTCTCCCATTCTTGATCACCACATCACCTGCCCAGGAGCCAGTGAGAGGGATCGGCACCAGCTACCTCGAATAACTTTGTGTCCTCTGCAAATTTTACTCCCTATTTGAGATAATTAATGAATATATTAAACACCAGTCCCAGTACAGATACCTGGGGCACTCCACTAGTTACTTCTTTCCATTGTGACAACTGACCCTTCACTCCTCTTTGCTTCCCATCTTTTAACCAGTTGCCAGTCCACAATAGGACACTACCTCTTATCCCATGAGTCTTTTAATTTCCTCAACACTCTCATGAGGAGTCTTATCAAAAACACCTTCTGAAAGTCTAAATACACTATATCGACTGGCTCACCCTTATCCACATACTTCTTTAAACCCTCAAAAAATTCCAGTAGATCAGGGAGGCATGATTTCCCTTTCCTAAATTCATGTTGACTCTTCTCCATGTTTATCAATATACTCAGCAATTCTCTTCTTAACCATTACCACCAGATTACCCAGCACCGACATCAGGCTCTGTAGTTTCCAGGATCACGTCTGGAGCCTTTTAAGTAGTGGCATTACGTCTGCTACCCCTCCAGTCCTCTGGCACAGTGGCAGATTTTAGCAATAGGTTATAAGTTACCAATAGTAGTTCTGCAACTTCATTATTTGAGTTCCTTCAGAACTCTGGGATGAATACCAGCTGGTCTTGGTGATTTGTTACCATTTAGGATTTGTCAGCTTGCTCTAGAACCTCCTCCAGAGTTGTACTTATTTGTGAACGTTCTTCCAGTTCTTCACTTACAAAGACTCTGCTCGGCCTGACTTATCTCCCCAACAGTGAAAACCAAAGCAAATAATTATTTTAGCCACCCCAAGTGCCCTCTTCACTCACTGCTGATCTAACGGCCCAACTCACACTCTGGCAGACTTCTTGCTTCAGATGTACTTGAAAAAGTTATTTATTTATTTTTATCTTTAGCGAGTTGCTCCTCAAATTCCTGCTTGCCTGTCATAATAGTACTCTACATCTAATTCATGCCTTAATGCCATAGGCATATGCAAATGCAAAAGGAGGTGGGGTTTCATCCTATAGGAGAAGACCTGCGCACTGTGTGTGTATATGCTCCCTTGCTGCCCCACACGCGTGGAACTCCCTCCCTGCCCTTGTCTGCCTTGCCCTCACCCTCCACACCTTCAAGTTCCTCCTCAAAACCCACTTCTTCTGCTCCACCCTTCCAAACTCCTGCTAATTATCCCCACTCAGGATTATCCCCCACCTGTTATCTGTATACTCCCAGTTTACATGTACCTGAGTTCTCACATCCTCATGAATGTCGCATCCCTTGTCTCTCCCTCTGTTCCCCCTTCCCTGTCTCCAGATTGTAAGCGCTCGGGCAAGCACCGTATTGATCTTGTTTTTGTAAAGCACCAGGTATATCACTGGCGCTATATAAATGCTTATTATAATAATAATAATAATATGTATGTATGTAAGCAGCTTCCAAGAGAGAGAAGCAGTAGTATGGAGAAGAATGGGGAGACGCACCGCTGAGCTGAATTCACTCGGTTTCCGTGTTATAGTGAGCTGTCTTGCACTGTATGCCAATTTCACTTTTAAAATACACAAGGCTGTTTGGATCTTCAATAGAGGAATCACTTTATACAGCAGTCCTCGGTGTGCTTCGCTGAAGGCTGGCATCTCCTCAAATGATAAAAATCTTGGTTTCCCCACCCCCCCCCAAAAAAAATCTTTTGGCCATGAACCTCCAAATCACTCAGGATACTGCACTCATTTTCCTCTCCGCTGTGAAAACTAACCCTTTAATCCTATTCTTTGCTTCCTATCTTTTAACCAGTTACTGATCCACAATAGGACACCGTCCTCTTTCGGAACATTCAAAACTGCCCCCGACTCTTCAAATCACCCTGCCTGCTTAGCCAGAGCGGGGGGGGGGGGGGGGGGGGGGGGGGGGGGGGAGGGATTTGGCATCTCCAACTGTGCTTCCAAGCCCATCCAAAGGGAAAATACAAGATTATTGGCACTCCTAATAAAATGGCTCCCTAAAACTCAACATTACTCCCATGGTCTTTTAAAATAAATAAATGAAGAATCGTAGGCTTGGGAGGGTTCTCAAGCATCATCTAGTTCAACTGCCGACTCAGAGGAAGGGTCCGTAGCACCGTACAGCAGCACAGGCAGATGGGGCCAGCTGGCTTTGAAGACACCCAATAAAAAAAGATCCCACAGCCAGCTGAGGCCATCTTATTCCATTGCCGCCACTTAGCTTAGTTTTTCATAAGACTGGAGATCTGCCTTGCTGCAATTTAAAACCATTCCCTCTTGTTCCATCTTCTGTGTCAGTGGAGAGCTGCTAGGAAGAGGGAGAGCTGCTCGGCAGACACTTAGATAAAAACTTACGTCCATGTTCTCCACCCATTTTAGTCTAATTGACATGATAAAGATCTCCCCAATTCTTCCAGTCTTTTGACTGACTTGCATTCTAGCATCTGGATTGTCTTCGCTGCTCTCCCTCAGAATCCTCCCCCGTTTGTCAACATCATTCTTGAAGTGCAAGGCCCAGAAATGAGCACAATAGTCTAGGTGAGGTCTCACCAGTGCCAAGTAAAGTGGCATCGCTACTTCCCATCTCTTGATGTCTGGTTTCTGCTAATGCAGCTCAAAAGGACATTTGTCATTCTGGGAGTGTCATGTGTTCAGCTTGTGATCCACTATAACCCCGCCCTCGCCCCCAGATCCTTCCTTAAAATTCTGCAACTTAGCCATGTCTCCCATTTTACACTTCTACATTTGTTTTTTCCTCCCTGTGTACATTTGTTCTTGTTCATCTCATTTTGTATTCCAATCCTGTCCTACAAAAAAGGTTTCTGGCCCCTTACACTTTTGTATTCTCTGAAAACTGGATCAGGGCACTCTCCTCTCCCACCTCTAAGTTAGTGAAAACACTGAACAGTACAAGAGCAAGGCAGACCTCACCGTGGGGCTTCACATGATACTTCCTCACAGCTTGGTACCAAGCCATTAGTTACATCAGTGAGTAGGTACAAACTGTCAAGGCCACACACGACTAACTTCAGGCATACAAAAAATCAGGATGGGTACATGCAGATTGAGAGCAATCACTCAGGAGTCAGCCATTAGGAAAAAGCAATACTGGCATTTCAACCATCTGAATGTTATGAAGGGGAAAGCTAGTATCAGCTGACGCATAAATGCAGGCTAAGGGTATTATATAAAAGAATACTGAGATGACAATGATGGTGGTGATGATGATGATGATGATGATGATGAAAGGCATTTAGAATTTCAGAGCATTTAAATATGTAGGTTGTCCCAATAAAAGAGTATTGTCTGAACTATTTGTCTCCATCTTCAACTCACACAGGAACCATATTCGCTCTGGTCCCAAGTGCATCTTTTCAGCCTTTTATGAGCGCACTTAATGGTAGTTCCTTCCAATGAACATTTCTCCAGCTTTATAAGAATTTTATTTTATTTTATTAAAAAACTTGATGCCCTTCCTGACAGCAGCTCAGGACAGCTTACAACATTAAAAACAAAACAACTCTTAGCAGGAGTTTAAAAGAACCCTTCCCCCCCACCTCACCCTAACAGAATGCCATGAGAGACTCTCAAAAGCCTTACCGAAGTCAAGATATATTATGCCTACTAAGAAACTAAATTGGTCTGGCACAGCTGGTTCTTGAGAAATACACATTGATCACTAGTCTCATCACTCCATTATCCTCAATGAATTCACAAATCAACTGTTCTATAATTTGTTCCAATATCTTCCCAGGTGTAGTACCGAAGTCAGGATGGAATTTAACAAATTTTCCTTTTTCAAAGATAGAATGTTTGCTCTTCTTGACAGCTCTAGGACCTCATTTGTTCTCCATGGGTTTGCAAGGTGACTGCTAGTGGCTCTCAGATTTCTATAAATAATTCCTTCCGGGTCCTAGAATGCACTTGGTCAGGTGCCACCAATTTGAATTAATTTTTGTATCCAGATTATGACAAAGTTAGAGAAATAGTCAAGAGCAGTGGTACAAGCTTCGTGCCAAGTCTGACCTACGTCTATCAAAAATAGCTTTGTTTTTGTTACAACTCGTGTGTATTCTCTCTATAGTAAAGAATAGATCAAATACCCAAACAAGGGAAGCTGTTCCTACGTGTGGGTATTCTGGTTAACTTGCGATTTATTTCCTTAGTTTCAGAATATTTATTTATTTTAAAGTATAAAGGTTTTTATTGAACTTAAGTAATTTATACAATATACTTCATCTTCAGTAACAGGAAATAAAATTAAAAGAAATTCTAAAACTTTAGTGCAACAGGCTCCATTAGAACAGAACAACAAGTACAGGTGGATTACATTACAGGAAAGTGCACTTTGTTCATTTTACAATAGGTCCTTAGGGTGACTTTTCCAATCTAATGGTTGGAATACAATTTATTGACAAACCATGGTACTACTTAGTAAAATAAGATCACTTTGGCACTTATGTTCTTGACTGGGTCAGACCAATGGTCCGTCTAGCCCAGCATCCTGTCTCCGACAGTAGCCAATCACAGCAGCTTGGGAGAAGCACCCAACAGGGCACAATGGGGGATCCATTTCCTGTTGTTTTCCCCCAGCTCCCGTCACGTTCCCTGATCCTGTCTGGCTAATAGCTGCTAATGGCCTGTCTTCCAGAAACTTGTCCAAACCTCTTTTAAACTCAGCTCTAGTACTGGCCCTTACCACAGCCTCTGGCAGTAGATTCCACAACCCAATTATACGCCGAGTGAAAAAATATTCTCTTATTTGTTTTAAACTTGTCACCCATGAGTTTCATGGAGTGTCCCCTAGTTCTAGTACTAGCTGAGAGGGTAAATAACTGCTCCTTGTTTATTAGTTCTACACCACTCATGATTTTATAGACCTCTATCCTATCTCCTCTCAGTCGTCTCTTCTCCAAACTGAAGAGCCCCAACCTACCAAGCCTCTCCTCATACGGGAGCCCTTCCGTGCCCTTGATCATTTTTGTTGTCCTTCTGAACTAGAAAAGGTACAGAGCTGTGTCTTTTTTGAGATGGGGCAACCAGAACTGCACACAGTATTTGAGGTGCGGTCACACCACTGATTTGTATAGAGGCATTACGATATCCTCAGTTTTATTCTCCGTCTCCTTTCGAATAATTCCCAACATTGCTTGCTTTTTTGACATCCACAGCGCAGTGCGCAGCAGCATCCCATGTATTGTCCACAACCACCCTCCAGACCCTTTTTCTGAGTGGTAACTCCTAGCTTAGTACCCAGCATTGTGTATGCAGTTTTGATTAATTTTCCCCACGTGCATCACTTTGCACTTGTCCACATTAAATCTCATTTGCCATTTAGATGCCCAGGCACCCAGTGTCATAAGATCCTGTTGCAGTTCCTCACAGTCTGCTCGTGTTTTAACTACCATGAATAACTTTGGTGTCATCTGCAAATCTGATCACTTCACTCTTAACACCCTTTTCCAAATCATTAATGAATACATTAAACAGCAGCAGTCCCAATACAGAGCCCTGAGGCACTTAACTCCAAACTGATCTGGATCCCCTAAACCCAAATGGAAGTCAAACGTGATGTCCCCTAGCAGTTTCAGCCAGCATTTCTCATTGAGTCTATGGAATAAACTCAAACCTATGTGTTGGGCAAGTCTATACTCTTCATTGTAGTAGGTCAGCATGTGTCAGTGGTGATGAGAAACATTTCATAATCTCCACTTTCTAAAGGGAAGTGGCAGGGAACTTTATAATGAAATAGCTCTGACTCCTCCCAGATGGTAAGTCTACCCTCACCTCAGTCAACCTAGAACATTATACATTATGCACTAAAATAGCTTTTATGTTAAAGCCATGTTCCAGCTCTGATTAATAATTATTATTTCTATAGTACCAGCAATGTACCTGGCACTGTATAATCAACAGTTATGGAAAGGTGCCTCATGACAGAATACTCCACACAGTATTGTTCTGGGTTTGATCTTATCACAGACACAGCTTCTCTTTAGATCTTTATTACCTGCATAAAAGCAACTTGCAATAGTAGGTAAGTCATGCTCTTCCTTTATAGTGTGCTAGGACAGTCAAATGTTTTTCTTCTTTTTTCTTTCTTGTTAAGTTATAAATTCCAACCTGGAAGATGATGCCTTCTGGAAAACTAGCAAACCAAAGAGAAAGCAGAGCACCTAGAGGAAGAACCCGGTTAATACCAATTTGACATGGTAGCCTCCACCATTAAATGTTGAGACAAACATTATTATTATTATAAGCTTTTATACAGCGCCAGCAATGTACCTGGCACTTTACAGAGAATAAGATAGACATGGTCCCTGCCCGAGAGCTTACAATCTAAAGACGGGGGAAGGGGACACAGGGAAGGAGGAACAGAGGGAGAGACAAGGGATGCAACATTCATGAGGATGCGAGAACTCAGGTACACTCTCTTGGCTTGGTTACAGTACATTCGGAGTTTGCAGGTAACAAGTAGGGGATAATCCTGGGTGGGGATGATTAGCAGGAGTTAGGAAGGGCGGAGCGGAAGAGGTGGGTTTTGAAGAGGGACTTGAAGGCATGGAGAGTGGTAGCAAGGTGGATGTGGGCAGGGAGGGAGCTCCAGGCGTGCAGGGCAGCAAGGGAGAAGGCACGACAGTGGTTGGGGGAGTAGAGGAGGGGATGGAAGAGTGGAGTGCTCAAACAGGGGTTCGGAGGGAGATCAGAGCAAAGAGGTAGTGGGGAGCAAGATTGGGAAGGGCTTTGTAGGTGAAGACGAGGAGCTTGTGCAGAATACGCTCAGGAAGGGGGAGTCAGTGGAGAGAGGAGAGGAAAGGTTGCATGTGCTCAAAGCAATGGGCTAGGTGAATGATCCTGGCAGCAGAGTTTTGAACAGAAATGAGGGAAGAAAGGTGAGAGCAGGGAAGGCCAGGGAGGAAGAGGTTACAATAGTCAAGGAGTGAGATGACTAGGGCGTGGATGAGAGTTTTGGCAGAGGAGATGGACAGAAAAGGGTGGATCTTAGCAATGTTGTGGAGGGAGAAGCGGCAGGGTTTGGCCACGGAGTCAATGTAGGGTTTGAAGGTAAGGTGTGAGTTGAAGATGAAGCCCAAGCTACGGGCTTGGGGAACAGGGAGGCTGGAGACCCCATCAATGGCAATTGACAGGGAAGAGGAAGGATTGGGAGGGAAGATCAGGAGTTCAGTTTTCGCCATGTTTAGTTTGAGTTGCCGTTGAGACATCCAGGCGGAGATATCAGAGAGACAGTTGGTGAGATGAGTTTGAACAGAGGGGGAGAGGGAAGGAGTGGAGAGAGAGTTGAGTGTCATCAGCGTATAGGTGGTATTGGAAACCGTGGGAGGCAATGAGTTTGCCTAGGGACTGGGTGTAGATAGAGGAGAGGGCCAAGGACGGAGCCTTGGGAAACCCCGACCGAGAGGGGTAGGAAGGAGGAGGGGGAGGAGTTAGGAAGAGATACATTGAAGGAGCAGTCAGAAAGGTAGGAGGAGAACCAGTCGGGGACAGAGTCCCGGAATCCCAGGGAGTGAAGCAATTCAAGCAGGAGCGAGTGGTCAACAGTGTCGGAGGCAGCAGAGAGATCGAGGACAAGAATAGAGTAAAAGCGGTTGGATTTAGCCACAAGAAGATCGTTGGTGATCTTAGCAAGATTACCTCCCATGCAGCCTCCAAAAAGCCTATGCCAGACCAACACTGGACTTCACTCATAGCTAAGCTAAGCAGCAAGCAAACTGTTTAAGACACTCCCGTGCTCCCTTTAGCCTGATGTATCTATTTATCCTACGACAGGCAATGGTGCAGGAGGGAAAACAGCAAAATTCTGTCATCTGCCACTTCCTGTTACATATTAAGGTTCAGATAATGCAAGTATTGGAATATTCTATTCCAGTTGTCCAAGGCCTTAAGGAGCCCCCACTCCAACCCCACAGGAAGAGAAGTATCCTCTCTACCACTGAGGGAGAGCTCACATCCCTATCAATAATGCTAAGACATGGAGATGTCAAGAGTCCTCCAAAGCCATGTAGGCTGCTTTTCCTCCTCCCCAACAACTCTCAGTGGTAGTCTGGTATCCAGTTCTAAGGCTGAAATGAGAATCAAAATTATTCTCACGAGAATCTCAAACCAGCAGTGAGATCAAGATCTTGCTAACAGTTTGAGATCTCACAAGAATCTTTAAAAAAAAAAAAAATTAAACACTGTATGTGCCACCACAGCTGTTCTGTAAGGGTTGCATTGGTGCCGTTTTAGAGGCGGGCAGCTGGTCTGCATGTGCAGAATTGGCTGTTCTTTTCTAAAATGGCACTGATGCAGCCCATGCCATCTTGGAAAAGGGCCATGCACACACAGAATGGCCATGTAGGCCATGCAGAGTTGTTTTTTTAAAATTCCAAGAATGTCAAAAATCTCATCGTGAGTTGGTTTTGGTGAAATATGCAAGATCAAGTTTCAGCCCTATCCAGCCCACCTATCACAACAGAAATCCTCTGTCATGGTCACTTCTGAGTAGCTCACCTGCGCGGCATTAGAGCTCCTGCACGGAGATCCCTGCAGTCATGGATGTTCTAACCAAGGTTCAATACTGCTCCTCAAGAGCAGCACACAAGCTCCATTACAGGACATCTGAGCTACTCAAAAAAGCAAATACAAAAACAGATTTTTAACTATTGCTTTTACCCTCTAGTCTAGTCCACCGAGGGCTCCCTTCGCTACATCCCATTAATGGGAAACATTTTGCAATATTCTCTCTGCATTTTGTCTCCATGTTCTAGTCCATCCCTTCTTCCCAGCCTCCCATGCCATAGGGATACCGTACGTTCAGCTATCACAATGGCAGATCCAGTTCACTTCCTCCGATTAGTGCTCTGCTCCATCTGCCTTAAGTAGGAGGACGTAAGATGGAGCAATGAGAAGGTAGATTCACATGCTACGCTCCCATGCCACAGCAATTCACCACCAGTACAGTAGGTGGGGCAAGCACAAGAGTAGACTTCTACAACACACTTGAAGTTTGGATGATGCTTCTGACAGATCATGCCAGGAACAAGCACTCTTCCTCAATTCAGAAACAAGAGTCCAATCATTTATTAACTCTCTTTAATAAGCAAAATACCTTGGTTACTCTAGGCAATTGTTTGCCCTCATGGAAGATGGCCTCCTCCAACGTTGCACCAGTAGAAGGCAAGCAAGGATCCAGAAGTTTCTAACGCTTGGAAATTAGATGCCGATCGTGCATAACCAGGAGTCAGATTTTTGGTTGCAGGTTCTGAAGAGAACCAAGGCTGCAATCTGATCCCTGTGGGTTTCAGCAGGGCTACTCAGGAGTAAGTGGTTTGTGGATCCCCGACTAAGCACACAACGCTGTCTACATTTGTGACAGCAAGAACACCTGCAAGACAGCAACCCAAACTTACCTCTCCCTCATCTACTATAAAACATAAGTGAAGTTAAAATTGCCTAATGTTACAACAGCTGTTTAGGTTTTAACTTGTTTTAAGCATCAGGACAAGTTCATAAACAAAGAAACCCTCCAGTTATTTTAAATGGGCTAATACCCAAGACCAATAAACACAGTTCTAAAATTGCCAAAGAAGCCAGTATCAGCTTCAAGCATGCATGAAAAAACGCAGCTGTTTGAAGTGCCCATGGATATCACTTCCACCACAGCCAAATGTTGACAGATCTACTCACTTGCGGCAGTTCAAAAAAACCCAAAAAAACAGCTTGATAAGCTGTTATATGGGTACTGCCCTGTATTTCTAAAGATAGTCCATTAAGATTAGCTTCAAGCATATTGTTTCCTGCACACATGCAGGCAGACAAATATCATCTTTTCATATTAAGACAGGCTTGAGAGTTCATTTCGAGTTGCAATTCATTGGATAGTGCAGGGAAGAAGGGAAGCGACTTTGATCTGGATTCTCTCCTACATGTATCTTTCAGTGCTTGCCCCAGCAACTGTATTCCACTTGAGAACCACAAGCCACGCTCTTAATCTCTGGCCCTAGGACTCTCAGCCAACACCTACCGTTAACAGCCCTGACCAGTACCAAGTTCAAGGCTTTCTATGTCCCACCTACACTTGGCTCCCAACGTCACTGCATGTCCCAGTAGTACAAGAGAACAGATGCAACAGAGCAGGCAGGAAACAGTCTAGTTTTAGGGTCTAAAAATACACTACTGCATCTCAGCCTCCCAAATCTTTCAGATCACAGGCCTACAAAAACTCTGCCATCACCCACTGGAAGATATTCAGGAACAGATCCTGAGCAAGCGAGGAGAGAATGTGGATCTCAGAAACAGGTGAAATAAGGTTAATGGTGCTCCCAGACCTGCAAAACAGCTTGTTCCTGTGTAATCCAAGCATTTTCTGCCATCAAATCATTGAGTAGAAAGAATCCAAGTGGGGATACAGCAACTGCCACCAGTCAATTTTTATATCCAGTGAAAGAAACAGACCTGCACAGCCTGTGTAGCAATGCCCTACAACTCAGGAAGAAAGATTTGACACTTAGCAAGTTAGTGCAGCCTAGGGGATAAAGTGTTCATCTTCTGAGACCAGGGTTCAAATCCTGTCTTAGCCAGAAGCTTGCTAGGTGGTCTGGACAAGTCACTCTCTTCTCGGCCTCAGTTCTTCATCTATAAAATGGGAACAGCATTTGACCTCACACAGCTGTTGAGAGGGTGAACTAAATAAGGACCACAAAGCACTTTGACCACAATTAGGTTGTGGAATTTACTGCCAGAGGTAGTGGTCAAGGCCAGCAGTATAGCGGAGTTTAACACAGGTTTGGACAAGTTTCTGGAAGATAGGATTGGGGATCAAAACCCTTTACTGTCGGGAGCCTGGGGATGACCCACAGGGAATTAATAGCATGGTGACCTGTTGGGTCCATCTCCCAGGCCCCCGTGATTGGCCACTGTCCCAAACAGGATGCTGGGCTCGATGGACCGTTGGTCTGTCCCAGTCTGGCACTTACGTTCTTAGTACAAGCTTCAAGGACTGCGCTCAGGAAGAGGTTAGGATTAGAAGTGGGGGTTTTGGCACAGCAGCCTACAGGCTAATAAAGCACCAAACCCAAGCATACAGAACAAGAGAGATGAGGGGTCAACCAAAAACATCCCTAGGGTCCATATAGGGACACCACCATTATAGTGAAAGGGGGGGGGGGGGGGGGGGGGG
>QEPC01012362.1:1696954-1707237 GCA_003113815.1 Sphenodon punctatus
GCCCGGACCTGGCCTCCCTCATCCATGCCTTCGTCACCTCGAGGCTCGACTACTGTAACGCGCTCTACGTGGGGCTTCCCTTGTTCTTGGTTCGGAGGCTGCAGCTGGTGCAGAATGCGGCGGCTCGTCTTCTTACGAGGACGGGCCGCCGGGAGCATATTACACCGGTGCTCCGAGCTCTGCACTGGCTGCCGATAGCATGCCGAGCCAGGTTCAAGGTCCTGGTGATGATCTATAAAGCCCTACACGGTCTCGGCCCCTCATACCTTAGGGACCACCTCACCCTTCGCGCCCCAGAGCGGTTCCTGCGGTCCGCCGGGGGTGCCTTCCTGGAGGTCCCCCGTGTTAAGCGGGGGGCCACGATGGAGAGGGCATTCTCGGTGGTAGGGCCGGGGCTTTGGAACTCCCTTCCGGAGGAAGCTCGCCTGGCTCCTAGCCTATTAACATTCCGGCGTAGTTGTAAGACCTGGCTGTTCGTCCAGGCCTTTGGGAGGGAGGGGGATGTTTTAGTTCCCCCACCTATTTATATTTATACTGGGGTTTTTTTGCCCTGGTTAATATTTTAATATGATGTGAATTTTAAAAAAATTTTTAAATTTTATTGTATGTTTTAATGTTGTAAGCTGCCCCAAGCTGCATGGCAGGAGGGGCGGGGTAGAAATTTATAAATAAATAAATACTATGGAATAGTGCAAGACATCCCTTTCTTTTGATTTCCACCACTGGGGGTTTTTATTGGCATCAGTAAGACTGGTTGAAGCTGGTGGTTAATATGCAGGTCCTAGAGAGGGCAGGTCCTTCCAGTGGATCTTAATCACGTCACATTCTCATTGCATCTGTTCCGTGTCTGTAGCTGGGGTGGCTCGTTGTTGGACCAATGAACTCGGTGGCTCCCTTTCAACCCATCATTCTGTCAGGTGGACGGGGACTTCTCGCGCACACACACACACACACACACACACACGGTATAGAATATCTTGCAGCTAGTTTTGCATTTGCTTGCAGACACTTTTTTTGGTAGTTCAGGGATGGGTGTATTTTAATTGGGTTTCTTTTACTGTATACCTGCCCCAAGTCTATCCGTGGAGTGGGTGGAATAGCAATAAATAGTCTTGAAGTGAAGCTTGGGTAGTTACAAGATTGCTAGTTAGTACAGTAATGGCCAACGCATGAACAAAATGGTGTTTCCTGTAACCTATACAAACCATGCCAAGAGCATCCAAGATGAAAGAGAAGTTTATAAAATGAGTGGTGTGGAACATGTTAATAGGGAACAGTTATTTACCCTCTCAAATAGTACTAGGACTAGGGAACACTCCATGAAACTGACAGGAAGCAATTTAAAACAAATAAAACAACGTATTTTTTCCACTCAACACACAATTAAGTTGTAGAATTTGTTGACAGACGATGTGGTCAAACCCAGTAGTACAGCTGGATTTAAGAAAGGATTTGACAAGCTTCTGGGAGGATCGGTCCATTAGCAGCTATTAGTCAGGTAGGCTTGGGGAAAGTAGTCTCTTACTGTCAAGGGCTGGGAGTGAACATCAGGGAATGGATTACCTCATAGTGACCTTTTGGGTACTTCAAGCAACCAAGACTGGCCACTGCCGGAGACAGGATGTTGGGCTTGATGGGACCATTGGTCTGACCCAGTCTGGCACTTATCTCTTTCGCAAGTTGCAACCAGCCTTGCAAGCTCCATGTGGCAAGATCACGTTTAAATTCAGTGTTGTAGACGTTGAATAGCCTTGTTACAATAGGACTTTCAGCAGAGCTATGTGCCTTTGAATTCCATGTTCCTAAAATACCCAACTATTTCAGAGATCCCAGATCTATGGTAAAGCTTCCAATAAACCTTTGGATCTATGGCTACTGGGAGTTCAGATTTAGGGAATCTTATTTAACATGAACAGCAGCTTGCTCTAAAGAGGCCAGCAGCATTAGGGTAGCCAAGGCCTGGCCGCATTGCCAGGCCAATACTCTCACTTCCTAGGGAAGGGCATGGCTCACTCTGCAGCTAGACTACCGACAAACTTAGGAATGGCACTTCCAGACATTCCTAGATGGAAGTTCTTGATGACCATATCATTATTCAAATGTATACCCCGCCCTTCCCCTAAAGGCAGAGGGCAGATTACAGCAGATCAAGATCACATAAAAATGTTAAAATACCTTAAAAACCATACTCCAACCCCATAAATCCCCCATCCACCCAACCTCTATCCCCACCTGCCAAATGAACGGCCAAAAAGGAAGGTCTTACATTACCTCTGGAAAATGGTCATGCTCAAACAGACCTATAGCAAGGAATCTTGGGGGACGGTAGAGCTAGTAGCATATAATGAAGTTCTCAAGACAATAATAATCTTATCCTACATTTGGGATTGGGGAGAACAGGGAATTGGTGAGAGAAATGTTATAGGGGCTTTGGCTGTGTCTGAAGCCAATGCATAAGACTTATCCATGAAAGGTCTGACTTACACCCCAAATTTGTTATATCAATCCAGTTCACCATGTAGATTGAATATTCATCAAATACTGCTGATCTGAAGACAGATTGCAGTACATGAACTCAAAAGAGCCAAGAAGCAATAGGATGAGAAACTACGTAGGATGAATACTTATCAAGAATTAAAGGAAGAAAAACCAGGATGTGACGGATGAACTTAGGAAACATGGCAAATTACTATCTGATCAAAGACAGCCGCTTGGAAGTGCGAGCTCGGTAAATCAGCCCTTTGCCAAGTCTGACCAGTTTGCAAAGACATTAGGAATATAGAGTGGGGCAGAACACACACAGCTCGCTCTCCCCCCCCCCCCCCTTCTGTCCAAGCTCACCTCATCAACTGTCTCTGACATCTCCGTCCGGATGTCCCAACGTCAGCTCAAGCACAACATGGCCAAGACTGAACTCCTTATCTTTCCTCCCTACCCTTCCTCCCCCTCTCCGTCCTTACTGATGGGGGTCACCATTCGACCTGTCCCCCAAGCCTGTAGCTTGGGCTTTGTCTTAGACACTCACCTTTCCTTCAAACCTTACATCGACTGTTGCCAGGTCCTGTCGCTTTGCCTTCCGTAACATTGCTCGGATTCACCCCTTTGTCTCCTCAGCCCAAACCCTTGTTCACGCCATGGTCATCTCCCGCCTTGACTACTGCAACCTCCTCCTTACCGGCCTCCCCCGTTCTCATCTGTCCCCCCTTATCTCCATCCAAAACTACGCTGCTAGGGTCATCCACTCAGCCCGTCGCTTCGCCCACGTGCAGCCTCTCCTCTCCTCACTTCACTGGCTCCCCCTTCCTGCACGCATCCTTCACAAACTCCTGGTATTTACTTACAAAACCCTTCACAACCTGGCTCCTCCTTACCTCTCAGCCCTTATCTCCTTACACGCTCCTACACGCATGCTCCGCTCCTCCTCTGTCCCCTCCCTTGCTCTCCCTCATCTCCCCTGCTCACCTAACCACCTTCATCCCTTCTCCCTTGCTACCCTCCATGCCTGGAACTCCCTCCCTGCCCACATTTGCCTCACCCCCTCCCTCCGCACATTCAAATCCATCCTCAAAACCCACCTTTTCCTCGCCGCTTTTCCCGATGCCTGTTAGAACTTCCCCCTCAATATTTAATGTCTGCCCTCCCCATTGACTCCTGTCTAACTGCAACCAAGCCAAGCACGTGCACCTGAGACTTCGCATCTGCTTGAATGTTTTATCCCTTGTCTCTCCCTGGGTCCCCTCGCCTTGTCTCCCCTCCTCCGTGTCTATTAGATTGTAAGCCGTAGGGAGGGACCGCATCTATCTTATTGTTCTGTAAAGCATCAGGTACACAGCTGGCACTATACAAATGCTTATTATAATAATAATAATAATAATAATAATAATAAGTCCTCAAGTGGGACAAGAGGCCAGCACTCATCCTCTCTCTATCAGCAGCCAGGAACAATACACAAATCTCTTTGGCACCAAATGTGGCCAATAAAAACAGGGCAGCAACTTTTCAATGGAGCTCAACTTGTGTATCCCAGCAATGTTCAGTTCAGATCTCTCTACTGCCAAATTTTATTGAACAGATTAATGACAGTTCTCAAGGAAGACTGGTTTATAGCTGGTTTATTTTAGGCACCACATCCCCACCCCCTCTAGGAGTTTTTTTTGTCAGACTAGGCCAGATCTCCAGCATTTTCATAAAGTGGATTTCTTCCCATAAGAGCTCCCATTTCCCATCCAAAATAAAATGCCAAGAACTTTCCATCTTATTAGGATCTCTTCAGTAGATTTAACTAGCAAGTGTTTGCCAAGACAGGGTTGCTGTTTGACCACACCATAGAGGTATGCAGACTACTCAGCATCAACATTTATTCAGTACATATGCCCTTTGCTCACCTGAGTCTATTCACTTAGGAGTGCCAGGAACGTAGCTTTCAGAGTCCCGCGCACCTAAAATTAGTTTTATATTATGTTAAAAGTTGGCTTTAAAAAAATACCAACTGTATGTGATCAATTGCTCTCTATTGTTATTTATGTAGTATCAACAATGGAGCTGGCACTGTACAATAATGAGACTAGTCACTGTCCCAAGGGGCTTACAATCTAGAAGAGACACAGGACGGGAGACAAGGGAGAGAGGAACAGAGGAAGAGACAGGGATAGCCAGACCTTTCACTCAGAATCCCTTCTCCCCTCTAACTAAGCTAATCACATGCATCTGCAACTTGTCAACTTCATGAACGTATCCCTGTCTCTCCCTAAGTTATTATATAAATAATAATAAACTGAGAACTCACAGGTGAACATGCTTAGTGACCAGTGTGGCAATTAACCTTTGACAGAGATTTCGGAGACGCTCAGTCTTTATTTCAGGTTCACAGCTGCGGCTGTTACTCAAACAGAGAGACCCAGAACAAAGAGTACAGGCAGATCATATAGGTTTTCATAGCTGTTGTTTAAAATAAAACATGCCTACTTCAGCAATGACAAGGTAAGTACAAGCAATTACATCACACATGCCCAAATAAGATAATTTCCTAGTCCTCCTTCCCATCTGGGCCATCTGTCCTAGCCCAACACCAGTTGCATGAGCAGAAAGCTTTGATGTACAGACCTTTGACCCAAAGGCCATCCCTTACCTGTGTGATCACGAGCCCAGACAGAACTGACTTGAACTTCCCTAACTGCTCAAATCCTATATTTCATAGCAAAGCAGATTTATGTCGCAACTAAGAGCGGAAACCGGAGACTGATAGTCCACAAGGCTAAACACTAAAGAGTAGGCCAAGTGTAAACTTCCTAAATTCTATTTTAAAAGAGAATGCAACAGTAAGCAGATTCTTTGGCCGTACAAGGTTCATATGGAACAGCCGTTTCTGTCAAGCCTATACAGAGCAAAAACCTAGGCCCAAGTAGGCCCGAAATCCTAAATGTCCACACCAGGGAGGATTCCCTGAATGACAGGCCCGTAGAAGGAGCATCAGCAAGCATATATTAGACCATATCCAATCTGAGCGGCTGGTTTTTGCAATACCTTGTGGTAGCCTCCCCAGTTTCAGCCCCATTGCAGTAACTAAACATGAAACCAAGGCAAGACTGCCACACAATCAGCACCATCAAGCATTAAGGATTAAGAGATGCCATGGCCTCACCATTTGCACCAGGCATGCCACCAAAACCAGGCACAAAGTGGCTTTTCAGGGGACTACCCCGAATGTTGCAACAAGCAACGTTCTGCACAATTTAGAAGCCAAGTTAGTTCAAAATTCCGATGAAGTCTGCTTCCTGTCATTTGCTCCAAAAGGTTACGTTTGGCCCGCCTAACCCCCACCCCAATCTAGTCAGGAGTCATTCAAGATGCACCCTGCTCGCTCCATGCAGACAAAAAGCAATTCACTCCTCTCAGCTCTGATGGGCTCATTGCAGAAGTTACACTACTCCTACCGCATGCTCTAGGAGGCCAGCCAATCAAAAAAGTCATCTTGCTACGGCTACAGCTGGAGTCCAATCCCACAGACTAAAAAAATTCAAGCCTCCCCGCCAATAGTAACACTGTTGTCACCAGCAATTCGGCGGTGACGCGCTGCTATTGGAGAATGTATTGTGGGGCTGTAAGCCAATCCCCTAAGCATAACAAAGGCTGCTGAGAAGCTGCAGCTGGACTCCAAAGAGCCCCAATACCATAGCGATGCCTGCATTCAAAAGCAGGAATCGGATGTTGCAACTCATCCTGAACAATTTCTGTCACAGTTATTCTGCTGAGTCACACGCCGCTGTAGAGAACCTAAGGGAGAGAAATGCAGAGGCTGCCCTGCCCTCCGCATTCTGTCCTCCTGCTGTAACGTTCCACACTCCAGTAGGGCAACTAGAGTCAGCACAAAAAACAGCCTCCTTTCCATTCACCTGGCATGTGTGTATCTTCAGACACATTTTAGGACGTGGTATTTACAGCAGCATTTCTAAAGCTCGTTTTAAAACTGTTTACATGGACTGTCTGATTTTCCTTGGCTCATAATAGATCCTGGTCTCTTCCTTTGTAGAGATGTAGTCCGTCTAGTACAATGCTTGCCTATGGGCGCTTTTAGACAAGCGGGCCAATCTAGTGGACAGAAAAATCTGCTTTTAAAAAAGTTGTGTGGGAAGCATTTACACACCCCAGACGTTGCCGGCTGCCATTGAAAATAAATCCGGTTTCTAAAATAACGTGTGAGCCGCTGGGCACGGCTGTTTTCAAATGGCAGCTGGCAACTCCCGGTGCATGTCCCCACGCAGCTCTTTAAAGCGGATTTTGCTATCCGCTAGATTGGCCCACTCGTCTAGAAGGGCCCTATGCGTTTACTAAAGCCTTGTACTAAGAGACAATACTAACAATAAAAATTCAAACACAGTCAGGGCATACTTGCAGCATTATTCACTTTTGTTTAATCAGTTGAAGTTTTAACCAAGTATTTTTTCCAAAAAAAAAAGAAAAAGGTTTTTATCCTTTTCATATCTTGATGCTAGGAATATTCTCCGATTTTAAACAAGGAAACAGGCACTATGCCAATTGTTAATTGAGTTTGCACAAGTCAACCATTCTGAACTATTTCTTGCCAGTAACATCTTTTTCCAAGCTTTGGTGAGTAGCTGGATTATTTGCACACCTGTTAGCAAAGGAGTGTTTTACATTCTGCTTTGATTACCCTCCCCCTGCAGCAGAATCCTTCAAAGAAAGCAGGGAATGATTAAGAAGGTCCTTAAGCTGAAGACTTTGTAGGATGAATAATTAGAGAAAAGCATTTCATGACAGAATTGAGGCTCTATTACTTCTGCTTGAACATTCAATGGGCCATACCATGAGTGCAACTTAGTCTGGGCCTGGAGGTTTCCCCTGAACGCATATTATCACTCATGTTTATATACTCTCTTAAGGAGGCACCAGAATATTTGCTCTCACTCGTTTTCTTTTGTCTCCATTGAGTGGTAGCCCCTGCGCACCAGAGAAATTGTGTACTAGCTGCTAATGTATGCCATGTCCCTTCAAGTGACCAGGAATCCAAGACATGGGATAGAATGTCTACCATTGACCTCCAAACTAAAAAAAAAGTCTGCACAGAAACACATGGCAAAATGAGAGCTGCTGCATGTAATTTCATGGGGACACAACCCTCCATTGTAAGACAACAGAGAAAGGAACCAACCTTCTGCTTGGCTTCCTGGTACTTCAGCCCTTCCTGTTCTTCACGCTGCTCCAAGCTGGCTCTCGCCCTCACATTTCTATACCCAGGACTGGGTATAATGTATTCTTGTCCTAGGTCGATATCTTTCATCTTCTCCTTGCATCAATGCCAGGTTTATAAATGTTTTCACCTCGGAAAAAAAATCTAAAAAGAGAATTTAAAACCCACTTTAACCCACAAGTTTCACCATCTTAGCACAACACTGCATGGCTTAACAAGGAGTCTCATGTCCCAATCGGGAAATCCTGTTGCAACAGACTACCGCGTGCCTAGTATCTCTTGCAGAACTGACAAAATAAACTTCTGCTGAGCTAGACCAAAATACAAGCAGGTTACTAAAGCCAGCTTCCTAGCCCTGAAGCAGTATAGAGTGTCCCCCTCTTAACAGCTTTCATATACCGGTAACATAAAAAAAAAATAGGCTAGCTGGTTTTTATTAACTGACACTGTCTATCAGCCAGTTGAACCTAGGAAATTAAAATTAACTGTTTGTCTGACAGACTTCAAGTTTTAGTAGTCGCTCAAAATATCAAACATCCAGGACCCTGCCCCCCCCCCCCCGCCCCCGCCATCTCCTTGATGTTGTAATTTCGTGTCTCAAGATAAAATGTTAGTGTTTCAGATCTCGTTGATCAATTTGTAGCACGTATCTCCACAAACCCAGTGGCAGACACAACAAACAAACCCCACAGGCCCTACCATACATGCGACCGAGAAAACCCTACTTCGGACTGGATTATTCCCCATCACAAATCCAAGCAAACATTCACGATGTATGTATTTTTAAAGTCGAAATATTAGTACTTCAGAAGAAATACTTTGTGCTGCTGGGTTAGGGTTTTAAACATAATTTTAGTTTCCCCTTTTTCAGGTCAGGTTAATAAATTAATTGGCCCATAAAGCTGCTTTCCTTAAAGTCACCTTGATCCATGACATGATGGTTTATGCCTCCAGGGTTTAATACAGTTACTTTAAAACTGCAACGACGTCACCAACGTGGGAAAGATCTGATTAAATCATACTACAGATGCCACGTCAGCCAGCAGGGCTTGTGCAGTGCACTGGATCATAACCTATCTATCCCATAAAATGGCACCCCCCACCCCCACCCCCAATCCCTGTGTATGAACTACTTATAATCAGGCAAGCCATTTCCATAACACGCTAATTGCCTTACTGACGGCAAAATGTTTCTCGGCATTTGCAAGCAATCCAAGCGTTGCCACTCCGACCACGCACAGAAAGCAAAGCAATAAGGGAGAGATCCCGGGCTGCCATCCCTTGCCCAGTGATTTATTGGTCTGCACTGGGCATGGAGGAATCTGCGCCCTGTCCCTGCTGCCAGGCCTCAGTACACATCCAGAGACTTTGCTAGCTACACAGCTTCTGCGGGGCTCTGAAGGCAGACACACACGGCACCTAGTGGCTGACATTTAAAAGCCACCGCTGATGCACAGCCGCTACTACCCCTTTTGTAAAATCCTGGAGACAACATCAGCCCCCCGCATCCCCTTCCCCAAAATAAGAGCCCACCTTCCAGCCCTTCTTGCAAGAAGAAGCCGCTGGCATCGCTCTCCCTCTGCAACCCAGCAGCCCCTGCAGTTCTTCTGCAATCATCAGCAGCAGCCACAAACAAGGGAGGGGTCCTCTGCCTGTCCCTACCTCACGCACCTCCAACCCTCGGCCCCAAGATCCAATCCACCCCAACAAAATCATATCATCCCCAACTTATTCTGCCCCTAAGGCAAGGTGGGGCAGCCTGGTATCATCCCACCACCCTTACGGTCAGGATTTGGGATCAGAACACACAATGAAAAGGAAGGGGCGCGCGATAATGCCCTTACTCCAGCGGTACTACACAGACCCCTTTCCGGGAAGAATTTCAACCCCGCCATCGCTTTGAGTTTTCCATAGTCAGAGGAATCCCTTACTTACCCATTCTCATTGTCCCAGAGGGCAGGCCAAGGGATCTCCTTCTAGGCTTCCTCCCTGGCCCTCAGCCTCCCACACCTCAGGGAGGAATTCCCACAAGAGCTTGTCCAATCAGGAGATCCCCCCAATATCCCTAGCCCACCCAGGGTTTCCCCAACACCCCTTTTGAGCCCCCCCCCCAATATCCCTGCCCCCTCAGGAGGACACACCCCCAAGGCCCCATTGGTCACCACCAATATTCCTCCCCCTTGAAGGGGCTCCACCAAGGCCTCATTGGTGCCCCCCAATATTTCTTCCCCCCCCCAGAGAACTCCCCCTGTAACTGTCCCATCAGGGAGCTCCCCCAATAGGCATCCCCTTAGGAGGGCTTCCCCAAAGACCCCTTGGTGCCCCCCAATATTCCTCCCCCTCCGGGAGGCTTCCGCAAAACCCCTTGCTGCCCCCCAATATTCCTCCCCTCCGGGGGACTGCCCCCAAAGACCCCTTGGTGCCCCCCCAATATTCCTCCCCCTCCGGAGGGCTTCCCCAAAAACCCCTCGGTGCCCCCCAATATTCCTCCCCTCCGGGGGGCTTTCCCCCAAAGACCCCTTGGTGCCCCCAATATTCCTCCCCTCCGGGGGGCTTCCCCCAAAGACCCCTTGGT
>QEPC01012362.1:1714768-1732637 GCA_003113815.1 Sphenodon punctatus
TGCAAAGTAGCAACCTTCTGGCTCCCCACAGGCCACTTCCTGTAACTGAACCGCACTGAGCAGCCGGGTAAGCGCGCACTACAAGAAGGTCTGAATGCATTATTTCGCTGTAGTTAAAATCGGTACGGCATGCATGTGAATGCGACAGGACTTGTTAACAGCGAACTACTGAGAACCAGTTTTTAAAAATCCAGATAATTGCTGCATGTGTGAATTCGCCCTAAGGCTTGCTGGCGTGGCAGTGGTGATGAAGCCCAGTGCAAAAGGGGATTAACGCTAGATAAATTGCAGAAGTGGCTCTCGCTGTTTTATCCTACCTCCCCCCCATCTCACCCCTGGCAGATACAACCCCCGTAAAAGTGTTGTATCATCTCAGTCTCACACCACCCAAGCCATCAATCCTCGCAAGTCTCTTGCAACAGGTCTGTGGGATTCTCTCCATGCTCCTGCAGGTCACCTTGAAAATTAGTAAAAGCGATGTATGGGGGAGAGAGGGTACTTAAGGGTTGTGCGAAGAATCCAGATCGTGGATCTACATGATACATCTATTTTATGTCTGAGCCCCCAGTCGCTCTCGGTGCTTGAGGGTACAAAGGGACTGGATCCATGGTGTAGATCCAGGAACTGAAAAGAGGGGAGTAAATAAAACAGCCATAGGCTGAATTTGGCTCATGAGATGAAGGTTCCTCACCCCCCAAATCTTCCAAATTGGCCTCAGCACCCTGTGCCCCAAGAGTTGGCATATAGGACAACTGCTGTCTCATCTCAGAGTTTATATTCCATAAAATCTACAACCCCCAACCTCTTGCAGTCTTGCAACAGGGCCCTTCCTTACTATCCTGTCACTAAATCAAGACATTGAAGATTCTGCATGTTCTATTATTTCCTCTCTTTTTGTCTCGCTGGGGCTAATTTGGGACATCGTTAGTCCAGGTTTGGCTGCATCCTATTAACTGCCTAGGGCAACAGATCAATTAAAGACTTATCTGATGTGCAGCACTGTAACTAGGGAACAGATACAGTTCCCACACCCAGAAGTCCAGAGTCCCACACTAGAATGCTGCCTCACCCTCATCATTAGTAATTAATGAGTTAAAGGAACAGGCACAGGAGCATGTAAACACATCCCATTAGTCATCGGGGTTATAAGCTGCAAGCCTTCACAAGGGGGCTCCCACCCTTATCTGTATGTTCCTCGCAGAGATGAACCTTCACTTGCTTGGCAATGCAGCTTGTGCAAGTGTGTCTTGTGACTGCAATTACCTTTCCCTTCAGTAGCGTTTTTCATTGAGGAGGACGAAATACAAACACACTGTGAAGCTGGCATGCAAGAACCAGCAATTTAAACGGGACCCAGAACTTTCCTTTCAGGTCCAGGGGCTAAGAGTAAAATATCACTTCTCCATGCCAAATGTTTGGAGGTCAGTAGCCTGTAATCTAAGCAAGCAGTGACCAAAGTGGTAAAATATACCCTCTCTCCACCCCTGATGGCAAAAGCACCACTGCTATTTATTATTATTATTATTATTGTTATTGTGGCAAAATTAAGCCTCTTTATTGATACTGCAATTAGTATTTAGGACATCAAGCTGAAAGCCACTTACTAACTTAAGGCATGAGTACAGCAGGGCCCAGAGCAGACAGGCCAGGAAAGCACAAGGCTAACTTGCAAGGTGGCAGCTGGGGTCATGTGCTTTCCTCTAGATTATCCCACTGGGAACTCGTGGTGAGGAAATACAAACCAGGTTGGTTGGAACTTTCATTGTGTTGGAGATTTTATGCCAAGTGATGCAGGTGCATTTTGTAAACAAGGAAGGGCATTTGGACAGGAGCCCAGAAGGGGAAAGGGAACTTCAGCCACCTCTGAATAGAGTTATAAAACTAGCTCCCTGTTTGCATCAAGAATGCCAAAGAATGTCTTGTGGAAATAAGCAACTCCAGGTGATTTAGTTAAACAGGGCAGCCAGCAAGGGACCGATGGAAATAATCCAAGGCCCCAGCATTGTTTAAGATAAATGGTGTTATTATTTTAGAGTATAAATGAGTCATTTTCAAAAGAATACATGGTACCTGCCAAGTGTTTAAAAATATCCTCCAACTCGGCATCCTGTATCAAGCTTGTTCTGTACAAAGGCTTGGTGGAGGTACAACTTACCGGCTTAGTTTCGATTGAAGGGCAAAATCCTTAGGGAGCTGCATCTCTTCCTGCACAAAGCAAGAGTTGCCCTTCATCCCAAACCTGTCCATCTGCTGCACGTATGTGTGTTAAGAAAGGCTTATTGCAGTCGGGGACCCAGCAGGTTGCCTCATCCTTTGATAGATGCAAAGTGACCCCATTCTAGCAAATCAGCAGAGCATGGATGGTGGAAGCAAAAGAAGAGGAGGTTATAAAAGTCTTGGATGACAATTCTTTAAAGCAAATGGTGCATCAGAGTTTAAAGGTCCCATGCCATCTGATCAGAGAGTTACATAACATCACAACACTTTTTGAAAACAAACCAGCGCCAAGGCAAAGAAAAGATGAGCCCCACAGAACATAGCAGGAGCCATGAGTGTTTTCCTTTTAAGCCTCCCATGGTTTCACCAGCACTGGATTTTAACCAGTGTGACGGAACGGCCTTGCAGGGGCTCTAAGCCCCTCCCAAAACAAAGGAGGCTAAAACACAGGATTTCAACTTGAGGAAAACAAAGTGTTTAATAAACCATACATAGATAGGGATGTGGATTAGAGAAAAGAGTAGTCTGGTCCTTGCTCACCAGATGTCCCAGGGAGCTCTGGCTACCACAGGCTTTCCACTCCCGGATGGAGTAATGTCCAGCACTCGGTTTACGTCCTCATAGGTGCCAATCTGTGCCATCTTCAATCTTTCCCCTAGAGACCTAGGAGTTCACAGTGGCTGGTGTACGGTGGAATCCCACTGCCCTTGGTCACAGCCTGGTAGTTCCCCCAACAGCCTTACCCTCAGGGCAGTTTCTCCCTTTGCCTGGGTAGCCTTCTTCTACCTTCCCCGTGTACACCACACTCCATAACCAGCTTCCCAAGAGAGCTCACTAACTCACACCTTCTCTCTCCCCTCCTGGTTCCAACTGAATTCATGTGAACCTCCCCCCAACGCTCCATTCCAAGGCCCAGCATGAGCCAACCTTCCCCTTGGTCTTGCAGCATGACTCAGACTCTTGTCACAACCCAGTGTCATTAACTGGTCTAGAAACATAGTATTGAAGCCCCAGTAACCCATCTACATTGGTGTTCCAGCAGGCATAGGTGCTTCCAGGCCAATGCAGTGGAAAGAAATGTGAAGAAAAACCACTAGATTAAGCATTACCACTCAAATGTTCTTTGCAATCCCACCTTGTGGCTGATGCAGAGGATTCAATATAATCATCCTACCCCAGCTGGGGTTCACAGAAGCTATTTGCCACCAGCTCTGTCAAGACCCTGTCAAATAACCTCATTCTGCTTTTGTCACTTGAGTCCCACTGTAAAGTTAGAAGTGCTTTGGGGGAAATCGCCAAGCAGTAACCAGTGCAGCAAGCACCATGAAACACAGGTACATTGCACAAACACGCTAATCCCTGCTAGGGTATTAACTCCAGTCAGTGATAAAAATCCACTTGCAAACATTCAGACAGAGGTTAATTAACCAGAGAGGGGCTTCCCAGGAAACTAATGTTTGTGTGAATGTTCAGGGGTAAGTGTCTTAATGTGCTAATTAACATCTTTACCTTGTTCACACAATTACCCTGGAATAAACTACTCCAGACTATGTACTCTTTAATTGTGAGTATATCCGACTACCCCTATTTTGATTTAAACAAAGGTGTTCATAATGGGTAATTACTTCAGAGTATGTGTTCATGTGAACAGGCTTACAAATCCTGTGCAGAAAAGGAGCAAAAACAGTTGAGGATGTCTGACCTCTAGAAAGCAAGATGGGATTAAGGAAGAGTGCACATCTGGAACTGGTAAGAAGGGAGAAGATCAAATCTAGTTCAAACCTCTCCTCTTCCTGGTTTAAGCCATTCTGAGTTCTGCACAGAAGATTCTGTACAATGTGCGTTTCTGTTGTGACCATAAAACATATTTAGTCTCTTGGGCAGGAACATATCCACTTATTATTATAGCAACCCTGCCATGGCACCCAAGTGTTTCACATAGAACAATTTCACACAACTTTTAATCTTCACATCAACCCTGTGAGGTTGGTTAGACAGAAAGACTATTGTGACTGGCCCAGGGTCACCCAGCAAGTTTCTGGCTAAGGCGAGACTAGGCGGGGCCTCCCTCTGCCTCCCGATCCAAGCACTGTGCACTTAGCCACTACACCACACTGCACTTAAGGAACTTTTCCCAGCTGAAAAATAAATGGAAGGCTAACTGGAAGAAAAGTGCAGAAGTAGTCCCGATCCCCAGTGTCTCCTTTTAGGGTCAAAACGTGACTTTATGCTACAGTCCATCAGTGGTGAATTTTGTAACCCATCTGCAAAAAGTTGGGGTGGGGGGAGAGAAGAGAGACTGTTGCCAGATTAATTTTATCCAAACACCCAATAAACCCAAATGATTTTGATCAAAGAGAGGGTAGGATGCTAGGTGGTTTAGTGCAATAGCTTCTTTCCATTGTGTATGGCTGGCAAATCCTCTTAACATCCTAGATGGACATGTGTTCAAATATCTCTTCCTAGGAATTGGTCCAGGAGGATTTGACAGACTATGGTGACTTGACTGACTGTGCTTGCCAAAGGACACAGATTCTGAACAGCAAGAGGTGCTGCAGGGAAATAATGAAATGGACAGTCAGATAAATAGGGATAGGGGGTGGAAGGAGAAAAATATAGACAAAGTATAAATGAGACTGTGTGGAACGGTATAACCGCCACTCCTGGTATCCCACCTGTTCTTCATTGACATTCCACAAAGTTCCTTATCATTGCACCCGTTTCCCATAACCCCCATCCGCCATCATTTACCTAGAACCTCTAGCACTCCTGCTCCTCACTCCACAGAGACCCTTGTGGGGGACGGGTGAAATGACACTCTCCTCATCATGCCAGCCAACCTCTCCGCTTTCCTTCTCTTAATGACCCCCTTCTTGTTGTTCAACCAGACCCATGTCAGTTTACTGGTTCCTCATTACCTTCTGGTCATTCCACCTGCTCTCCATGACTCCCTCGTGCATCCACCCACAACCCATGGGCATCGCTTTACAATTCCATCAAATCCTTTGTCGTTCCACTCTGGTCATTCCATTAAGTCTCACCCATCCCCAAAGCCTCTTCCTGGTTAAGCCCACTAGAGCTCATGCTAGTGCTCCTTGCCCAACCATTCCATGCAGTCCCCTGCCATTCCACTCATTTCCAAGAATCCACCCAGTCCATTGTCATTCCACTCCAGACCTTATACGTGTCACTCCACCAGCTCCCCATTCTACTCTCGTCATTCTACTCAGTCCCTTTAGTCTCAGAATTCTCCCTGGACTGCTCCTTATTGTTCCACTGCATACTCTCTTGTCCTTCCACCAGGACGAGGTGGAATTCACCCTCTCTCTCATCTGGCCCATTCCCCCATGCTCCCCCATGTTTGTCATTCCTCCAGCTTCCCATTGTCCTCTCATCATTCCACCTGTTCCTCATCGCCACCTCCATGCCATTCCACCCAGTCTCTGTGCCCCACACCCTGTCATGCCATGCACCCTTATGACCCCCTTCTTCTGGCCACGCCCCCTCATCTCTTCTCGTTTAATCCATTCCCTCTGGCTCCCTGCATGTCATGGTGGCATAATGTGAACCGCTCCGACTGCCATGTAAGCAGGGAGCACTATACAAATAACATGAATAATAAACATTTCTTCAAGGGGCAGCGGTGGTGGCAATTCCCTCCCACCCTATGGCTGTTGTTGCTGTCTCTCCTTTTGCAGAGAATGGGACTGCTATCTGGGGTTCAGTTTTGGAAATCTTCCAGCGAGGAAGGGTCAGAAATTAGATTCAGCCAACTGGTAAAGTGACCCCTGATGCATCTTCCTGCAAATTCAGGGAGATCATGTTGCACATTGTGTTGCCAGGAGAAACCAGAGATTTTAACATGGAAAACTGTTTTTTTTATGTCTGTGAGCAGAGGAGTGGAAAAAGACCAAAGGTTTCTCAACCTCTTGCAAAGGTCAAGCCAGGGCAACGTTCCTCAGCCTGCAAGTCACCATCCAGAATAGGTCAAAAGGACCATGAACACAACATCCCTCCCGGATTTACCAGGTCCCCAGAGGTAGACCGTCAGGGTTTACAAATGGGCCCCCAAGAACAAATATGTTGAGAAGCACTAGAACAGGAAACCAGCCCAGAGCAGCTGTTGCACAGAGCACCCGATTGGTTAATCTCTCTATTAAAAACTGATAACTTCAAGGACAAGATTAGTTCAAGGATAAAACACTGTAAAACAGTCAGCGCTAGATAGAGTGTACAGAAAAACAGGCTACACTGCCTTTGATCTTACAGATGTCAACCCCAAGGTTACCAAACAAGAGAAGAGAAAGATCAGAAGCCCTGTTCTATATCTCATTTGCATTCACCGATATTAATGTGGTCTTTGGCCAAGTAAGGGTTGCAGGGATTAGATTCCACCCAACCCACCTCCAATATCATCCTCCCACAAGCAGCCCTTCAAAGACTACCAATTTCTTGGGGTCAAATAAATGCTTTTCACCCACTTTTAAATTCAGACAGAGTTGGGAACTGCAGGATGGATCAGACCAAGGTGTTTGAACTGTAGGGTTTTCTACAGGTTCTTATGAAGTATAGAGGCTTAAATGTCACAAGCTGCCTAGCTTCTCGTTGCATTCAGGAGGGCAGTCATGGAACTGCCCTAGAGTTGCATCTCTCATGCTGATCCATTCACTAGAAGCCCTGAACATGTTTGGCCTTTACATTGTGACCCTGCACAACAATTGTGACTACAGAACTAGCTAAAAGCAGCACGCTGGACATCCCATGGTAGCTAGTCTTGTAGAGGACACACACACACAAACACCCCAACTCCTCAAGTCCCACACCTGGAAATGCTCATCTTCACTCCAACCAGAGGATGAAAGTTAAGAGTCTGGGTGTTGTGTTGCCAGGGGAAACCAGGCCTCCTTTCCCAAGCCTGGCACGTCAAGCTGTGGGACAGGTCCTTTCAGCTCACCCTATCTGGTCAGATCTAACCAGGATCCTTGTTCTAGGACACAGCACAATCCCAGTTATTTTTATTTACTTTCATCATATTTTTAGCCCGCACCCGCTCGGGGCAGCACACAGTCATCGGGCTGTGAGGCAGAGGGAATTAAGCGCAGAATGGAAATGTTGGTGATCACTCAACATCTGGTATAAGAGGAAACACATTAGTTCACAGACCTAGAAAGGACACTCCGGTCAGCTATGGCCCCGAGCAGAGCACTCTGCTAACGTAAGGGCTACTTTCAACCCTTCAGCCCTGCTTAGGGAGCATAACCCCCTGAAGCTCAGTTCAGGTGAAAGAGAGATTGTGTCAGGTGGCATAGGAGGGGTGTTCAGATTGAGCACTTTGGGGGGATCATTGCTTTGACTAACAGCTGTGGAAGCAGCCTCAGATTCACCTCCTTATGTTTTGGGAGAATGGCATTACAGGACTGCGACACGCAGGCAGCAGCCTCCCTCCAGGGGACACTGTAATATGTTGTTGCACGTCACTGCGTGCACACCCACTTCAAAGCCAGAAAGATGTACTCCCTCTGGACTACTCACTTTCTATTAGCAAACAGGACAGAATGATCATGCCAAGCCGAGGAGAAATTAACATGCCTCCTGGTTCAATTATCTGCTCAATCGCTATACTCCTCTGAACCATTGCTACCTGCAATGCTCCCCTCCTGCTGCTCAGGGCAGGTCTTAAAATTTGCAGAACAAAACTAAGATTGGGGGAGGGGAGCAGAGCCCCCCCCCCCTTTAATAATTGGCAGTCTGGGGTTTGCTTACAAGAACAAAGACGTGGCATAAGTCTTCAAACACACGGACACACACACACACAAACTCTTACGCACACTCATGCAAGGGGCGGGGCGGGATTCAGGGATTGATGATTTACTGAAAGTGAGAAGAGGGGAACAGGCTCCCACAGAAGCAAGTGCCCTGGGTGTGGAGAGTCATGGTCCTCGCAGAGATGGCCCATCCAAGGCTGACCTCCCTGCAGAGATCCCTCTGACCACAGGGCTCCTACTGGCCCCCTTGCTCTCCCTAAGGACACTCCCAGCAGCGATGAACTGGGGATGGCGTCAATAGTGACGCCAGTCTAGTTCTCGAGATGCTATTTCTGGTCCGGTCTGTGCACCAAGCGCAGCAGAAAAATCAAAGATCTACGAGATAAATTAAAGATGTCCTTGGTTACTCAGAGCTGCAGGGCACCGTCGATTGGGAGGGAGTTTTGTAGCTAAGACACAGAGCAAGCAACATGCTGATCCTTCCAGCGCTCCTAGGGGGAATTACCCAAAATGCCATATTGTGGGAAGAACAAAGCACCACCAAGTGGGCAGGGGAATGGCAAGATTATCTTGTAATTTTGCCATTACAAGATAGCAAGATTGTTATCTTGCTATTACAGGTGTCCAGACTTATGGTGCATAATCCACCCAATATAGGAATCAGCCTCAGGTGATCTCTAGTTCCACTGCTCCAAGCTGGGACCCCTCTACTGGTCCCCAGCTCTAAGACACCTCAGTAACAAGTCTCAGGAGTGGAGAGGAGTGCTCCCCTTTAAAGAGTCTGCCTTGCTGCACTGGAGGAGCTTTCTTGGCCCATCTCTTCCCTGAAGACACTGCCTGGGGCACCAGCCCCACTCTCCTCTCCATACTGGATCTTGAGGATGTGCAAACAGGACAGAGTTCGGATGTTCGGACTAAAAATTTAGTTTGGGTTCGTGGGTTTGGTCCGGCGGTGTTCAGACCCCCCCCAAAAAAAAACTTTGGAAAGTGTGGCGCTGCCAGGAGGCTTGGGGCGCTCCAGGGACCCCCAGGGGTGCCTGTGGCAGCATGGCAGGCCATTGGAGACCCAGCAGCAGCAGGGGCCAGGAAGGCTTGGTGCTTGGCACCCCAGGTTGCCCGGCCAGGCAGGCTCAGTGCTTTGCCCCTACCAGGGCTGGCCATCTGAGACCCAGCGGCAGCAGCAGCAGAGGCTGGGAAGGCTTGGGGCTTGATGGCTGGCACCCATAGGGGGTAGGGCATTGCATGCTGGCATCGGTGGAGCGGTGACAGAGGCTTGGCCATGGCTTGGTGGTTGGCACCCCTACTTGGTCAGGCATTGCAGGCTGGCATCGGAGGAGCAGCAGCAGAGGCCCTCTAGGGCTTGGTGGCTGGCACCCCTGCTTGGCCGGGCATTGCAGGCTGACTGACATCAGCGGAGCAGCAGCAGAGGCCTGGCCCAGGGCATGGTGGCTAGCATCCCTACTCAGCCGGGCGTTGCAGGCTGGCAGGCCTCCAGTTCTGCTCACTCTGTGCTGGGTTCTCCAGTTCTAGTCACCATCACAGCCAGGCGTTGCAGGCTGCCAGGCATCGGCAGAGCAGCGGCAGAGGCCTGGCCAGGGCTCGGTGGCTGGCACCCCTACTTCGCCGGGCATTGCAGGCTGCCAGGCATCATAGGCAGTCTGATTCAGGATGGTGTGCAAGGGCAGCTTAAACTGGGAGGGCGAGGAAGCCAATCAAGTGCCTAAACCCCATGTCCCAGACCATCGAGAAGAGCTGCCCATCGAGCGCAATAATTTCCCCCAACATGCGTGTGGCTTTTAGTTGAAAGCCATACCACCCTCTGTCATGGAGAAACATAGGGTCACACACGTGTAACAAGGGACTACATGTAGACTACAAGTCTGACAAATATGTAATACAAAAGGTTACACATGTATGTAATGTTACAATGGAGAACTGTAAAACCCAAATCAGAGATGTAACATGTGACCAAGCTACAGGAAATGCAAAGAGATACCAAAAATGTGTATTTGAGAACACTTGCCAGACGGAACCCTGTGGAGATGTAGATGGACCCTTAGGTTTGTGTGTCACGTTTCAGGTTTCCACAAAGGCAGGAACAGAGACAAAGAAGGAGAAAGACTATTTAAAGAGGCCAGTGAGTCACCTTAGAAGTTCTCTCCGAGAGCCATCTTGAGCATCTGCATATGAAAACCTGCTAGCCGCAGACTGGAGAAACCATGAACAGAGAGGCATGATTTTACTCTCTACCAACTAAGAAGCCAGTGCCCAGTCATTCTACTCCTATGACTGAGGAACCAGGACTTATGGACCTTTGTAGGGTAAGATGCTTATTTTGGAACCCAACCAGTATAGATCAGGAATGCATTATGCTTACCTTTGATTTCTAGTAACCACTCTGTATCAACTATCTTGCTTATGTAATCAATAAACTTACTTATCTTTATGAAGAAGTGTCTGTGTCTAACATTGGAACACAAGTGAGCAACAAGAGCCCTCAAGCTCTTGTGAACCCAGAGAGTAAAGAGTCTGTAAACGGGAAGGATCGGGCCCTTGAGTGACAAAGGAGTTTCCCTGCAGCAGACTTGAATTAGCCAGAGAGAGAAACTAATTCAAGAGGGCTGTGCGCAAGGAAAACCGAGTCATTCAAACCCGGTAAAGTGGGGGTGTGGACCCTCCAATCTGTGACAGTGGTGCCCCAATGAGTAAGGGTAACGCTCAGCTTGTGGACCAATGTGTAGAAAGTAGAGGAGCATACCCAGGTGACTGGACTCCTCTGAGGGGAGTAAACTCCAACCCATGCAGAGTCTGAAAGCCCCAGGAGTCGGGAACTCAGCTCTGAGGGAGGAAATAAGCAGATCCTTGAACAGAGTGTGTTGAGTTTGTTATTTTAATTTTGGGTCAAGGACAGGTATCAAAATAGGGCTGCCAAAGCGTTTCTCCAAGTTCTTGAAGCCAGAATTGGAAAAAGAGGCACACGCCAGACACCTCCAAACAGAGGGGAAAACTAAGCAGCAACTGAAGCAGCTGATCCGGGAATTTGAAATGAGCACGAATGGAACAGATGGGAGCAGAGCGGGGGCAGGAAATCACCACCACCAAATCCCCCTCCAACCGACCAGCAACCAAGAGATGGAAATGCGCTACCAGACGTGCCTCAACACCCCCTTCCAACTGATCGGCAACCAGAGGGAGAAGGTTCAAACACTGAACTCGAGATAGCCAGAATAAGAATAGACAAGGAGCTCAAATTAGAGCAAATGAGAGCAGGCGAAAAGGAAAAAGAACAACAAATGCAGTTTGAACTTGAGAAAATAAAACAGGAAGAACGAGAGAAGGAGAGACAGCACCAGATTGAATTCCTGAAGACACAGGTAGCCCTAGGAATGACCCCTCAACTCCCTCCACTAGGCAACACGGGCAGAATTCTGGACTACGCTGCATTGATCCCACAATGCGAGGGAAATCAAGGCATAGAAGACTACTTCACAACCGTACATCATGTGTTTCTTCAAGAACAGATCCCGCAAGGGCTGTGGCTCAAATTAGTGTTACCTAAACTCCCAGCGAAGGCAAAACAAGTTTTCAACACAAAAATGGAGGAATCTCCAGGACTGACTTTTGATGCTTTCAAACAGGCAGTTCTTGAAGCCTACAGAATCACTCCAGAAACTTTTCGCCAAAAATTACACAGCTTCAAGAAGGCAGAGGGTATGTCATATTCAGATGTTTGTAATATTTTGAAACAATATGGAATGAAGTGGCTAGATACAAGTGGGAATGCCACTAAGGAACAAATTATTAACTCTGTATTGCTTGAATAGTTCTATACTGTGTGCAGTCCAAATTTAAAAGCACACCTGCTGAATAAGGAGATCGCAAATCTCAAAGAGCCAGGGACAAGTGCTGATGCATTCACCGAAAATGCTATCTTAGCTTATGGGGAAAGAACGCCACATAATGGGGAAAAATCCAAACAAGGGTTTTACCATAAGCAGAATGGTTACAATCCACAATCTGAACAAGTAAACTTAACCCAGAACAAACCAAACGAGAATGGGGGTGGAGGGAGACAGGGATCACCCAAACTCCAAAGAACACACACCTTCCAATCCCCTAGTAATGATCCAAGACAATGTTATAATTGTAAACAAACAGGGCATGTGGTAAGGGAATGCCCCCCAAAAAGAGAGTTTCATAGCCCTAAAAGAGAGGCTGATGAGATTATTGGGACTGTCAGTGCAAATTTTGTGTCTGTACTTCAACCAGTCCCCAGAGGTGTTAATGATTGCTATACCATTCCTAACCCACCCACAGGAGATCAGTTACTATGAAAACCTGCTAAGATTAATGGAGTAAACTGTGTGGGAAGAGTGGACAATGGTGCACAAATGGTGATGGTACGGGAAGATTTGATCCCAAAACCTAAAATAAACACTCATAGAAAGGTTGTGGTCTCACTGGCAACGGGGATTACAGATATTTTGCCAACAGCCACTGTAGATTTAGAATGGGGAGGTGCAAAAGGACCAATCCAAGTTGCTGCCCTCCCAAGAAAGGCACAAAATGAAATGCTAGCGGGGAATGATATAAACAAATGGAGGCTGGAAAAAACCCAATCCCAGAAACACGGGGAGCCGGAGAGCAACGAGGGACAACAAGGCTCAGAGAACCCTGAACAAGTTGCACCTCTACCCCTAAAACATGGGGAAACACAGAACCACCCTAGTGGAGGGGAAGGGTTACAGGAAGGCTTTACAGGTCCTATACCCCAACCTGTGAACTCCACTCAGGGGCAGGAAAACCCCAAACAGGAGTCCCCAAACCAGCCAGACGGCAGGGGAGGACAAGACTCAGGGAGTGAACTGCAAGTCTCTGTCTCACATGGGGAACTGCAGGGAGTGAAGCAAATGGGTCAAACTGATTCTGAAGTCCAGGACTTGACACCCCACCTTACATAGGAGGAACCCAATCCTGCAGAATCAAACCAAGTAACCACCGCAGGGGAGAGAGTTAGAGGCTGCAAACGCCCCTACTCAAACCAGGGGGTTGCAGAATGATCCAGAGGTTTGTTGTCCTACCTTAAGAGAAGATGGGAAGCAGCTACCTGAACCCAAGCGGAGACAGGCAAGCTGGGAGGTGGAGGATTCTACCTCAGGAGGAGGCGGGAATGTGCAGGAAACCTTTCCCAGAATGAAGGGGGGAAACAATAGACACCTCTTCCCCAGGGATAGAAATGCACAACCCTGTAGTCCTAAAGGGACAGAAGCATCAGTCCAAGAGTGAACTGTGCACCTCTGCCTTACCTAAGAAGGAACAGGGAAAAGATGCTGAAAGACAGACTGGAGGGGAGGAAATGGTTAACAGTGTCCAGAGTCACACCTCTACACTTGGTAAACTAAATCCTCCGGAGGTTGGTGTGGGAAGGTCTGAAGGGATACTTGCAAGTTCTCACACCCATGTCACAAAGTCAGACTCCCCCAAAGGAGAAAGACATGGTTATACGGACCCAGGGGATCCGGGAGGTACAAACAGAAGCTGGGGGCAGGGCACAAGAGTGGCTGGTGACAAACGCTCCTCCACAAAAACAGTTTCTGCCTGGGTGATTAAGTTGAATGTAAAGTCATCAACCAGCGTCACAGCCAAGGGGGAAATGCAAATGCCACATGATAACACTGGGATTTCCAGCATTACTCCTGGTAAAAAGTGTTTGGAAACGCATACTTACACAGACAACAGAGGCTGGGTGCTCAGTAGTGTAAATATTACTCCACACTTCTTCTTTTGTCTCCTAATAATACTTCTGATGGGAACAGACATACAGCCAGTAAGAAACAGGCTGCCAGATAATCTGGAAACATGGCCAAAGTTTGTGACTCGGGAACAAAGGTTGGTAACATGCACAGTCTTATGCAAACACTTACTGCTGTACCTTGAAGGGTATATTCCACAGGATCACTCCACTACCACATGGTGGAAAACACGTGAACACGATAGCCCCACAGGCCTGACAAACGGTTTGGAAAACCAATGGTCTAACTTTAATAGGATTCAACCACATGGAAAGGAGGTACGGAGGTTGCATATCCCTACACACACTGGAAGGACACGCCAGACGCCAGTCTCAGCAGCAACCCAGCTATAATAGCAAGTGTCTACTCCCAGAGCTAGATTCGCAGCAGGCATACCTCTCAAGAGTCCTGGACATCCCGGCTTTAAAATCCCTGGTTTGGCCCATGGATGGCTTGCAAACTACTGTCAGTTACACCTCCCTAGAGACTGCAGCAGTTTTCCCGTGACTGCCAGACAGATAAACAAAAGAGGGGATTGGGACACTTAAGGGATGCCAGTAATACCAGTTCAGGACACAGCCCTTTCCCTGCGGCACCACTCCCATCTCCAGAGCTACCCCAAATTAGTATGCGACAACTTAAGGGAGCTGCCAGTAGCACTAGGGGGCATTAACAGGAAACTTACTTTATTAATTATTATTATTATTATAAGCATAATAACCAGCTGTGCACCTGGCACTTTACAGAACAATGAGATAGACGCGGTCCCTGCCTACGGCGTACAATTTAATAGACATTGCAGTTTAAGACCAAGCACTGGTTCATCTTTCTCAAAAGGAAAAATACCAGGCTTTAAAGAGAAGCAATGAGGAAGGCTAGTGCAGAGAGGCCCGGTCGGTCTGCAGGTTCCTTCAGTCTTGACTGGTAGCAGCGTTAACCCTTTTAAAAATCGTGTGATTTGGGTGCGGTCATCTGGGGTTAACAAGCAGCACCTGCTGTCGTGCCTGACCAAAGGCCTCTCCCCTGGGGGCCCCGCCTCTGCTTTTCTCGGCCTCCCAAGGGAGAGGGGGAAATAAGGAGAAGCGGCTTAGTTAAGCGGAGACCTCAGGCTGTTTGTTACATCTCGCAGCATCCACTTAATGGGAGAAACGCAGGCCTGGAGGATCTGCTGTGTACAGGGTTGCCACCTATGCAAATGCTTAAGGAAATACAAAAAAATACATGTTGCAGGGCCTGCATTGCTGCCGAAGGCCACGGCAGGGCCTGCAACATGAATTTTTCATACATATTCCTTAATTTGCATAGGTGGCAATGCTAGCTACGTGCCACGTCACCCGTCCATCCCATGCTCTGCTGCTGGGAACAGAGCCCCGTGGGTATCTCGCCGCTACGAAATGGAAAAACCCAGCGTGTAATCATGGCTTGGCCAGCTCAGCTGGAGAGACAGCGCTCTGCCCCCTGGGTACAGCGCCTCCTACCTCGAGTTCTTTATGAGATCAGCCATCAAAATCCACTAGGAGTCATCGCTCCAGCATAACGAGGATGGATGGGGGCTAGGTCTAATAGCCAGGCTGGAGACCGTGCACTCGAGATGAAACCCAGCCTGTCCCTGCCATGGCTTAACAGCTTATAAAACAGACACAGAGTCAATTGGTTCTTTCTGCCGGTCTGGGGCTTGCTAAGCAAACTGCCCGCAGCCCTGCTCGAGCGCGGAGGGTGCAGCCGGTATCAGAGACCTCCGGGCAAAACCTCTACGCAGCAAGTCTTCGGCAGCAAGAGGACAGAACCGGGGGGAAAGGCTGGGAACCGGCCCAGGCAGCCCTGGTAGCCTTAGGATCAGTGCTCCTGTAGCCCTGGGACTGCCAAACTCTTAGCCCTCAAGATGGCCATTTCCCAAGGGGCCCTGCCTCTCCCCCTCCCCCCACTACTAGGATTGGGGATAGGGTGGCCACCTATGCACATTATTAAGGAACACTTATGAAAGATACATGTTGCAGGGCTGTTTGGTACATGGCCTTAGGTGCCAATCCAGGCCCTGCAACATGTATTTCTCATAAGTGTTCCTTATAAATGTGCATAGGTGGCCACCCTAGTTGGGAAGCAGGACCCACAGTAAGGGGCTACGAAAGTGGGGCTATGGAGGCCCCGCATTTATTTTCACCCTGCAAATTCTAACGCTGGCCCTGCTGGAACCCAACAAATTGCGTCCCCTCCCTAGGCTTCAGTTTCCTGCTCTGCAAAAAAAAAAAAATAAAAAAGGACATGAGACAGGCAGGCTGAATTCATTCCTGTTTGTAGAGGGCTTGGATGGAAGGCACACAAGAGAAGCAAAAAGGTCAAATAATCCCCTAGAAAAAGGGCTTTAAATCCCTGCACCAAGTAGTGTCCAGCTCACAAGCTTCCATGTGCAGTGAGCAGCACGGGGCCTACTGCAACGCACGGCATATTTGGCTGCCTTGCAAGGGACAAGGATAAGTCCTGCAGAGGTTTTGAATCTGCAGCTCCAGAGAGACAGGGCATGTGTGTGTTTGAACTCCAGCTTCAGCCATCCAAATGTCAGTCTGTCCCTCCCTGCCAAAAATCATACGATTGTCCTGGCAATCATGAGATTTAAAAAAAAAAAACAAGTTTCGGTTTTGTGTACCCAGTGCTTTCACAGCCTATAGGTTACACATGGCCACACACCCAAGCTTTGTTCCCCAGCCACAAGGCCTGCAGTCTTTCCAGGGTTCCCAGAGCTCCAACTTTAAGGTAAACATCAATTATCACGAGACTGGTAATCAAGAGAGTGTGTGTGGTTGCTGTGTTGGCAAATGTAAGAGAGGGAGGCAAATTAGTTCAGATAATCTCTTGTGTTGGACCAACATCTGTTGGCGAGAGTAGGCAAGCTTTCGGGCCTCACTGGGCCAGGCCCTTCCTCAGGCAAGTAAGAAGTCTGGTAATGAAATTTTAAAGCTTGCAGCATTTAGAACTGGGCAGCAGGGAAGCACCCGTGGGAGATGGTTTAGGTAGAATGAATCCTGCCTCAGTGGTAGGATTGCCTAAGGTGCCAGTGCAGGCCCTGCAACATGTATTTTTCATAAAAGTGTTCCTTAACATTTGCATAGGTGACAACTCTGGGAATATGGGCTAAATGTCCGCTTACGGAAACCGCCAAGGCCTATAAGTTTATGAAATGGGCTCCACTCAAATCCCACTCTCCACAGTTGCTGTTGCTTCTCTGTGGTATGTTGGGAGCCAGGCTCTGCTGGGCCGAAATACAGGAGCAGCTCCTTGAATTACGAAAATCCTAGCTTGGCCTCCGGAGCATCACTGCCTCCTAAAGACCCAAAAAGGTTAGGTCATTTGAAGCTGTTGGTGGCCGTAGCTCAGTGGTTCAAACCACGCTCCCATACACAGGGCCGGCCTTAGAATTTGCAGGACCCAGGGCAATGATAAAATGCAGGGCCCCTAGTAGCCCCGCCCCCTTCTCCATGGCTTCGCACCTTCAGGGGCACCCTCCACAGGGTCCTTGATGTGGCCATGTTTGGGAACGGGGGGCCCCTCCACCCTGCCCTGGCAAAAACACCCTGTAAGTAGAGAAAACAATGGGCCACTGGGGCAGTCGTGCCGTGGTAAGGCCAGTCCTGAATACATACATCTTGCTTCCCCTCTTCCTTCCAATCCTACTATTGCTTCTCCTCTCTCCCTTCCCCTCTTATTATTGGACTCTGTCCCCCGCCTGCTGTCAGAGGGCTCAGTTCTCCTGCACCTTGTGTCTCCGTTGACACCACGAAAAGTAGGTGGCAAATGCTTGCCGACTCGTGCTGCTTTTATAGCCACTGAGCGCAGTGACCAAGGCCTGCCTGAGCTCTGGCAGAAGAAAAAAAATCAAGCCTGATGTTTCTCATTACGCTTTTAAAAAATAAAAATCAGTTTGTTTAATTTGTTTAGCAAAGATTCCATTTCGATATGTACCCCATAGCACCAAACAGTCAAGGACAGCCAGAACTTGCTGTCAAAGCCGCCGTTTGAGGATGCTGCCGGGGGACGTCGGGGTACATGGGGGTGAGTGCGGGCACACGGGGGGAGGGGGGTGGGTTAGAGCAGGGGGGC
>QEPC01012362.1:1733190-1795482 GCA_003113815.1 Sphenodon punctatus
ATTTCAGTTGTGTTCAAAATGCTGGAAATGGGATGTGCGTGGTAAAATTGGACTCAGGCTGTGACTGGGGTACTTTACAAGGATGCGTCCCTGTGTTTTGGGTTTATAAATTATTTATCTTAAGCTTGATGTGCATGTAAGACTGTTTTCTTCCATCTGATGTTAACCCTGGGAACTCCTTGCTGCTGGGTTATGCCATGCCACTGGCCTACCGGCCCCCTAGCTCCGCTTACCATCCCCCTGGCTCCACCCCTAGGCCCGCCGGCCTGGCCTTACTGCCCCAGTGCCCCTCCAACATCAAAACCCACTAGCTGCCCCTGAGTAAGGCTCAATTACATTGAATGAATCATTTGTCACATGGCCTTTAAAATACAAACCAAAAGGGAGAACGTACTCCCAATTCCTTCTCCTAATAATGTCAGTTTAACAATCTGTTCTCATGAGAACAATTCAGGCGTAAAAGTGATTTAAGTTTAAGCTATATCGAAGTACCCAATTGTCAGAACGTGCCCTGGGTGTAACAGACAAAAGGGCTGAGGGCAGCAGGCCTGTTGGAAAAAGTCCTGCCCATGCGGTACATGTTGCTGATTCCACAGGGTAACACGTAGATGATAATGGCAGAGACCCATTGGTCCAACACCACGGCTGGTATCATGTCAAGGAATTCATGATAACGTAGGCTATTTCCAGAGTCTTAGAAATCTACTAAGGAACAATTATTATACTATTAAGCAATGCAAGGCTTATGTGCTTGTTTGAGATCTTTAGGTATGTTGCTAAATAAGTGCGTTTCAGCTTGTTACCTGCCTGAGGACTGCCTTGTCTGGCCCAAACGCTTGCATAAACTCACTTTACAGCTGCTTCAATGGAAGATAATAGCATCAGCTGAACTATTTTGTCTCCATCACTAAATAACGGAGCTCATGCTTAGCATTCAGTTGTCTCCTTTCATGCATTTTATTTATTTTAACTAGTGTAGCTAGCTTTGGGGGGACTTGCATTTTACTAGCAATTTATTTACACTGGTATTTCGACACCATTCATGAAAGGTTACAATCACACACACACACCCCTCCTCTCAATTCAAGTTCTGAGCCCCAAGCACTCAGATCTCTTACCTCTTCCACCTCCTATGGCCTCCCTTCCCCTGCTGGGCATGCTCTATTGGCAGGGGCTGGATCTCTCTGGCAGTTGTGGACATCACTGCTCCTCAGTCACCTTTATCACCAAGCAGGGTTGTCACAAGGAGATACTGGACTACAGGTCTAACAAATATGTAAAAGTAAAGGTTAAACATGTATGTAATGTAAGAGCTGAGAACTGGAAACTCACTTCATGCAATGGAGAGAGGCAAAGCCAGGCCGAATGTGTATTCAGAAAAGCCTAACAACATCTCTGCAGAAACCAGACAGAGACCACTGAGTTGCAAATGGATCTCTTCCTGCCTACGTGACTAAAAGCACAGAGTCCTCCAGGTGGGAAAGTCAAACAGAGAAACCTGGAAAGATAATTAAAGGGAGATCTTTTCCCCTCAAGCTCAGTTGGGAGAAGAGACTTTGCTGGCTAACCAACTTAAGGACAAAAAGCTCAGCCTCACTACATCTGGCTGAGAAGTGGACTCAAGTTCATGGCCTTCTGTGGGGTAAGATCTTAACTAGGGACTTACTCAGTACAGACTAGGATTGCGCTATTTACTTTTGTTTTATTTGCCACTCTGCATTCAAACTATCTTTGTTTATGCAATCAATAAAGATTCTTCTTTACTAAGAAGTGCTTTCTTTTGTCTGACATTGGGGAACACAGTCTGAGTATCTTGTGCCCTCAAGCACTTGCTAACCCAGAGAGAGAGTCTGAGAACGGGAAGCCTCTGGAGCTTGGGTGACTAAAGTGTTGTCCCCTTTGCAGGACTGAATCAGCTAGAGAGAGAACGGATTCAGACGGACGGCAAGTGAGGGAAACTGAGTCACCCAACCCAGAAAAGTGGAGTAGTGGACTCCAACCCCGTGACAAAGGTACCCTCCAGTGCAGCTGGGTGGCCAGGACTCAGAGGAGTTGCAGTAGCTTTCACTCCAGAGATCACTGACTGATGCTCAGCTTCTGATGATGGCTACTTGGGCACAGTGACCAGGAGGCACGGAAGCAGGGCCGACTCCTTCCCAGGACAGATCTCTGACTGTTACAACCAGAGGAAAAGGAGCGTGCTGCTCTTTCAAGCATTCCCCCAGTAGAACACAACCTGGGATCAATGAACAGAAATCCTTGCTTGAGCTAATCAGCCAAGAGAGTTTCCCTCTCTCACATAAGAAAACAAGGGTCCCTTCCTACTATACTTGAAATACAAACAGCCTTGCCTGTGATTAAATCAGGGCAGCAGCAGCAGACACATCACTAGCTCCAGCTAGTGGCAGACAGGCTGAGGTGCCTCCTCCAACCAGCCAAGATAGAGAATGCCCAGGTGAGGAGGAGCTAGTCAGAGAAAAGTCCTACTCGGGGAGAAGGCTGCAAGCACCAGGCACAACCTGGGGGTTCACTCTGCTGCAGCAGCATGATCGCCACCCCATCTGACTCTCCCTTTCTACAGAGACTTCTGGGAGAACAGCTACTGAGGCCAGACTTTCCCGGTCTGTAACTAAGTTAAGCATGTGCCCCTACAACTTCTCAACCTCATAGATGTATCCTTGTCGTTTCCGATGTACACCTTTCCCTGGTCTCTCTTAGACTGTAAGCCCCCTGGGGTAGTGACCTGTCTATAATTATTGATTGTACACTGCCAGGTATACTGCTTCTGCTATATAAATAATAATACTTTACTCTTGTATCCAAGCCCACCCTGCCCTTGAAGAGTTCCAAGAGCTCCCCAGACTGATGGATCATTAACACCAAACAGGAACAATAGCACAATATTGCCCTCGTTTTTTTTATTACATCCATGGATTTGCTGGCGCCAAATTCATACACCTTATCACTCGTCACTCATCCTCTTTCCTTGGCCATTGTTCAGTGCTTACAACTAGATGCAACAGCAGGCAGTTAATCCTCGCAAAGGATTGCTACGGTTGTATTTTGCTGGATCTTAGCTCACAGCCACCGCTACATCAGAATCCAGTATTGGCACCGATCCTGGGGTAGGTTATCTGAAACTGGCACTCTAGGTGCCTGAACTCTGGCCCCCCCACCTCCCCTAGAGCCAGCCCATTCCACCAACAGTTCAAGATAATCTAACAAAGGACAGTTCCCACCTGGCAGTCCAGTTGATTCCTACAGCATTCCTTCTGATGTTCTCTGGGTTGCAGGGATAAGCCTAAGGTGCCAATGCAGGCCCTGCAACCTGTATTTTTCATAAGCTTTCCTTACAAATTTGCATAGGTGGCAACCCTAGGAATAAGGGTTGTGGGTTTAGGCTCTGTTCACCAGCATTTTGGTTCCATCTTCCCTCTAGAGATCCTACCAATAGCCTCTCAGACTGAGGTTTTTCCCTGTTAAATCCCCATCTTCCTTGGGGCTTCCACAGATGCTTTCTATTAAGCACTGTCTTCTAAAGAGTAAGCACCTGCATAACATTTGGCACCAACCTGAGGTGCAATCCTTTGACAGTCACAGCACCTTCTCCTTTTCTGCTGGCATTATGACTCCCTGTTACACTAGAGTTGTTCATGGCGGGGGAGTTCCATGTTCATCATGGCTGATAAATTTCCCCAAAACTGGTTTCCCTGGTATTTTTGCACTGGCTCGCTTCCTGTTCCCCAAAGCTTCACTAGCAGCAACACCCACCCACCCACCCACCCTGACTGGCTCTGAGCTCAAAGAGCAGAAGCATGAAGAAGGCTCAGAGAACGAACTGGAGGGAGGGCTATGGAAATTGGCACATTAGGAAAGAGAGGCTGAAGGGATCTGGGGAAGGAGAAGGGGAAATGTTTGTGGCCAGAGAGGGAACAGGTTCTCAGGGTGGGGGTAGGGTGACAAAAGCTGGGGGAGTAGATGACAAATCAGAGACCCTATTACTATTAAACTGTTTATATCTAAAACACTGTCATTTTTAATAGCAATTTTGACCATCCATTTGCATAAAAATACAAAGAAAGGAAAAGTGGGAAATTTTCCAGAAAAACACCCCATGATAGTTTTCCAGGAAATTTCCCAACTCGCTCCTCTACTGAAAGCCACTGTCCTGCGAGGACTTACTCACTAATAATCTCACTTACTACAGTGGGACGATTCATAAGTCAATTGTTTAGTTGTTGTTTATTATTTATGGTTTAAGGACTGCAGCTTAACTCCCTAGCACAAGAGCAAGCCCCGTTCATTACGCAGGCATGAAGGGCTCGTGCTCTTGCCAAACAGCTGGAGGATCACACCCTTTTTAATTTTATTTTATACAAACACTTATAGACCGCACCCTCCTACACATTGGCAGCTCGGAGCGACGCACAACATAAAGAACAATAAAACCCTAAACCAAGTAGGCAGAGGTGCAGTTTGCTTTGTGGTTTAGCAGAGACCTAGCCCTTCCTGAGTGCTTTCATCACACCTGCTGCTCCAAACACACCAGTTACTACTAATAATTTCTATAGCACTACTAGTCGTTCACATTGCTTTATAGTCACACATTTTGGAGACAGGTTCCTGCCCAGTGGGTTTGCAATCTAAGAAGGACAAGAGGAACACAGGGAAAGACAAACATATATCCCCATTTTACAGATGGGGAACTGAGGCTGAGTGGTTGTGATTTGCCCAAGACCACCCAGTGAGTTCATTGGCTGGGGTGAGATTCGAACCCTAGTCTTCTAGGTCCATGTTCAGCACCTTAGCCACTACACCACTGTGGGGTTTGGGGGCAAGAAGGGGAAATACGGGCTCCACACAACCCTCCTTTCAGGGACAGCAAGGTAATGCCTGGAAACAAACCCTCAGGATCTAATAGGACTTTTGGGAGTATCAGTCACCAGCCTAGATCAATGATTGGGCACTGGGAGGCACGCACAGCTTAAAGCTGTCGCAGCCCACATACGCGCTGGGGCCAGGTGAGGGGATAGGGTGAGTGACAGTGTAGGGGGAGGAAGGAGTGCTTGAACCCCTGGGAGGGAAAGGGGGGATAGGGTTGACATACCGAGAACGCCCAGTGACTCGTATGGACACCCACAAGGGTAGAGGTTTACCTGACTCTCAGAGACACACTATCTACACACACACCACAATCTCCCTCACGCACAACTAGATTCGGTGAAACACAAGAACACAACACGCAGCAAAAGTGGGCCAGTCTCACGGGCATGGAAGCACCGATCACCGGCAAAGTCAGCATGAGAGAGCTCCGTTTATATAGGTCTCGTCTAGGCGGTGCCGCCGCCGCCGCTCTGAGCACCGCAGGGCTGGGGGCGTGGTCTCTGAGAGCGTTGCTAGAGTGCTGCCGGTTTCGCTCCGGGATGGAGCGTGTGGTTGCGGGGGCGTGGCCGGCGGCGGTGTCCGTGGGGCTTGTCTGCGTCCTGCCCTCTACAGGGGGCGCGGGGGGCTCGGAGGCATCGGGGGCTCGAGGTGGTCCGGCAGCGGGGGGTGGTGCCCGCTGGCATCCTCGAGGTCCCCTCCCCCCGGCTGTGATCCTTACAACCACACTGGCTCCCTCACCATGCTGGGTGTTCACAGAAGTGACAACACCGCCGTCATCCCGCCCGGGGTTGGGGAGGGCTACCCCCAGCCAGGCTCCGAGAAGAGATATCACAGCCTCCAGACCCGGGAGTGGGGAGTGACATGCGGCCACCCATCCATGCCCCCGTACGGCCGTCATTGCCCTGACCCCCTGCCAGGACAGGCAGCCATGGTTGCCAATAACAGGCTGCAATGGCAACTGCCCACAGTGGGCCAGGAACAGACATTCCCACCCGGTTCTGCCCGCTCTGGCCCAGCTAGGCGGCTGTGGGCCCGCTTCATGCCAGCTTGGCTGCTACCCCCGTCAGGCCTAGAACAAACAACGCCATGACACTGGCCAAACCAGGCCTGCATTATGTCTGTGACTAATCGTTTCTCCCGCTACTGGAGTCCCCGATGACACAAACGGAGAGAAAATTCCTCCTCCTTCTCCTGCCCTCACCCTCTGAACCAGAAAAGGCGTAGGGTCTGCAGTTCCCAGGGCCGGGCTTTCTGCTAAGTCATTATTGTTTTAATAAAACAAATGAATCTGCTCTCAGGCTGAGCCCAGTTTGCCAAGGTTCAGTGCATGCTTAGCCCATCGCTCTCTGGCTGCAGACTCAAGCCCCAGGGAAGAAGCCCCTCGTTCTACCCTGTAGTGACTGCTCTGGTCTCTCATCCAAGCTGGGAGCGTGGCAGATTGCTCCGCAGCCAGAGGCTGGCATGCAAGACAGAACAGAGGGAGACCCAGGTCTGCAGCGGAGGCTTGGGAGTCATTGGGATGGAGACGCGGAGGCAAACAAGGCAGTTAGATGATCAACATTTCTATAGCGTTGGCCCCACAAGGGGGGAGCGCACCGCTCACAATTCCAGGGCAGACCGAAGACCCCAGCAAGCACCGTACAAAGACTCTCTCCCAGCGTTAGGCTTGGCAGGGTGCTTGAAGCAGCAGGCTCCTGGCCTTTTAACTTCTTATATTCACAGAGCACCTGAACCTCCTCTAATAAAACCTCTGTTTTTCCAAGCCTTCCCACTCACTCCAAGCTACGGGCCACACGAAAGCTTGCAGAGTCCCCTGAAGTTACAAGTTCCTTGAGCAGCATCACTAATTTCCTGCAACCACACTACAATCTTGCTCCCTTTCTTCAGGGATTCCTGCTTTTTATACTCAACAGGTTGCAACTGCACTAATGCTAGCTAGCCAACCAGGGTATTGATTGATCCTGCCAAGACTTACCCTGCCCAGCACACTGCCACAAATGCTTTCGGTGATCCAAGTGCTATACAGTCCTTATCTAGCTCACACCCACACCAGCCCTGTCAGGCAGGTCATTATTATTTCCATTTTACAAATGAAGAACTGAAGTCGAGAGAGTGACTTGTCCAAAGCCACCCAGTGAGTTCATAGCTAAGGCAGAATTCAAACCTTGGTCCCCCAGACCAAAGTCTAGCATCTTCATTCTCACTCCACAATGCAGGAAGGAATGAAAGGCAGCAGAGATGTTTTGGCTGATGATGGATTAGATCAGGGGTGGGGAAACCTTTCCTTACATGGGGCCACTTCTCCCTCCCAACAATCTCTATTGAGGAGGGAGAGAAAACAAGACCAGAATAAAAGCCTCAATCAGGAAAAACATTTGAGAGGCCACTAGGGAGATGGTGGAAGGACAAGAAACTAAGTTGAACTAGAAGCAGGAGAGCGTCTGTCCCTCGGGAGGGGTGGAGTTGGTGCAAACCTTAGCCTGCCCTCGCCCACTCTTGTGGAGTCAGCAGCAGAGATGGGTCATGGCTAGTCCCCTAGAGCTACTTCAGGAATAAACTTTGCAGGTGAGAGTCTGGAATGAAGTCAAAAGGGAAGCAATAATGAAATCGCCTTTTCCTTCGGCCAATCTCATTTGGTGGAAGGCAGCCCTGTCGGCGGCTTGCGGTCAGATCCTGGCTAGCCAGTGCAGGGCTCCTCTTCCTGCCAATCGCCCACATCCATCACAACATCCGGCTTCCAGCAGGATGCGCAGCTGCCTGGCACGATGACTCCTTGATGCACTAGGCGGGGCAGGTCTGGACAGATGATACTCCACACCTGCGGTATTCAAAGCCAGGGCACAGGACACTATGCTTAAACTCGAGATTTCTGAGTGAGAATAATGTCAGAGCAGCAAGGTGGAGAAGAAGGATGCTGAACCTCTGGTGCCACGATGGTGGGCAGGGGGGACGCCGAGCCTGTGGACTTCTCCTTTGCTTCAGCCTTGTTCTTCTGCTTCCAGGTAAATGGTGTGGACCCTGGGGGATTTAGAGCTCTGTGGCAGGAGTCAGGGTAGTCTAGTAAAAACTGTGCCCTAGACAGGGAGCTGAAAGAAGTGAGTTCTCTTCCTGGCTATGGCTCTGACTGGCTGTGTCCTATGACTCCAAGACCAGCTTTTCCATCAAGGGAAAAGTTTAATTGAGAAACCAGAGTTTTGCAAGGGATGAAAATTGCTTCCTGTGTTGGGCATTCGAGAAGAAAGCTCCTTCTCCTGGGCCCTCGAGCCTCCTTCCAGGTTATTATTATTATTATTAACAAACATTTATATAGCGCCAGCAGTGTACCTGGCACTTTACAAAGTAATAAAATAGACACGGTCCCTGCCCCTAGGGCTTACAATCTGAGAGACAGGAGCTGGGGGAGAGACTTAGGAAGGGGAACAGAGGGAGAGACAAGGGGTCTAACATTCATGAAGATGCGAGGTCTCAAGTGCACGTACTTGGCTTGGTTACGATGAGAATGACAGCAGGCAGGTCCATGTTGCAAGGATAAGGGTAAACCGATCGTAGGTATAGGAATAGTGGCTCAGCAGGATAAAGAGTCAGACAGAGCAGAGCGAAAGAGGTGAGTTTTAAGGAGAGATTTGAAGGTATGAAGGGAGGGGGCAAGGCGGATGTGGACAGGGAGGGAGTTCCAGGCATGGGGGGCAGCAAGTGAGAAGGGACGAAGGCGCTTAGGGGAGCAGGGAAGGCGTGGAAGGGTGAGAGAAGGGACAGAGGAGGAGCGAAGTGCACGGGCTGGAGTATGGAGGGCGATAAGTGCAGAGAGGTAGGGGGGAGCAAGGTTGTGAAGAGCTTTATAGGTGAAGACTAGGAGCTTGTGCAGGATTCGTTCAGGAAGGGGAAGCCAGTGAAGCGAAGAGAGGAGGGGCTGCACATGGTCGAAGCGACTGGCGAGGTAGATGACCCTGGCAGCAGAGTTTTGGACAGAGATGAGGGGAGAAAGGTGAGACCGGGGAAGGCCAGTGAGAAGGAGGTTACAGTAATCGAGGCGAGAGATGACCAGAGCATGAACAAGAGTTTTGGCAGACGAGACAGAGAGAAAAGGGCGAATCTTAGCAATGTTATGGAGGGAGAAGCGACAGGATTTAGCAACAGAGTCAATGTAGGGTTTAAAAGAAAGGGGTGAGTCAAAGATGAAGCCTAGGCTACGGGCTTGGGGGACAGGCAGGATGGTGACTCCATCAATAGTTATTGACAGTGAGGAAGGAGAGGAAGGATGAGGGGGGAAGATAAGGAGTTCAGTTTTAGCCATGTTGAGTTTGAGTTGACGTTGAGACATCCAGGTAGAGATGTCAGAGAGACAGTTGATGAGACGAGCTTGAACAGAGGGAGAGAGAGAGGGAGTAGAGAGAGAGAGTTGAGTGTCATCAGCATAGGGGTTGCCCCCAACCCCTACCTGTACTCTGCCCTCTGAGACTGCCACTGAGGAGCCAAAGATCCAGAGGTACTGGGAGTCAAAGGGACGTGCTGCCGGCTCCACGTCTGAGATGTACCAGCCCAGCCCATCGCAGATGGGATCTTCCAGGAAAGAGGTTGTGAGCTGTGATCCCTTCTGTCTCCTTCCACCAAGGAGTAGGGGGGAGTGGTGTATATGGGCACCCAGAGGGTAGCAGTAGCTTGTCATGGGGGGGGGCGAGTTAACCAAAGGCTGGGTCAGATGCTTGCAGAATCCTTCATTCAGTTTCACAGGAATTTTCTTCATCCTCCTCCCCTTCCTCCCTATAGTGCTACTAGGAGTACACAGCGATTTACAGTCACAGATTTTTGGAGACAGGTCCCTGCCCAGTGGGCTTACAACCTAAGATGGACAAGGATGAGGGGAACACACACACATTCCCATTTTACAGATGACGAACTGAGGCCAAGAGGTTGTGATTTGCCCAAGGCCACCCGCTGAGTTCATGGTTAGGGCAGGATTTGAAACCTGGCTTCCCAGGAAATCTGGAAATCTGCATTCCAACCATCCCTAGTTTAGTCCATAAGCTGTTCAAGGCAGGGCCAATCACTTCATATTTGCACCGTATCTGGAACTATGTGGCTTCAATCTAGGTTGGGGTGACTGCAATAAAAAGAATAAAGAAAATAAGACCCAAAAGCTAGACCCAAATTGGCATGGATGGCTCCACTGACTTCAATGGAACAACATCAATTTCCTCCTGGTAAGACTCTAGCCCACTGGGAATCCTGGATTCTAAATTCTTCTCCCCATTAATTCCTAGCAATATTTTTGGGACCCAACGTAATGATCCACAAATTAAGAAAGGTAGGAAGAGGACCAGTCGTCTGCCTGTGTGGCTAAATGGGGAGGTGAAGGAGGCTATTGGAGCCAAAAGGGCATCCTTTAAATAATGGAGAGTCCCAATGAGGTAAATGGGGAAGAGCATAAGTGTTGCCAAAGTAGAAGTACAAACTTAATAAGGCAGGTGGCCAAAAAGGAATTTGAGGAGCAACTTGCTTAAGATGCTAAAACTAATAATAAAAACTTTTTCAAGTACATCAGAAGCAGGAAGCCTGCTAGAGAGTCAGCTGGGCCATCAGATGACCAGGGGCTGAAAGGGGCGCTTAGGGAGGAAAAGAACATTGTAGAGAAGCTGAATGAGTTCTGTGCTTCAGTCTTCACTGCAGAGGATGTTGGGGAGATACCCACCCCTGAACCTTACTTTGTGGGCGAGGAATTGGAAGAGCTGTCACAAATCAATGTCACTCTGGAGGAGATCCTAGAGCAAACTGACAAACTGAATACGAACAAATCACCAGGGCCAGATGGTATTCACCCCAGAGTTCTGAAGGAACTCAAATATGAAATTGCAGACCTACTGTTAGTAATTTGTAGCCTATTGCTAAAATCTGCCACTGTACCTGAGGACTGGAGGGTGGTAGATGTAACCCCGATATTGAAAAAGGGATCCAGAGGCGATCCTGGAAACTACAGACCAGTAAGTTTGACGTCTGTGCCGGGCAAAATGGTAGAAACTATAATTAAGAACAGAATCGCTGGGCATGTTGACAAACATGGCTTAATGGGGAAGAGTCAACATGGATTTAGCAAAGGTAAGTCATGCCTCACTAATCTGTTGGGATTCTTTGAGGGTGTGAATAAGCATGTGGACAAGGGAGACCCGGTAGATATAGTGTACCTGGATTTCCAGAAAGCATTTGATAAGGTCCCACATAAAAGACTCTTGAGAATATTAAAAAGTCATGGGATAGGAGATAGTGTCTTACTATGGATCAATAACTGGTTAAAGGATAGGAAGTAAATAGTAGAACTGAATGGTCAGTTTTCACAATGGAGAGATGTAAACAGTGGTGTGTCTCAGGGATCTGTATTGGCACCGGTGCTGTTTAATGTATTCATGAATGATCTGGAAAAGGGCGTTAAAAACGAGGTGTTCAAATTTGCAGACGACACCATATTATTCAAGGTAGTTAAAACACGAGCAGACTGTGAAGAACTGCAACAGAATCTTACGAGACTGGGTGCCTGGGCATGTAAATGGCAGATGAGATTTAATGTGGACAAGTGCAAAGTGATGCACCTAGGGGGAAACAACCCAAACTATGAGTACACAATGCTGGGTACTAAGCTAGGAGTTACCACTCAGGAAAAGGATTTGGGGGTGATTGTGGACAATACACTGAAATCCTCAGCCCAATGTGCAGCATCAGTAAAAAAGTGAACAGAATGTTAGGAGTTATTCACAAAGGCATCGAGAATAAAACGGAGGATGTCATGATGCCTCTATACAAATCAATGGTATGACCACAGCTGGAATATTGTGTGCAGTTCTGGTCGCCCCATCTCAAAAAAGACAGCTGAACTAGAAAAGGTACAGAGAAGGGCAACGAGAATGATAAAGGGTATGGAACGGCTTCCGTACAAAGACAGTGTCAGGGTGCAAGGGGGGGCGATGGCCAGTAAGGGCAACCAGGAGGGGCTACAATGGGAGGGAATCGTGTGGCCAGAGGAACAAAGGGGAACTATGATACAGACCGGGCGGAGCTTACTATCAGGCTCCGGGGCATGAGGCCAAGGAAAGGAGAAGAGAAGGCCAGAGAGGAGGGGAACGGGTTGAAGGGAATAGGGGATGTTCCCATGAAGCAAACAAGGAAACCTCTCAGCCGTTCTTCAGGAGACTGAATACTCAGCATGAGCACCAGACAAGCTGGCCTACGAACGCTGATGGCTCAAAATAGAGGTCAAGGGTGGGGGGGGGGGAACCAGAGACAGGGAACTGGGGGAGCAACAGAGAGCTAAGGGAGCAACGGGGAACAAGAGACAAGGGGAACCAGAGCTGGGGGAGCAACAGGGAACTAGGGGAGCAACAGAGAACAAAAGATAAGGATCAAAGGGACCAGAGTTGGGGGAGCAACAAGAAACTAGGAGAGCAACAGAGAACAAAAGATAAGGATCAAAGGGACCAGAGTTGGGGGAGCAACAAGAAACTAGGAGAGCAACAGAGAACAAAAGATAAGGATCAAAGGGACCAGAGTTGGGGGAGCAACAAGAAACTAGGAGAGCAACAGAGAACAAAAGATAAGGATCAAAGGGACCAGAGTTGGGGGAGCAACAAGAAACTAGGAGAGCAACAGAGAACAAAAGATAAGGATCAAAGGGACCAGAGTTGGGGGAGCAACAAGAAACTAGGAGAGCAACAGAGAACAAAAGATAAGGATCAAAGGGACCAGAGTTGGGGGAGCAACAAGAAACTAGGAGAGCAACAGAGAACAAAAGATAAGGATCAAAGGGACCAGAGTTGGGGGAGCAACAAGAAACTAGGAGAGCAACAGAGAACAAAAGATAAGGATCAAAGGGACCAGAGTTGGGGGAGCAACAAGAAACTAGGAGAGCAACAGAGAGCTAAGGGAGCAATGGGGAACAAGAGGTTAAGGGAACCAGAGCTGGGGGAGCAACAGGGAACTAGGGGACATAGACACAACACAGAAGTGTAAGCTAGAGCCATACAACTAGAGACATGGGCGAGGCAAGCGTCAGGAACAGATTCGCAGAACAGGGAGCATAGACCTTAAAGAGACAGGGGGGAAATCCCTACACCAGAGCAGGACCACAGCAAGTGTAAGAACAGGGTAGAAACTGCTAATGAGAAACAGGTGGACAGGACTCAAGCAGGCAAGACAATCAGAGCTGCCAGGATGGGCAAGGGGGAACAGAGCCAGCGGCTGGCAGGCAGACAGTCCGCAGACAGGATCACAGTCAAGAGCTGATGTCCCACAGCTTGAAACTGCTCCGATCAGGCCTTTTATGGGAGGAATCCCATAGGAATCCAGGGCAGGAGGAGTCAAGCAAGGCAAGGCACCAAGCATACAGGAGGAATATTATCTCAAGCCTGGCCACCATATGACACTGGGGAAACTTTCCTACCTACCAATGTCAGGGTCACAGGTTCAAGCCTGGACCCTGACAGAAAGGCTTGATAAGTTGGGTCTTTCACCAAAGAGAAGACTGAGAGGGGACATGGTAGAGGTTTATAAAATCTTCAGTGGTGTGGGACAAGTAGATAGGGAACGGTTATTTACCCTCTCAAATAGAGAACTAGAACTAGGGGACACTCCATGAAACTAGCTGCCGGCACATTTAAAACAAATAAAAGCATAATTAATCTATGGGATTTGTTGCCAGAGAACGTTGTCACGGCCAGTAGTAGAGCTGGGTTTAAAAAAGGACTGGATAAGTCCTTAGAGAGTAGGTCCATTAATGGCTATTAACCAAGTAGCTTACGGGATTAATTTCTTACTGTCGAGAGCTGGGAGTGACCAACAGGGAATGGATTGCCCATTGGGACTGTTGGTTCTTCTCCCGTGCGATCGAGATTGGCCACTGTCGGAGACAGGATGCTGGGCTTGATGGACCATTGGTCTGACTCAGTCTGGCACGTCTTATGATCATCTAGCTCTATGCTCTATCACAGCCTGCTGGCTACAATAGCAAACTCGCAATTCCCCGTAGCACAAACTAGCCCCTCATGTAACAGCTGATTGGGTCCTAGAGCTTTGTATAGAGGGACAGTATCAGACTCGAGAACCCTGCCTAGAAATGGCTGGGGCCCCAGGGCAGGCATGCTCCATGCTCCTGTGCAACAGTATCCCTTTTGGAAATGCTGAACTTGCCTAGCTCAACGGAGACTCCTGGATGGAAATGACCAAACTCTCCCATGAGATTTAACAATTCCATTGGCATGACCCTCCAAAAGCTCCTATTGTGTCCAACCTGCTGAAGCCACCAATTGTTTGTTGATGGCCTATGCTGGCTGTCCAGCCAATGCCTTCTGTCCAGCCCGTTGCTACTACCATGTGTCCAGCTCATGCCTTCTCCGCACAGCCAAACACCCAGGCCTTTGTTCCTAGGAGATGAGACTGACGTGACAGCCAGTGTTCTAGACTTGCGCACCCTCTCCTTGTTTGCATTTCATTTCCATCCAACAAGCGGCAGGGGGATGTGGGGAAGGAAAGAATTTGGAAACATGAAAAGCAAATCCTTTTTGGCAAGCCTCGATTTGCAAAAGTAAAAGTCCTGGGCGTCCCAGGCAAATCTGGGGTAAACCCAACAGGCTGTGCTGCACTACGGTGGATCTCATGTCATTTATGAACCTTCTGTGTGCATAAAGGATGCCCAGTTGCAACCCATGTCAAACTCCCTCACTGGCAAATGCCGTCCATCCCAAACTAGCTCCCTCTTCTCATTCCCAGCCTCCAATACTCGCCGCCTCCTAGCACAGCACAGGTAAATATCCCCCACGCTGAGAACACCCTGCCACACTGGCCTCCAAGAGGATCATGCTGGAAGACGTACTTGTACAACTGCACTCTCAAGTAACCAACACCCATTAGCCCAGCAGCGCCTAGAAAGTTTGACCCAATTTTTGACCTCTCTTCTCCTCTTACCAGCACCAATCCAGACAGAGAAGGGGCACTTTTACTTACATTCTCGCTCCACACAGTGGCAGAGGCTGCAACTCAGGCTGCGACGGGGGGAGAAGCTTCCCCCCACTCCTGGGCCACAGTTCTGGCGTGGGCTGTGTCCTTTTGGTTGCAGCCGGGGTCTCTTCCTGCCGGTTGGGCACGGTTGTTTCCCCAAGCAGTGCACACTCAACCCAAACGACATCCAAATGACAATCGAGCACCCATGTTTCACCATTCCAGGTATTTGGGGTTTGTTTTTTTCATTGTTGTGGTTTTGTTTTTAACTTATTTTGTTTGTTTCCATTTATTTTCTCCAAGAACAAAAAAAGGAAAAAAGTTTTACCCCTCCAATTTCCATTGTTTCTGGAGAAAATGGTTAGAAATTAACAAAAACCCACAAAATACCCAAAATGGCACTTGGATCAAGAAGTTGCTCAGTTTGTTTGTTTGTTTTGGGTTCAATTCAGCAGGTTTGTTCGATTTCAAAGGTACTTGATTCAGCTCTAATTCAAGCCCTGATGATAATTCAAAAACATTCCCATTGTTAAGTCCAGGCACGATGCCTGCTGGAGTCAAAGGAAATATAAGGCCTATTAAGATGTTTTAGGTCACATGCTGTGATGCACACATGCTGGCCCTTTAAGACCAGCCTGTGGGTCATTGAAACCCCGCCCCTTAGCAGGAGTATATAAGGAGGCATAGCCTGGTTGGAGTCAGTTAACCTAGGGCAGGCAGAATGGTGTACCATATGCTCTATGTTGGCCAAGGTACCTGGAGAAGGGGGCTAGCTAAGGAAGTGAGGCTGCAAGCTGTCTAGCCCAAGGCTCAGAGGGGGCCTAGGTACAAGCTGGGCCCCAGAGAAGGGGTCAGGGAGCTGGGTGTACCTGACAAACTGTGTATGCTGTATACATCTGTACGTATATCTACACTGGTGATGGCAATACACTTGATGTTAATGTGCAACTGATGCCTTGTACCTGTTCCTGGGAGGTGAGCTGACTGACAAAACAGTGGGGTGGCCCTCAGCCTGCAAAGAACTGCACCAGCTATGGGACTTGTTGCCCGCATGTGCTTTCTTTTTGAACAACTGACAAATATAAGACCTAGGCAAGGACTTATACTTGCTCCCCTGTATTGGGGATGGACTAGTTTCCAGGCTCAGTGTCTCCCTGCTTCCTCTCTGCTCCCTCCCCAGACACACGAGCCTTTTTGCTTATCAACTGCTCTGAGCTTCAGCACCAGGGGGTCTCCCCAAGCTCTTTTCAGCCAGTGTTTGAGAGGAAACCCTTTCGACCCACTCTGAACGTCAGCTCCCCAACGCGCGTCAACATCTCCTTCACTGTCTTTGCCATCCTTGGAGTGGTGAGTGTCATCAATGAACAGTTCCCATGGCTGCCTCACACGCTGCCCTCACCGGCCTTCTTAACAGAGAAGCTGAGCTCCCCTCTCTCCCATAAGGTGAATGCCCCATGGCAGGGTGGAGGCACAGCTGTGTGTGTGTGTGAGTGAAAGTTCTCCCTGTTCCTGGAACCCAGCGTGACTCAGATGGTAGTGGGAAGGATTGGCATTTTGTTGCATGCAGCAAATAAACTAACCCCAACTGCTTTGGCTGGGAATTCCAGCCTCTTTCTTACTTGTCACATAAATACTGGCCTTTATGAGTTCTGATCAAACAATCAAAACCATGGCATCGTTCAGCCCACGATCTGCACTGCCAACACTTGTGGTGAGGGTTTTTTCTTTAGGGTGAGATCCTAGAGTAAGGTTAGCCTGAGGGTAAAAATGACTCCCAAAGGAGTCCAGGATCCAGGAGTGTTGGATTCCAGGAACCCTGGGTGGTTGCATGGTAGGGATGGGAGCCCAGGTCTGACTCCTTGAATGCTGGGTGCGTTTCTGGTTGCCCCAACTCAAAAAGTTTCTTGTAGAACTGGAAAACATTCAAAGAAGGGCAACAGAGATGAACAAGTTTATGGAATGGCTTCCTTGCGCAGAGAGGCTCAAAACATTAGGGTTTTTTAAGTTTAAAAAAGCAATGAGTGAAGGGGGAATATAATGGATGAGCAATGTGAAGAATTTTGAGGAGCTTTTAGTTGCCTTTTCTCGTAATACTAGCAGATAGGGTGGCCAGATATGCTAATTGTAGACACTTATGAGANTTAGAGGACACTTATGAGAAATACAGGTTGCAGGGCTACACTGGAACCAATAAAGCCCTGCAACCTGTATTTCTCATAAGTGTTGTCTAAAATTTGCATATCTGGTCACCCTACTAGCAGATGGGATGCATGAAATTGACACGGGCAGCAGGCTAGATGGGACACAGATGAAATTGACACAAGCAGCAGGCTTGAAATATTTTTCACACCATGGGCAATTTACTTGTGGAACTCCTTGCCATGGGGTATTGTGAGCTAAGTTGGTCAGGGGATAAAACCTCTGACTGCAGAAGGTGGGGAGTGAATAACAGGGAATGAATCACTTCTCCTAACCAGTCTTGGGGTTTTTTTTCCCTTTGAGGCATCCGGTGCTGGCCGCTGTCAGAGACAGGATGCTGGGTTAACTGGACCATTGGTTCAACAATTACATTCTTATGACTCAGCTTTGACTGTCTCAGCTCCAGTTTGATCCATTTTGTTTTGTTTTTCTCCACAGAACGAGAAGGTTCAGATTTTAACAACTTTCCTATGGCTGCACCTGGTGAGGAGCCCACTTTGTGTCTTCCCCTCTGTCGTCCCGGATCCGGGTGAAATGCAGGGTTACAATGGGTTCCCAGGCTTGGTCTGATACCAGAGGAGGCCCAGAGCGTCTCAGTGAAGGGAGAGGGACACTGTCTCAGCCCCACTGTGCCCTGAGGCTGGCTCTCTTACAGGACTGTGCGTGACGGAAACTGTCCCATGCCTGGGCCAGCCCCCCTCCTCAGGCAGATGGTTGGGGTGATGCTGCATGGAGTCTGGGGGGATCTTTTAAGAATAGATTGGGAGAACACGGCAGGCACCACTTGGGCTGAACTTGGCTTGAGGTACCCAGGATCGAGTCTCTTTTCCCTACCCATGATATCCGTTTCCGTCCCATCTCTCAGTCACCTGAGAGAGTCCTGAGCGGTTGCTCTGAACAGCGGGTTCAGTCAGAAGCATCGTCTTTGGGAGACATTCCTGGGCCAGGCCAGAGGCCTTGCTCTGAGTTACTCAGACCCCGGCAGCTTCCTCCTCCTCTAACCCCTTCTCTCTCCCCGACGGCAATGGCCCTTTCGTTTCCACCCTCCAGGTGTGGAACAATCACTTTATTAGCTGGGACGCCGACTCCTGTGGTGGGATCCAGCGGCTCTCCTTGCCAGCTGAGAATCTCTGGGTACCAGATATTTTGATCAGCGAATTGTAAGTACCAGTTCTTTGAGGTGCCATAATTCCCGCCCCCCCAGTAATGGAACTGGGCAATGCTGGCTTCTGCTGGGTGTGAAGAATGTTTACATCCAGGCTGCTGACACCGTTGGGCAACAGCAGGGGGTGCCGCTGAGCCTAGTAGAGCCCATCCCTTGCCCTGACAGGGTTGCAGTGAACAGCTTCCTCTCATTGCACCCAAAGGGCTAATGGACAATGAGGAAATCAGGCCAAATACGTCACTGATGTAACTCTTTTGGCTTCAGTGGGTGAATTTACACCAGTTACGGGCTCCTGCAGTCAGGCCTCCCAAATGCTATCACAGCAGGCAGTTCCCGAGAGGAATATCAGCTTGATACCCACTTTACAGATGGGGAAATTGGGGCACAGGAAGGCTAAGTGCACACGGCACCGAGGCCTTGGTTCAAGTGTCGCCTTAGCCAGAAACTCACTGAGTGATCTTGGACCAGTCACAATATTCCCTCAGTCTAACCTACCTCACAGGGTTATTGTGAGGGTTAAAAGTTGTGTTAATTAGTTCTATGTGAAGCACTCCGAGTGCCATGCAGGGGGCACTATATAAAAAATATTATTATTTATTTGCAACATTTATATCCCGCCTCTCCTGCCGAGGCAGCTCGAGGCGGCTTACAAAAATCAAAATATTTTAAAATGTATATAAAATACATAAAAGGGAGGCATAAAAGAAATAAAAACCCATCCTCCTCGCCCCCTTTCACCCACCTCCCTCACCAAAGGCTTGGTGCATTTAATGACAGAGCTATTTATTTATTATTTAGTTAGTTAGATTTTTTTTGTTCCACCCTTCCCGGAAGGCTCGGGGCAGCTAACAGGATTGTAAAAAACCCCACCGAAAATACAGAAAATCAAACCACATATAAAATACTCATTTAAAAAATAATAATCAAAATTCTAACCTTGCTTATTGAATGGCTGGGCAAATAAATAGGTCCTTGCGCTGCTTCTGGAAGATGCTCAGGCTTTGGTGAACCTCCCTTCCGAAGGAAGCCCGCCTGGCCCCGGGTCTGCTTGCCTTTCGGTGGGCATGCAAGACTTGACTGTTCGCCCAGGCCTTTGGAGGGGAGGGAGGGGTAAATTGGGGAGATTGGTGGGGTGGGGAATTGGAGGGTGGGGTTAGGGTGGGTGGGGGTGTTAAATTGTTTTAAAAGTGATGTTGATTTTAAAGTATTTTATTATTTTATCGTGTTGTTCGCTGCCCCGAGATGCCGTGGGCATGAGGGGGCGGCATACAAATGTCATGAAATAAATAAAAATAAAATAAGGGAAGGGAGTTTCACAGCAGTGGAGCAGACCCCGAGAACGCCGCTCCGTGCGCCCACGTCATATGGCCCAGGTGCAAGAGAGTGCTCTCGACTGGCCTTAGAAGCCACAAGGGAGCATAAGTGGGGAGGTGGTCTTAGATACGCACCGCTCAGGCCATGTAGGGCTTTATAGCTAGGGTTAGCATACCACCCCTTTAAAAGAGGACGCTTATGAAAATACATGTTGCAGGGCTGCATTGGTTCCAGTGCAGCCCTGCACCATGCATTTTCCATAAGCACCCTCTTTTAAAGGGGAGGTACGGCCACCCTATTTATAGGTCAAAGCCAACACCTTGAATTCTGCCCGGAATGCTACCGGCAGCCTGGACAGACTCTGGGTCGCAGCTAAGGATTTCCTGACGTCTAACTCCCTACTCGAAGCGCTACATCATGCAGGCCCAGAGCAACCCTGGGGGAACATGCCAGCCAGAGAGAATAGTGCCTAAGGGCTCGAGAAAGCCAGGCCGATGCAGCCACTGGCTGCCCGTTTGCTTCTCACCCACAGCATGGAGTCTGACCAGTCACCCGACGCCCCCTACTTGTATGTCCGGCACAACGGCAACGTGCGGTATGAGAAGCCCCTGAAAGTGGTCAGCTCCTGCAACCTGGACATTTTCTACTTCCCCTTTGACGTGCAGAACTGCTCCCTGACCTTTGGCTCCTTCCTGCACACCAGTGAGTAACACCCACCTCCATGTCAGTAAACATCTGTCAGCCCTGGGTCGGCGACAGCAGGAGGCAGCTTCCCTTACCGCATCCCTCCCAAATTGTCAGGGACAACGGGCTGTTGCAGGGATGAGGTCCCGGGAAACGCAGTGGGAGAGTTCGTGCAGGATCAGGTCTGGAGATCTGGGGCAGTTTCAGGGGCCAAGAAATAGTACGGGACTGAGGTCCAAGGGTGGCGGTGGAGACTGGCACATGGACCAAGGGGGCAGGGGTAGATGAGGCAGGACTGAATGCGACAGAGCTGGGCAGTCGCATAGGGGTTCACTGGGCAGTCGCATAGGGGGTGCATCCCAAAGATGTCAGGCTCCCATCGAAGCAGACTGTGAGCCCCAGTATCCTGGCAGCCAGACTCGCGAGATCAGAAGGACCGGGTTCTTGGAGGGAAGGCTGGAAGGACACACTAGGTTCAGGGAGTGCAGAGCTGGTCCAAGGTGCGTGGAGACACAGAAGGTGGAAACAAGAAGGCACGACAGGACCAGGAAGTGACTACTGATCTGCCCGGCTTCCTGTGGCTACTGGCTGGCCTTATATATAAGCCAGCAGCCAATCAGTAAGGGGGGGTCGTGTAGCAAAGCTGAGGAGGGGTGTGGCTTGACCAGCGCTGGAGGAGACCTTCTAGCCAAGTGGGCCTTGGGCCAGTGGGAGCTGGTGACACTGCAGAGCCAGTCACCACGCCCAGGCCAGGGTGCTGGTTCTAGCCTGGCTCCTTACACCCTATTTAGGAGAGACAGTCCCTCTTTGGGTGCTGAATCCCACTGTCCCTCCTGCAGGAGAGAGACAAAAAGACCACAATTCTAGCCTCAGGCTGTGGCTACGGTTGCCACCTGTGCAACTTTTGAAGGAACGCTTATGGGAAAATACTTGTTGCAGGGCCTGCATTGGCGCCTAAGGCAACGTCTATTTTTCGTAAGTGTTCTTTCGAAATGTGCACAGGTGGCAACGGTAGCTGTGGCCCCTCTTTCCTGGCTGCCTCCCAGGGAAAGCACTTGAAAGAACAATGGGGGAGAGGATGGAATGACACCAGTGGAATGATCAGCTGGAGAGCGTCTGTCCCTCCTTATGCACTTGGAATGCTGGGAGAGCTTTGTGTGCACATATTTAAATACATGAAGGGGTGGAGCTTATTCATCAGGGGTGGAGCTTATTGGCAGAAGGGGCAGGGCTTGTCCCTCTGGTTGCTCGATGTTGTAATTTGCTGGAGGACATGTCAGCACCTAGCCTGGGCAGTGCCTGCCCCTATTGGGTAGTATCTGTGACAGTGACCCTTGCGTACCTACCTACCCACCCATCCATGCCCGGAAGAGCAGAAAGTTTACCCCGCATCCTTTTCAGTACACGACATCCGCCTGGGGCTGGAAGTGCCAGTGGAGGTCATGGCCGAAATCTCCAGGACGCTGAGCCAGACCAGAGGGGAGTGGGAGTTGGTCGACATACATGTGCTGAAGAAGAGGCTGAACGTGCGATCAGATATGTATGATCAGCTGGTGTTTTATGTAAGTACAAAAGCTGTTGCTCCCCAGTCTCCTCCTATACTCTGCCTGAGGCCTGCTCCATCCAACTGACTTTCACTGGCTCCCCTGGGAATAACTGCAGAGAATTCCCACCGCTCTGGACTAGTTCCAGAGAAGTTCTGTTTTATTATCAACAGGAACAGCTTCTGCCTTGGACAGTCTCTCGTTGGCAAACCCAATTCCACAGGTTTTCTGCTCTGGATTCCCCCACTGAACTCCATTCTCCCTAGCAATTCTCCTCTAGTTCTGTGTGTTGGGGGAGGGGGGGCAGCTAGTGGGGGCATGGAAGATATTCGAGGGGTGGGCGGGTTTACAACAAGAACCACGGCTGGAAAACAGCTGGCTGGGGGAAAGGCAGAGAGGGTGTATGTAGGAGTGCATGGTGGGAGGAGTCTCCACTATCACAGATGAGTGAAGGGGGAAATGGCTCAAATATTTTTTTGAGAATCACTGCTCTCATTCTGTGCTTCCCTGGCCACTTGACTGCCAGCTGCCATGGGCTGCCCTAGACCAACCCTTGCCATTCACAAACAGGCACGCTAAGGACAGGCACGCGGTGATACACAACTCTTTTTGCAAATCAAATTTCCTTTTGGAAATGATGGTTTGTCATGCTAAAGCTGTCGGGGAGGGAAGCCAAATGCAGCTTTGTAGCACAGTCTACCTTCAGTAGCAGGGACAAGGCATGTTTCTTCCTCAGGTTCTAGCCAGGACATTGTGCAGCAGCTTTGTTATGCTAACCTGAAAGTGAGGAACAGCAGCGCTGGTGAGATTGGGGGGCTCCCTGGGGCTTTGACAGCAGGGGCATGCTTAAAAACCCACAATCTCAGGCAAACTCATCGGTTTCTGAATCTTTATTTCCCGGCTCTTCATGGACGGCCACTTCATACCTTTGGCCCAGAGGCCCAACACTGGTCAGTACCCTACTCAGAGGACTGCCAGTTGTGCTGGAGCTCTGCCCTCTGCCAGAACCAGGTGCCAGCTGTGCCCGAGCCGCCAGAGTTTCAGGCTCTTAAAGTCCTTGGGAGGGGCAGAGCCAAACTACAGGCCACTGCTCCTTAAAGGGTCTGCAACCAACCCATTACAGGGCCCCCGTGGGATTAGAAACAGGAGCAGGGTATGCAGCTAGTGCCTATGGGAGGCAGAGGGGGGGGGGGGATAACCCCAAATCCTGATCCTCAATGGGAAGGGGAAGCCTGAGGAGCAGGAATGTCCCAAGGGAGACCAGAGACTGCCAATCAGACAGGGCGAAGGGGCACGACAGGAAGGGGGAGAGGTCAGTCCTTGCATGCATTTGAGGTCATCTTAGCTTCTGTTCTCCTTGCCAGGTAATCATCAAGAGGAGACCCATCCTCTACGTGGTGAACCTCCTGATCCCCAGCGCCTTCCTGATGGTCATTGACATCCTGAGCTTCTACCTGCCACCCCACAGCACAGACCGGGCATCCTTCAAGATGACCCTCTTGCTGGGTTTCACTGTCTTCCTGCTGATTATGAATGACCTGCTTCCGGCCAATGGGACCCCACTGCTAAGTAAGAGGCAGAGGCAGCCTGGTCATAGAATCCTTGAACTGTCGTGTTGGAACTAGGATGGGACTGACCTGAGATCATCTAGTCCAACGCCCTGCTCCAAGGCAGGCTAGCCTTGTGCTACATCATCCTATACAGATGCTTGTCCAGACGAGATTTTAAAACCTCCAGGGAAGGAGATTCTGCAGCCTCCCTGGGCAACTCATTCCATTGCTGAAAGTTCTCACATTTAGCAAGTTCTTTCTAAAAATTAACCAAAATCTACATTGTGTATCGGGGCGGACGTGTCAGAGCTCAGAAGTAGCCAAAGGAAGGGCTCCCAAAGAGACGGGACAGGCCTAGTAAGAGAGACAGGGATTGGAGCAGAGGAAGGGAGACCTCTCAGCTGCTACTCCAAACTCAAGGAGAGCGAAGTATAGGGGAAAGTAGGCTGAGCACAGGATCTAGGGACCTGAATAACCAAGAAACAGGGTCAAGACAACTGAGCGAAGGCTAAGTGGAAGAGAGCAGATCCAGGGTCAGAGAGCCAGGGAACAAGGAGCCAGAGCAGAGTCAGAACAAGGGGCTAGGAACCAGGAGCCAAAGCAGAGTAAGGGTCTAGGGGCTAAGAACCAGAGCAGAGCAAGGAACTAGGAATCGGAACTAGTAGCCAGGAGAGGCGAGGCAGAGCAGGGCAGAACAGAGCTGGAGCATGGGAGTCAGCTTAGAATTGCTTTGGTGGAAAGAAAAATCCAGATTTTCTGTCTCCTTGATTGTTTTTTTCAAGTTTGAAACTCAGGTAAACATATGGGACCAGCTAGATTCTCTGATACATCCGAGTAACAGTCTGTGTCAATCCCCTTGCATCTGGATGGGTTACTCCAGATTTGCATCTGTACAACAGAGAGCAGGATCTGGCCCTGGATTTTTATCTGGACAGGGTCCCAAATTCAAATGAATGCTGTTTTGTTGGCATCACAGACAATGTAAGTGCCAAAATAAAATAAAAGGACAGTCCTTGCAGGTATCTGTTGGGGTAGGGAGGGGGGCGCTCCGTCCTGCTCCAGGCAAGCGCTCACAGTGTCTTGGGGTTGGACACTTGAGCCCCCGCCCATCTGTCCATTTGCAGTCATTTCTATTAAAGCGGCACCTTCCTTGTCCTCTCTGTAGGTGTCTATTTTGCCCTGTGCCTCTCCCTGATGGTGACCAGCCTGCTGGAGACCATCATTATCACACACATCTTGCACTGTGGCAAGTCGCAGTCCCCGGCAGTGCCAAGCTGGATGAGGACGCTGGTTCTGCGCTATGTGGCTGCTGTCCTGCGCTACCAGCCAGCCCCAGAAGAAAGCAGCAGCGTTGTCCTCAGCACCTCTCCTGCAGGTAGGCCTTGACTCTGAAGCATTTCCTGCCTCCTGCTCTGCCTGGCACCAGTCACTTGGGAGCAGGCAGGGGGCTTTTATGCCTAGTAGCAACTGAGCATCCAAGCAGATTGCAGGGTGACTGCCTGAACGAAAGGGGCAAGGACTTGTGATATGGCCCCTTTCGGGTATGCCAGATGCTATCAGCGCTGCTGCTCACAGCTCCTGTCCTTCTGGTACGGCTCCTTGTGGGGTTTGTCAGTTCCATCCTGATTACTACAGAGACCCCAGTGGGGCTGAATGTCCTTTTCCTGTAGACTTAGTCCTTCCACTGCTGGGGATGAATGTGCTGAGCCTGGGTCTCCTGCAAGGCAGAGCACTAGCCGTAATGTCATGGTGCCTTCTCCTTTCACAGTACTGTGCATGCGCTTTGGGCCTTGCACAGCACAATTTCCCGGAAGCAGTATTGAATTTCAGTCTGAGCCTAGTGGATTAAGGTGCTGAACCTGGGAGACCTGAGTTCAAATCCCATCTCAACCATGAATTCGCTGGGTGGCCTTGGACAAGTCCCTGTTTCTCATCCTCAGTTCCCCACCTGTGAAATGGAAATGATAATAACCTACCTCACAGGGCAGGTGTGGGGGTGAGCTAGATAAGGCCCTTTGTTTGAAACCCGAAAGCACTATACAAAGGATTAATGATAGTGGTGAACTGGAGTCTCTGGGTAATTTCAGACGTCCATTAGACGTGCCGGCTGATTCCTACAGGGGATCGGGGAGGGGGTGGGGCTGCACAGCACGACGTGCGGCCGCACAGCCCCGCCCCCCCACGCTCCCTCGGCCACCCGCCCTCTGGGCCACGGTCCGGGATGGGTGAACGTAACAGGCGTTCTGGACCGTGGCCATCGTGACCACAGTTTGGGCCTGATCCCACCACGATTCTGGACCTCCGGGTGGCCAGAGGTTCAGAATCGTGGTGAATTTGATTCCCGCCGGAGGTTCACCGGGGTGAACCTCTGGCGGAAATCATTTAGACGTTACGGGAATCAGGGCCACTGTGGGGGAGTCCCTGTGGTTGACCGTGATCCCGTAACGTCTACAACTACCCTCTGTCCTTCAAAGAAAAGGCTGTTAATTACACTGGAACTGAAATGAGAATCCATTTTTTTCTCATGCCAAGAATCGAGAATTGTTACTGACATCCCACGACAATCTTGGTAGTGGTTTGAGATCTCGGATGAGAATTTTTCTTGGTTTACCATTTGCTGTGATTTGCTGTGTACTGCTTACTGCGTATTGTGTTCGTCCCGGTAATGTGCATGCACAAAATGCCCACTGCAGCTTTTTGGAAAAGGGGCAGCCATTTTGCACATGCGCGTTACCAGGATGAATGCAGTACACGGTAAATCTGTATAGGGTACATGGTAAACCATGGTAAATAATTGAGAAAATTCTTGAAGTGTCAAGAACCAGGAGGGTTTCTCATTTATTGATTCTTGCGAAAAACCAGTCGAGAACCATGATTCTCAGTGAGAATCAAGAAAAAACAGAGAACGCGTTTCAGCCCTACTTAAAACACCCCATTGGTAAGAGGGTCGCATAGCCTTGACTCCTGCCCCTTCCCATGAATTTTGGAGAGTTATTAATGAATATTGAACATGTTTCAGAGTGTGGTCTGAGCCATCTCCCCTCCTTTTCAGGGGATGCTAGGACAGCGGACACCACAAAGAAGGCAGCTTTGCTGGAGGTTGGGGAGGTCGGTCCTGCAGAGCTGCACCTGAGGAAACTCTCGGAGGATCTGAGGGCCATCAGGAGCCACCTGGAGCAGCACACCCAGCAGGCGAAGGCTGAAACCGAATGGGCCGAGATCAGCCTTGTGCTGGACAAGCTACTCTTCCGGGTCTACCTGTTCTTCATGCTCATCTCCATAGTGACCATTACTGTCCTGTGGACAGCCTGGTACAGGTCCCCATAGCAGGAATTGCAGAACCCTAGGCAACGGCCACCCGGCTTTGATCACGGCGCTCACCCAGTTACCTTCCTAAAGTCCGATGACCCTATGGCAAAGTGCTTGGCGGAGCCGTAGCCCCAAGATCCTGGACTTGGAATGGAGCGGATGGTTCTGCGGGATGATGCATGAGGCAGGTTAGATGCTGGCTGGCTCATTCCTCGAGTCATTCTGCAGGGCCAACAGAAGTCAAACCCCGGGGTGAGGCATGACCCACACACAAGGAGGGAGCAGAGGGGGCTGGGAGTTAGGGTTGCTAGACCCAAAATAAGAGATGCCGTAGAGATCTGAAGTAAGAGAAACCTAAAATAATCCTACTGAGTCTTCCTCATGGTTCTAGACAGGACACGGAGGTAATCTGGACAGCCCAGAGATCTGTCCTAAATTACAGCAGTTTCCCCCGAGTCTGCCTGAGGCTAACCATCTTCACAGCATCATGTGCTATAGGATGAAAACAGACCATGATGCTAACTCCGCTTTAATGCCGTTTTAACATTTCTTATGCATGTTGCAGGGCTGTGTTGGTGCCCTAGGCAGCCCTGCAACATGCATAAGAAATGTTCAGATGGTGTTAAAGCAGAGTTAGCGTCATGTCCATTTTCACGCGTAGGGATGCATTCCTATCAGCCATGGCATGCCCTCGCCCTGCTCTATCCCGCTTCTTCCCCTGCTGTGCCTCTGCTTGGGGCATAAGGTGGGCCAGATATGCAAATCTCAGAGGACCCGTATGAGGAATGGCCCTTGTTCAGAACTTTTGGCACTTCCGGTACAATGGTTGGTCTATGCGGCACGTTTTCAGTCAGTGGGGCACGTTCGTTCCGTGTGGCTTATTTTTGCTACTTCTAGATACGTCATTTTCATCATTTCTGTCATCAATACTTTAGCTCTCCTCGTACCGTGCGTCCCCATCAGTGCATTCCAAGGGCTGGCCTGTCTTCCTCGAGGTATTCTGAGTTCTGACTGGTCCTGTTGTTTTGACAGAAAGCGATGCAAAAAAAATACAGAAGTTGTGGAAACCGACGGAAAAATCTCCTCGGCAATCCCAAATTCAACGGAAGCATGAAAACAATTGTGAATGCAGGAACAGTGATGGACTCGGTGACCTTCCCCAATAGTTGGGATTTACCGACGGTTTGGGAACAGCTCTTCCCATCTCGGCCCTAGTCGCTACTAGTTTCTACGATCAAGTCTCTTTCTAACCATTTTGGTTCATCAAGTGTATTCAGCTTGTAATTTACCAGGTTTACTCTGAAGCCTAAAGGAAGAACATTTTTTCTTTTTAATGTTGCAAATTTTAATGTTGCACCATTTTTGGGTTACAAGCTACCTAATTTGAAAGCTTGAAAATGGCTTGTACCTTCCAGCTTCCCACAGAGTTAATCTCCCTGGAAGCTTGAGCACTGGCTACATTGGGAGATAATGGGAAGTAGTTCACAAAGTTATATCCCTGATTTTCCTTGTGGATACAGAGCCCGTTTCTGACATTGGTGCAAGCAAGGACTATTTGTTAGGAGCACATTGCCCTCTGTTGGCTTCTTCCATTGATGGCAGTGAGAGCTAGACACGGAGCGTTGCCATATATGCAAATGTTCCAGGACGTATGAAAAATACATGTTGCAGGGCCTGCATTGGTGCCTTAGGTGCTGCTGATTCCCCTCTCTCATCCCCTTGTTCTCCTCCTTGCTGCCACACCATTTTGGTCTTTTCCCCTAGCTCAGCGTGGAGCTAGGCATTTGCCACTGTGCTCCTTTCCGTACCTCCCTAGAATGCCTTCCACACCTCCCCATTTGAGAACCACTGAGCTAGGACGTACTCTCTGTGCTGGGTGCTGCACATCCAGAAAGGAAGACAGTCTTCCTGCCCCCCTAAGAGTTCCCACTAAATCGGCCTGGGCCTTGCCAGTTCCTTCCTCTCTAGTTGGCCGTAAGCTAAGCTGAGCACTGGAGCTCGGGTAACTTCCTTGCTAAGCAGCAGTTTCCCTGTGCCGACGTGGGATCACCCCCTGCCCAGTTTTTAACGAGATTGGGATGATTTATTTCTCCAGGGCAGCTTGTTTCTGATGCAGCAGCTGTTTCTCAGCAAAGTCCTTCCTAGCTGCTTTATTCCAACCTGCCAGCTGGAACTAAAGAGCCATCATAAGTGGCCCCACTTTCCACTCCGGGTGCAGGAACGGTGCGCTTTTCCCAACCTTGGCTTCACTAATGCAATCTCTTAGCAGGGGCACAAAGGCATTCCAAGACAAAACCCTTCCCTGCAAAAACCGCCCAGGCAAACAGCCCCAACGTAGACTGAAAATAAACGGCATACAGTCTCCCCCAGTGGAGAGGATGGGGAAGATGTTAAGGTCGGCCATATAAAGCACATGCATTATTTCCAGTTTAGATTTGCTTAGTTTCAACTTCCAACCATTGAATCTTGTTGTCTGCTAAATTAGAGAGTCCTCTAACATCAGACTTTCTTCCTGTGTAGGTATGATCATGATAAACGGTGATCAAGCTGTGTAACACTCTCTTGGACAAGTGTCACAGGGTTATATAATGTATATATTATATATATTATATTGGACTCTTAAGTCTCTCCTGGTAAGTCAGGGTAGGGCACTGGCAACTTCAAATTGAAATATTTTTTTTAAATAGGCCTAATATACTTTCCAGTATCCCTCCTTTCTCCTAGACCCTCAGTGGTCTATCTTGAGCCAAGAGGCAAGGATTGCCATATCCTAGCCAGTTCATACCCTACTGTCACACCCTAGCCAATGAACTCACTGGGTGGCCTTGGGCAAGTAACAGCCTCAGTTCCCCATCTGTAAAATGGGAAGATGTGTGTCTTTGCCTACGTGTTCCCTTCATCTTTGTCCATCTTAGATTGTAAGCAGGGACCTGTCTGAAAGTCTGTCTCTGTAAAGCGCTGCCTACTCCTAGTAGCACTATAGAAATGAGGAGTAATAGCAGTAGTATATCTCGTTAGAGCTAACGGGGAGATGAGGGGTTCTGAAATAAGGAATAGCTCATCTTTCCCAGCATTCCAAGCGGCCAAAGAAGGACTGAAGCCGCGCTCCCAAAATCAATGCAGAAATGCTCTCCATATTGCAGTCCATGCCGCGCTCATCCCAACTGGCATCAATCTGCAAGTGCTGATTCATGCAAATGTCTGCAAATGTTATGCAAGCAGCCACATATGTAACATCTCCCCACATAAACTGCACTTGAACTTCAGATTTTTTTTTCAAAGTTATATTCCTTGAAGTAAAGAAACTGTTGCTGGCTGCTGCTTTTAAAGTCCTTTTTTAGAGAAGGGTTTTTGCATATTGCCCCATAAGTGGAATGGCTATGGGTGAAAACAGCCATGCACCTTAACTCCAGTTTAACATTTCTTATGCATGTTTCAGGGCTGCATAGGGCACCAATATAGCCCTGCAACATGCATAAGAATAAGAAACGTTAAAGCAGAGTTATGTGCATTTCTGTTTTCACTGTATGTCTTACGCATTTGGGCAGTTCAAGTGGGGCTTGCAGCTCGGGCTGGACCCCGTGCTGCTTTAATGGTCCGTGTCTGTCTTCACTGCTTGCCCCCAACCTTCCTCAGCTGGATGGCAGCTCCTCAGAATCTCAGCAGCCAGGACTGCAGAGCCGGCACTCCCAGCCAATCACAAAGCAGGAGACGTTTGCGTGTGTGTGCACACTGTGGCTCTTAGCCAACTGTTCGGAAGCTGCAGCTGGTACAGAATGTGGCACGAAAGAAGGTGGCCACCTGGGGAAACCTGGGGGGGGGGACCTCCTCCATGCGGGCGTCCCCAGCTGACCGCAGAGGTCGATCCAGGACACGTGGGGTGAGGCGGTCCCACAGGTAAGCGGGGCCCAGGCCGTTTATTATTTAGTATTTCTTCACGTTTATGCCGCTTATGCAGCTAGGGGCGGCTAACAATATCATAGAAACACATACAATTCCAAAATATAAAACATTAAAATAACCCAGGCACAAAAAAACCGCAACTGTAACCCAACCCCCCCCCACATCACCCTCATCAAAAGCCTGGCGGTGTCACACAGCTTCAGGAGTCGCGGGCGTGATACGCCGCCTCCTGGGTTGCTAGGCAACCCGACAAGACGCCTAGGGACGACGCTGGCGGAACTTGCAGGGGGGCGGGTCCCACACAGCTGACTTCCACAGGGGCAGGGAATAACGCCCCCGCTTAGACGCAGCACGCGCCTGGCGGGGGGGCCAGGGAACGTACGGGGAGGGACCCCCGTCCCCACTAGAGCGTGTCAGAGGTGCACAGGACGCTATGAAAGAACCGGCGGGACAAGCAAGCCCCGCCGGTAATCGCTCGAGAGGCTGGCCCCTTCCCTGAGAGAACGTACCTTGATCCTTGTTACTATTGTTATTGTTGAGAACGGAGCGTGCGTGACTTCCTGTGATCTCCCCAGCCTTCCCTCCTTGTTTTGTCGGAGTGTGTGTGTACAGTAGAAGTGTCCCCTCCTTCCACGCCCCGGCCCTCGGCCTCTATCACCCCTTGCCATACCCCCTTCCTTGTACACACGTCCCTTCCCCCCACCTCTCCGTCCTGTACCTCCTCCCTTATTCCCACTCCTGGTTCCCCTGCTGTTGTGTCCTTCCCGCCACAGTGTAGAGCCCGGTGTTCTGGGCCCCGTAGATTCAGGGCGAACGGTGGTCCGCGAGTGTCTGTGTCCCCCCTCCTGGTCAATGGTGTCCTCTCCTTCCCGGTGAGGAGTCGGCTTCCAGATTGGAGGGAAAGCCCACACACGACCCTGAGGGAATTCTTTACGTCATGAGTGTGCTCCCAGGGAGAGGAGCCGTCCACAGTTGCCCCACTTCTGTTCCCCTTCCTGTGCCCCTATCCCCGTAACAGGTGGGACAGCCAGGTCTTACGCTGTCTACGGGAAGAGGGGAAGTCTGGAAACAGGCGGACCTCCAACAGGAGGGAGTTCCACAGCCGTGGTGTGGCCACAGAGAACGCACTCCTCATGGTCGACGCTTGGGGGAACCTCAAGGAGGGCGCCCCCGGCCGACCGTAAAGGCCGATCCAGGACCCGGGGGCGTGAGGCAGTCCTGCAGGTAAGTGGGGCCCAGGCCGTTCAGGGCTTTAAAGGTAATAACCAATACCTTGAATTGGGCCCGGCGAACTACAGGCAGCCAGTGCAGAGATGGGAGCACCAGTGTTATGTGCTCCCAGCAACCCGTCCCCATAAGGAGTTGGGCCGCCACATTCTGCACCAGCTGCAGCCTCCGAGTTGTCACCAGGGGTTAGCCCCACGTAGAGCGCGTTGCAGTAATCGAGCCTCGAGGTGATGAAGGCAAGATTGGAGCACGAGATATACGGCCGAAAGCGTTGGACCAGATGTAACTTCCCAAACGCACTCCTTGCCACAGCTGCCACCTGTTTGTCCGAACGGAGCTGAGAGCCAAGGAGAACGCCAAGGCGCTGAACCCGCGGGACCAAGGACGGACGTGCTCCATCTAGGATACGATTAGTCCAGTGGGGCTTTGGGGGAGTGCCAGTCACAACGAGTTATATGTATATTATGTAGTTGTTTTTATGTTGTAACCTGCCTTGAGATTTAGGGGAAGAGCGGGATATAATTTTGAATAAATAAATAAAGCATGAGGATTTGGGTATGTGGCTTTTGGGTTTGGGAGCTTTAGCCAGCTTGATGTATAGGAAGCACTGTCAGTGGAAGCAAGACTCAGAACTCCAGGCCTCCAACGCCCAGTTTGGTGAGCATCCTCCAGGGCTAGGGGAGCTGTGTGCACGCGACAGGGCAGTGGGTACTACCACTCAAGTGGAATAGTCCCCCCACCACTCAAATCTGTGCTTGCTGGAAGGTGTGTGGGGCTGGCAACCCCCAACATCTCCCCGCACCCTCCTCCTCCTCCTCCTCCTCACATTTGCACGAGGCTCACAGCCCATTTTGCTGTAGCTAATGTTCACACGATGGAGTTAATCCGGATTAAACACCCACCTCCCTTTACACAGAAGTGTACACACAATTTATTTCAAACTGACCTCCATGAACTATGGGGTCACTCCCAACTCAGGCCAACAGATCCAGGCCGAAGCGTCCGGTGAGTTAAGCAGCTCTCATACCTACTGCAACTCCCGCCGCTCTCTCGCTCTGCGCACGCGCCCGAATCTGAGCGGGCCCCCCCCCCGCGTTCGCCTTTCCCGCCGCTCTATGCAGCTTTTTGTCCTCTCCGCCTTGCCGTTCCTTTTTTCCGGAGCGGGGCCGGAAGCGGAAGCCTGGCGGGAGGAGGCAGCGTGAGGAGATGGCGGCTCGTGGTTCTGCTGGGAAAAGGGGAGCCGGGTCCGGGGGGTCTCGGGGTCCGGATCCCCAGGAAGAGCCGCCGCCTCCGCTCCAGGCGGTGCTGGTCGCCGACAGCTTCAACCGCCGCTTCTTCCCCATCTCCAAGGACCGGCCCCGGGTGAGCGAGAGACACCCCCCTCCCCCCCGAAGAGAAGAGGGGGAACCTGCTCCCTTGAGAGGCCGCCGGGACCAGACCCACCCCGCCCCCTTCTCTCTTGGATCCCCTCCTCCAGCCTCCCCTCCCACCTAGTGGGATAAAGAGCCAATCCTCCCCCACCCCCGTATGCAAATGTGAGGGCTTATGAGAAATCCAGGTTGCAGGGCTACCCCGGAGCCAACGCAGCCCTGCAACCTGTGTTTCTAATAAGTGTCTAAAATTTGCATATCTGGCCGCCCTACCCCCAAGAGAGGCTCTTGAGCCCGAGGGGGCTGCAGGGGGTTGAGGGTCAGGAGCCCCAGGATTAGGGTTGCCACCTGGGCCCATTTTGAAGGAACGCTTATGAAAAATACACGCTGCAGGGCCCTGTGTTGGTATCTGAGGCGCCAAGGCAGGCCTTGCACCATGTATACGTGTTCCTTCAACATTTACCTTCGTGGCGACCCTTCCTGGGGTCTAATCCCCTGGGCCAGACCCACCTCCCACCCCCAACAATCTGAGCCTCCCCTCCCACAGGGACTATGGATTCCCACCCCCCATTGCACTGGTTCGTTTCCTTGCCTCACTGTCTTCTCGCCTCGCTGGGGCCTCTTCCCGCGTCTTTCCATTGTTTCTCCTCTCGACGCTGAGACTGCGCTTGAGACCTTGGTTGACGATCTCTACCGAGAGTCGGACCAGGGTCGGTTGAGCCTCTTAGATCTCTCGGCTGCATCGGACGCTGTTGCTCGTGAGATGTCGGTGGCCCGCCGGCGGGACCGAGCCGGCTTGGGCGGGGCTGTTCTTTCCTGGCCGGGAGAACTCATCGTGTGGGACTGGGTGATGGTTCATCTTTCCCCTGGGGTCCTGCAAGGTTCTGCCTTGTCCCCTCTCCTGTTCAACGTGGACATGCAGCCTTTGGGTCGGAGGGTTTGGTGTGCGGTGTCATCGGTATGCTGATGACACCCAACTTTCCCTCTCCTTCGCAGTTGACCCAGGCGCGGCAGCCTCGGCGTTCACCCGCTGTCTGATGGTTGTGGGGGATTGGATGCGGGCAAGCCGTCGGAAGCTGAATCCCGACAGGATGCTGCTGGGTAGGGCTGAGGGAGTGGTGGTGCCCATCATTGATGGGACCCACCTGCCGTTGGTCCCTCACGTTAGGGCTACCCGAGGGACCACCAGCAAGGAGCCCTGGGCATGCTCCTTGAGCCACAGCTCCCATTGGTTGCCCAAGTGGCGACTGTGGCGAAGGCGGTATTTCACCGGTTGCATCCGGTGCGACGGCTTCAGCCGTATGTCTCGGACTCCGACCTAGCCACCATCATCCATGCTTTCATCACCTCATGACTGGACTGCTGCAATGTGCTTTTACGTGGAGCTACCCTTGGGGACGGTCCGGAAACGGCAGCTTGTGCAGAATGCGGCAGCTCGCCTCCTCACGGGGACGGGTCGCCACAAGCACGTTACACCAGTGTTGTGGTCTCTGCACTGGCTGCCTATCGTTTTCCACCCCCAATTCAAGGTGTTGGTTATGGCCTATAAAGTCCTATACGGCTTGGGCCCTGCTTAACTGTAGGATCGTCTCCTCCCCCGGGTCCTGGGCCAACCACGGCAGTCATCCGGGGGTGCCCTCCTTGGGGTCCTCCGAGGATCTTGGGCGATGACGATGAGGAGGGCGTTCTTGGTGGCCACACCGAGGTTGTGGAACTCCCTCCCGACGGTGGCCTCGAACCTCCCTTCTTTCCGCAGACAGTGTAAGCGCCGGGCTTTTGGCGAGGGAGATGGATGATGGGGGGAGGGGAGGGGAGGGTTTGTTTTTTAACTCTGCCAGTTTATTGGATTCAAATTTATTCTGCAAATTATCTTGTTATTTATATTGTGTGTTTTTGTTGATGTTTTTATGTTTTGTTATGCACAAAACCCCAAGCTGTTATGCACAAAACCCCACCCCAAGCTGCAATAGCAGGAGGGGGTGGCCTAAAATCTAAGAAAAAGAAACATAAATAAATATTCTCCTCAGTTTGCTATCCCATTTCATAAGCGCTTGATGAAGCAGACTGTTACCTGTAAAAAGCTTGTGCATCTCTTTGTCTGCTAGTCCCTACTTGTGGTTCTGCCTGACATCAGACTGACGCAGCTCTAGCTGCTTTCCCTCTGTGTCCATTGGAGTAATAAATAATGCTAGTTTCCACACTGTGGGGAAGTTGAATGATTCTTTTGACAGCATCTTCCGGGAGAGGTTTCTTTGTGGTGATCCTGTTTCCTCAGAACCACGTTTGCTTCTGAAGGCGACCTTAATTTACTTGTTATACATGAATGCAAGGCAGATGTCACCTTGGCGTTATCCTCTTCTTGCGCAGCTGAATCAAAATAATACATGCGCTTATTGTGCATCACCATCAGCAACCAAACAGGCTTTGCTGGAAGGACTGCGTCATGGTAAATGTAGTGGCGCAGAGTTCACTGCCAATGGGGTTTCGTGGCTTGTAGCTAGTAAAACATCTAATTAAGGTGAGACTGCTGTCAAAGTGAGCAGGTCTAGACAGAGATCTGGAGAGAGCCTGCCTCAAGAAACGTCCACTCATCAAATCCTGTCTGGTCCTTCTGATGGGCTTGACAGTTCAGTGACATGCAGCACCGGGGATGTAAACACAAGGGGCGGGGAGAAAATGGAGGAAACATGTTTCCTTCCCCCACAGACTTGGAGTGCAGGGATAGCAACAGCTTCAGTGGGACTGGGTTTAAGAAATTACTGCCTGCTGCACCGCTCTCCTAGCTAGAGGAGTGGGTGAGGCTACCACCCTGTTGGAGTATCAGAGGGGAGTAGCTGTTACTCCACCGCTCAAAGCACAGCAGGGGTCTTGCAGGTGGATTAGGCTGCCATTACTTTTTCCAAGAAGAAAACATTTTTAGTGACATATTGGTCCCTGTGAGGTAAACTTCTTTTTAAATCCTTATATTTGAATTGTTAATATGCTGAAAACAAGGAACCCAAATAGAGTAAGTTAACTGCATGAGCTGAAAGAAAAACTATATGACAAGGATATGCAAGACCTTCTAAGTGCTCCCTACATCTCAGTGAAAGATGGTTTCCCGTGAACTACTCCATGGGAAATATGCTGCTCAAATGCTGTGGTGGTATTTATATAGCGCCAGCAATGTACCTGGCACTGTACAATCAGTAATTACGGACAGGTCCCTACCTCTAAGAGCTTGCAATCGAAGAGACAAGGGGGGTGGGGGGAGACGAGAGAGGCAAACATTGGGAGAGACAAGAGCACATCCATGAGGTTGAGAAGTTGCAGGCACACGTGCTTCACTTAATTACAGGGAACTAGATTCTGAGTGAGGGGGGAGAGAATCCAATTTCACTCCTGATGAGCCAGGGAAAGCCTGCTGGAAGAGGTGGGTTTTCAGGAGGGCTTTGTAAGTTGGGGGGGGAGCAGAGTGAATGTATCGAGGGAGGGAGGGGCAGCAAGGGAAAAGGGGCAAAGAGGTTGCGAGCAGGTGGGGGACAGAGGAGGAGCGAAGTTCCCAGGCAGGAGTGTGGCAGGATACAAGAGCGGAGAGAGATGGGGGAGCAAGGCCATAAAGAGCCTTGAAGGTGAAGGCCAGGAGCTTGTGCTGAATGTGTTTCCGTAGCGGGAGCCAGCGTAGGGCGGAGAGGAGGGGCTGAACGTGGTCAAAGCGATGGGCAATGCTGGAAGCACTGTGTCATAGTAAATGTACTGGCACAGAGTTCACTGCCAATGGGGTTTGTCTTTTTGAGTCCAGTAGATGTACCTCTCAGCCTTGAAAGAGAAAGGAAGGAGGCATCTGTAGACGAGTTAAAGTACATTGGAGGCCCTAGTTTTTGAATTATTAAAAGGAATGGGTAGAGGTTTGAAAAACGGAACTTTGCAGTGATTTAGAGTGTCACGTATATTAAATAGGGACTTCGATGCTTCTTTTGGCATCAGGTTCACGTTGTGCTGGGTACTGTACAAATGTTAAAACAACCCCTTCTTCAGAGAGCGTAACCCATGGAAGGATCCCAAGCAGCCAAGGCAGAAAGCAGGGGTGATAGAAACCGTGGTGCATGTATTAGGTGTTAAGAATTGTTCCACTCTAGTCAGGCCTCCGCTGGAGTGCTGCATCCTGTATTGGGCGCCACGCTTTAAGAAAAATGGCAAACGAGCGAGAGTTTTAGAGGGGGAAGAATGAATACGACCAAGTGTTTGGAATACTGCAGGCCCTGCGAGGAAAGGCTGAAGGAACTGGACCTGTTTAGCCTACGAAGGCTTGGAATGAGGGGAAGAGAGGGTGGGGATTTGTTAGCAGCTCTTGAAGGTGTGTAGTGGTTAGTTGCTCTATTCCGGACGCTGACTAATGGTTCTCTGTGGCCAGAGAGCAGGTCAAATGGGCTTGAATGCAAAGAGGAAAGACTGGTTAAATATCAGGGAGAATTTTCTAGCCATAATATGCCATGAAATCCCCATCATTGGACGTTTGAAAAATAGATACATTTTTTTCTAAGCGTCTCTCCGGGACAGTTAGGTTAATTGGCCCTGATCAGCTAAGGGAGCTTCCTTCAAACTGTAAGCTCTGATATGACAGAGAGCGCACAATTTGGAGAGATCCCCCCCGGCTGGTATCTTACATTGTCTTGTTTTCTGTGCTGGCTGTGTGTGAAAGATAGGACTGTTTTACAGTGCAGTCCTCCAGTAGGTAATGTGTGTGCGCACACAAGCCCCATTGAAGTGAAAGGGGATCACGGGGATGTTAGCTGTCACACACTCCCTACAGGGGATCTTGCTGTTTGAGGAAGTTATATGCAACGGTTTCTGGCACAGGTTCCATTAGCTCTCTTGCTGCCTAGACTTTAGAGGAATTAAGCCATAAAAAAGGGGGAATGTGTGGAAAGATTCACTGTGCATCAATTTCTATGCATCAGCTAATTGTGTGGGAATTTCATTTTACAATGTGGAAAAATAAACCACAAGTCCAGACTGCAATGCTTAAAGCAGTGAGCACTAGAGAGTTTTGACTATTTGCTTTTGAGTTGTTGCTGGTGATCTGGGAATTGCAGGTGCCTCTTTGGGGGGGAGCAAATGCTTTTGCTTGAGAGGAGGGAAAGCCACGGTACAACGTGCAGCAATGCTTCCTGTGAAATCACCAGCAAAAGAGAGAACAGTCGAGCAGCTGGAAGCTTGCGGTTGTGTGTTTGTAGGGAAATAGGTTACCAGCGGGGAGAGCTGGTTGATTGTGCCTTATCAGCTAATTAAATGTTCATTACAAACATAAGGTTCATGGTTGGTTATTGCTGGAAATCAGTTCTTAAATCTCCATCCCTGAAGATGCTTGTTCAACATGAGAAATGCAAAAAGCACTAGTGATTATTGAGCTGTAAATGACCTTTGAAGAATGACTTGAAGCTTCAGGCGGTGGGTTGTCTAGAGCTGTGCTATTTGTGGAGGACATTTGCATTTTTGGATAGCTCTCCACGTATCCAAATATCTGCCACCAAGATAGGCATATCCACTAATTTTCCATTTGGGTTTGGTCATTTTGGTATTCTGGCGAGTGTGTTTCAGTTACTGCGCGTGCACACAAACGCTAAGCATGCTGAAACCAAGTCAATGAAATGATGGCAGTGAAATATTTGACAAAATGGAAACAAACAGTGGTTCTTACCCATTCTGTTGGAACAGGTACAAATTGGGCAAATTCGATACAGATATTCCTTTTGATGCATCTTCGTTTCAGCCCTAGGGTTATATTTACTCAGCCATTTTCGTTTTTCCTTTTCTGCTCCAAAAATTGTTGTTTAATCCTTTTTGCCTAATGTCATCAGAGAGACAGGGCTGCTGGGTTCTTTATTTTTCTCTACTGATTGACCATTTAAAAAAAAAAAAAAAGAATTATGCATGGCAGTTCAATTCTTTGCATTTGTCATTTTTTTCTTCTTCCCAAAAATAGGGATGATCCAAACTAATCTTAATGGTTGTAGGGATTAATTAATATTAAGAAACTCTTGTCTGAAAGGTGTTAGAACAGCAGAGTGTATTATTCTAGAAATTCTTGTCCAAAATGTTTTAAAACAGTGCAGTGTATTATTCTGACCCATCTGGAAGCCTTTGCCCTGCAACTGTGATACATGGTGCGTGCTTTCGGCTAACTCTGCCATACTTTCTTAGGCTCTCCTTCCTCTTGCAAATGTGGCCATGATCGATTACACCCTGGAGTTCCTAACGGCAACAGGAGTGGAGGAAACCTTTGTCTTTTGCTGTTGGAAGTCTGCCGAGATCAAGGAACATTTACAGTAAGTGCCTGTTCTTCTTTTTGAATTCTCTGTAGAATGCCTTCCTTCTGGCGGCATGGGGACCCCTCTTTCTGATGCAATCTGCATGCTGCTTCAAGTATTGGCCAGAAGTTGTTCAAGAGCCAATCTTCCAAGCATTTTTTGCTGGCTCTGGAAACATGCACACAATATATTCTTCAAATCCCTCCTGAAAACTACTTCTTCCGTCAGGGTTTCCCTTGCTCCTCATCCCCGTAGTCTCCTCCCTGATTTTCTTAGGGTTCCCCTTCTCTGCTGTCACTAAGTTAAGCATGTGCACCTGCGACCTCATGGATGTATTCCTGTCTTTCTCTTTGTTCCCGTCCGCTTCATCTCCCATCCCTTGTCTCTTAGATTGTAAGCCCATTGTCTATAACTGATTCTGGTAAATTGCTGGGTATATTGCTGGTGGAATATAAATTCTGTATCTTAGTCATTCATTATCAAACAGCTGGGAAAACAACAAAACAAATTGTGCAAAGAGAACATGCTTCTCACCCTGAAGTACAATATAAGCCCACCTTAGACTTATGTCTGGGAACTGCATCTATGTTGGTACTTGTTTTTCTGCCATATGCTTAAAAGTAGAGCTTTGCTGTATGGATATTAACCCTCTGTACCTGCTATTCAACTCTGAGCTCTTACAAGGGGTGGCAGACCCTGCCTTGCAGCAGTTTGATGTGTCTTTCCCAAGGCTGCGCTTAGCAGACCATGGTCAACTTTCTGCTTAGTAGTGTCCTTGGCAACAGAAGCCTGGAGGCTTGTCTATGTTAAATGGCAGTGCTTGCTGCATCTCTCCCCTGCTTTCTCTCTTTGAGGCATTGTCTAGCGAGAGAGAAATGCTCATCTTGGGTTTGGTGTAATTGCTCAATATCTCCCCCCTGCCCACCCTTTCCTTGTGGATTCTCGTGCAAAATCTTGCTCGCAGGGAAGTAGAAAGTCTTTGAAGCTCCAGTCTCTTAGCTTCACAACCATCCTCTCTGTATACAAAAGTAAATCTTTTTACAACATGATTATGCTCTAGCTATTGTAACCTAACTACTTGGGGGTGGGGGTATAACCTTTGACTGTCAGGAGCTGGTAGAAAATAGCAGGGAATGGATCCCTCCGTTATAGCCTGTTGTGTACTAATCTGAAGTCACCAAGGGGGGGCCACTGTCTATTGAGCCCAGCATTCTCTCCCAGACAATTGGTCCAATGGAATCTGGCACTAATAAACTTATTGTGGCTAAACGTTACAGAATTAGGTTTTTGCGTAGCTACCTGCAGATGATTTCTTTCATTCCTTCCTGTCTGTTTCCTTCCTTACCAGGAAGTCCAAGTGGTGTCGCCGTACGTCACCCAACACTCTGCGTTTCGTGACCTCAGACCTGTACCGCTCACTTGGTGATGTGCTAAGGGATGTTGACGCCAAGTCCCTGGTCCGCTCTGACTTCATACTTGTTTCTGGAGATGTCGTGTCCAACATCAATGTTTCCAAAGCCCTGGAGGAGCACAGGTGAGTGTCTGCGGAGAAGGAGCACCCATCTTGCTGCTGAAGTGCTTTGGTGTCTCCTTTTTGAAAGGTGTCTCTTAAATCTCCCTCTCCCCTATTTAGGCTTCGCCGGAAGCAGGACAAGAATGTGTCTGTGATGACAATGATTTTCAAAGAGTCCTCACCAGGTCACCGTGCCAGATGCCAAGAAGATGACATCATCCTTGCCATGGACGGTGCCACCAACCGTGTGCTACACTACCAGAGAACCCAGGGACTCAAGCGCTTTCGTTTTCCGATGGTGTGTTCAGTGTCTAGAATGGGGGGGGAGAGGGGACCTTTTCCTTCCCGGGGCCACACTGAAAATTAGTACAAGTTCCAAGGGCCATGTAGAAGTTGGGGGCAGAGGTGTTTAAGGAGTGTGCTTAGGAACAGGAGAGTCCAGGCCATGGATCTGTCCCCAATCCTTGCGCACATGCCCGTATCTCTGCTCCCGTCTCCTGCCCTTATCTCTCCTCCCTTCTCCTGAGCTGAGTCTTTTGGTACTTGAGGGCTAGAGGCAGGAAAGGGGCCAAACAAAAACTAGCCACAGGCCATGTTTGATCCCAGGCCTGAAGTTCCCCATTCCTGGTCTAGCAGGTGGAAAGTGACGAGCGGAGCACCTAGAGAAGATGTTCCTAAAGCCCAGATTTAGGGAAGCCACATTTCCTCTTTCTGAAGGGCAATGGCTAGTTAGGAAGTGGATTTTGGAGCATGTATACCTCTTGGTGTGGTAACCTGCCCTCTGCTTGGAAGCCTATGGTTTAATGCCGCTTTCTTCAGTCTGAAGGCACCTCAGAAGTTGAAAGGTGAGGACACTAAGGTAGCGCAGGAGCCTATGATGGTTGAAGTCAAGTTGGGTCAGTCATTTCTTTCTCCAAATCCAGGTTTATTGGTATAATACTAGTTCCTGTCATGTATACGTTCAAGGTGACAAAACATGAACCACACCATCAGTATTATTTTATGACAGCAAGTGAAACCCCCCTGTGTGGTTTGTAGAGCGGTCCCTTGAGGATAAACAGCTCTTACTAGTTCCCCCGCCAAAGTAACACAAATCGGTTAACAAAAAAAAAGAGAGAAAAACCTGGACTCCCCATTTTTCCAGTCTGCACAAATTGCTTTTATATGCTGCCTGCTCTCTAGAGGTGCACTGCTTGTTCACCTGGGTCAGACTCCTGTGCTAAGGTGGAATTCACTGTATCCAAGCCGCTTTCCCAGATGAATCCACCGCATAGAGGAATACAGCCTGTGATAAAACCAGACTCGAATGTACCACAACCAGGCAGTAAGAATGCCCATGTTGCTCCCATGCCTGAGATGACAGGGTGTGAATTTAAGAAGTCACTGAAATGAAGGTGCAGACTGTGACCCAAACCACAATCACGGGGAGTCTAATATAACGCAGTACCATGTATTAACGCCTATTTTCCATTAACTCATAGCTAATCTATTGGTATTTGCAAATTTTTATTCCACATTTGTATACTGCTGTGCTGAATTCTCTCCTGATTGTGGTGTAATTTGTGCGACAATCATGCATGCATGCAGCATGGCTCATGCCTGTATCCAGTGTGGCCTGGGTACTAGCCTAGATCATAGGAATTTTGAGCTGTATGCTGGACTTTTGTCCAGTCAAATTGCTTTCTCAGTCAGGTGCCCCAAGGTGGAGCAGCATTGTTCTGTATCCAGTACTAGTCAAGAGGCACTCGAGCTCTTTTCGTCTTCTCTCTTCAGAGCCTTTTCCAGAGCAATATCGAGGAGGTGCAGGTGCGCCACGACTTGCTGGATTGTCGCATCAGCATCTGTTCCCCACAGGTGAGCTCCCGGCCTGGCAGCCGTAGGTGCTGCAACATTGCTGCACTGGAGAATGGACTCCAGAGCCGCTCTGCTCTTTTACGCCATTTGATCTGAGCATGCTGTGAATGTGAAATCTGACAGCCTTGCGGGACTCACTAGTGCTGTCTATATCTGGTGTCTGTTGCCAAGGAAATAGTTCAAACAGAAGGGTTTTGAGTGTGTCCGTGGCTGGTGGGAAGGTGTGAACTGGCTGTGGGTGAAACCAGGTGAGGAGTAAATAGATTGTGTCTGAGCTTGACACTAGCGGCAACAGCAGAAATGGCACCTGGGGTGCTTGGAGTAGACATCCTAGGCTTTCTGGAGTAAGCGGTGTCCAAGCGTCAAAAGGGGCTACCGGGCATTTAATCTGACCCCCCTGAATATTTATTTATTTATTTTACATAATTTATACCTCATCCCTCCTGCAAAGTAGTTCGGGGTGGCAAACAATTCATCAAAATAGAATAGAAAAGTACAATAATATAAATACAATCAATATATAGTAAAACTAAAACCTAATATAAACCTTCAATCCCAATGGCGGGAATGTCAAAAAGAAAACATACAGAAACCTCCCCACCCTAACCCACAATCCCACCCCCCCACCCTTCACCCGTCTCCCTCACCAAAGACCTGGCAGAATAGCCAGGTCTTGCATTGTCGATGAAAGGAGGAGAGGTCCAGAGCCACCTAAGCCTCCGCCGGAAGGGAGTTCCACAGCCTAGGTGCGGCCACCGAGAACGCCCTATCCATAGTCGCTCCCCCCCCATACCCGGTGGACTTCAAGAATGGCGCCCCCGGTGGACCGCAGGGGCCAATCTAGAGCCCGGGGAGTGAGGCGGTCCCATGGGTAGGTAGGACCTAGGCTGTGTAGGACTTTATAGGTGAACACCAACAGCTTGAATCAGGCCCATAAGATTATAGGCAGCCAGTGCAGAGCACGGAGCACTGGTTTAATACGCTCACGACCCGTCCCTGTCAGGAGATGGGCCGCCGCATTCTGCACCAGCTGCAGCCTCTGAACCGTCACCATGGGTAGCCCCATGGAGAGCGCGTTACAATACTCCAGTCTTGAGGTGATGAAAGCATGAATGATAGTGGCCAGGCTGGAGTCCGAGATGTACAGCCAAAGCCGCCACACCAGATGTAACTGGCGAAACGCACTCCTTGCCACAGCCTCCACCTGGACATGCAGGCAGGACTGGGAATCGAGGAGCACTGGTAAACCAGAGATGGGATCCCCCAGTGCAAGTGGGTGACAAATAGGAAGCACTTAAAACCAAAACTTCGAGTATATATTTAGTAAAAATAGCCCACTAAACCCTACAAGCTCAACAAAGCAGTCAATCAACCATACAAAATTAACAACAGGCTAAGCATGTCAAAAAATGAACACCGAAGAGATTAGTGCTAGGCACAGCAATGCTATACACGCTAACAATGAATTCTACACGTGCTGGTGCTGATTCAGCCATACCAAATTAGCAAAAAGCCAGACAAATCAATAAATACCCTCCGAGCAAAATGGTACTACGCGTAGCAATGCTTAATACGTTAGTAATGAATGCTAAACACGTTGGTGCTGGACATAGCTGTGTTTCTAGCTAGTGATACTGGTCGTCTTCAGCAGCACATCGTACAAATCCACCTTGCCCACTAGCATCACCTCCGTCTTGTCAGGATTCAGCTTCAGTCGACTCGCCCTAATCCAGTCTCCCGTGGCCACCAGACACTGGGTAAGCACCAAGACTGCTGGGTCTGCGTCAGATGAAGAAGACAGGTAGAGTTGGGTGTCGTCAGCATATCGATGACACCAAAAACCAAACCATCTCACAACCTCCCCCAGCGGCTGCATATACACGCTGAACAGGAGAGGGGACAGAATAGAACCCTGCGGGCCTCCACGCAATGGGTCCCGGGGAGATGAAGAACAATCGCTGAGCACCGCCAACTGAGTTCTCCCAGCCAGGAAGGAGCGGAACCATTCAAGGACAATCCCGCCCAGCTCGGCCCCGCAAGCGAGTCACCAACATCTCTTGGTCAGCGGTATCAAAAGCAGCCGACAGATCTAACAAAATCAGCAGCATCAACTGTGACCCTGGTCCAGTTCCCAGTAGAAGTCATCGGCCAAAACCACAAGTGCAGTCTCAGTGCCATAACCTGGACTGTGAGGAATCTAGAAAACTGATGCCGTCCAGATGCTCCTGCAGCTGCTGAGCCACAACTCATTCAATAACCTTTCCGAAAAAGGGAATGTTCGAGACTGGCCGATAGCTAACAAGGGGGCCAATGTCAAGTGATAGTTTCTTGAGCAGAGGTCGCACCACCGCCTCTTTGAAGTAGTCTGGCACTCTGCCCTCCTGAAGGGAAGCATTGCCCACCCCTACCAACAACAGCCCCAGCGTCTCCCGGCTGGCCTTGACCAGCCAGGATGGGCACGGGTCCAGTTCGCAAGAGGTGACCCTGACCACCCCAAGAACACCCTCCGCATCAGCGGGTGACACCCGCTGAAATTGATCCCATGAAACCAGATAGGATGGGGCTTCCATAACCTTTGGTTCTCCTATTTTACCAAGCGCGGCATCGAAGTTGTGATGGCAGCCTCCTCACCATCCGGAAAAGCTCCACTGGACGAGACTTCGCAGCTGCTATAAGGGTAGCAAAAGCCCCTTTGCTGTCCGCACAGCCATGGCATAGGCTCATAAGCTAGCTCTATGTCGCAATCGGTCGGCTTCAGTACACGAACGGCACCACCGTCACTCCGACAGCCGCCCTTCCTGCTTCAGCTGCCGGAGGTCCTCTGTAAACCAAGGAGACCTGCGGTGCCCATGCTTAGGGAGCAGACACCTAGGAGTCATCTGCTCAATGGCGTCAGTCAGCAAAATGTTCCAAAGAACAATGAGGTCATCGGCAGGCAATCCTCAAGATCCGAGGGTAATTCCCCGAGAGCATTCCAGAACCTCTCGGGTTCCATTAGTCTCTGGGGGCAAACCAACCAAACTGGTTCCACACTTCTCCGGGGCAGACATGCACCGGAAGACAGGCCCGCAGGAGATGATAATCCATCCATGACAAGGGCTCCGCGGACACCTCCCCCGCCTCAAGGCCGGTGCAGAAAATCATGTGCAGGGTGTGCCCTCCATCGTGTGTTGGGCCGGTGACTGTTTGAGACAGGCCCATGGTTGCCATGAACTCACGTTCCTCCCCTCCAAGACTGGTGTTGGTGTGAATATTGAAGTCCCCCAAGACCAACGTCTTTGGGGACCACAATACCAGCTCCGTCAGAGTGTGCAGGCATGCTGCTGTACAGGTAGGTCACGGGTGGGGAACCTTTTCCCTCCCAGGGGACCACTTTGAAAGCTTGCACAAGCTCCGAGGGCCACATAGAAGTTGGCGTGGGGTTGCTTAAGTGATGCACTGAAAGAAAAGAGGCCCCAAATCATGGATCTCTGCCATGGAACTGTCCCCTATCCTTGTTTGCATGACCTTATCCCTGCTCCCTTCCCTGGAGCTCAGTTTTTCAGTGGTCGGAGGTAAGAACTGGATCCAAGGGCCAGATCAGGAAGTAGAAAGGGACCACATAAAAACTTGCCATGGGCCGCATTTGGCCCTCAGGCCTGAGGTTTTCCACCTCTGAGGTAGGTGCACAGTATACTAGCAGCACCCCCAATCTGTCTCCTGCTAAATCAAGCACAAGTTGGAGGCCCTCAAAACCCTGGATACCTCCTGACAGACCAGGAATCCCTTAAAAACAATGTCTACACTGCTGCATCCCTCCACCCACCCATCTCTCTAGCTGTGGCTGATGCTGCACGGAGTACCCAGCTGGAACGAGGTCAGCCAGAATAGACCCTGACTCAGTGTCCAGCCAGATCTCCGTGATGCATACGAGATCGGCCGCATGGTCCAGGATCAGTTCCTGGACTGTTGTAGATTTGCGTTCAACAGCATCCGATTCAGGCCAGGGGCCCTCTGTTCGAGAACCACCTCACCACCTGCCTGTGGGGAGGCGAGAGAGACAGGCACCAAGCACCTGCCCCTTCTCACAGATCAAACCTATCTCCCGTAGGGACCATAATTCCCCCGACCCATCACGACCCCAATGGCTGCGGTTCTGACAGGCCGTCCAATTGCACTCCAGCAGCCCTATATAAAACCCCAAATTAGACACAAACTGCAACCCTCAAAGAGCTAAATGAATTGAGTGCAGAGGCAAGAAGGACCTAGCGGTACCAATGCCAAGAGGTTCTGCATTGGCAGGGAATTAATTTGGGGTGAGAGACCCATATGACCCAAGCTGTGCTGCAGGGAAAGATAATCCTACCACCATCACCAGGATACCATGTGAAAGATACCTGCTGTTTCCAGAGGTAACCTCTTGGTGGTTCCCCAATTTTACCCTCAGTTTGGTAATTATTCTTCTTCTTGTTATTTATATAGTGCCAGCAATGTACCTGGTGCTGTACAATCAGTTGTTAGAGACAGACCCCTGCCCCAAAGGGGCGTACAATTTTGCTCTCCCAATGTCAGGAGGAGAATGGGACTTTTATAAAGCTAGTTTGAGACAACCGGCTTTAAGAGACTAAATATCCTCTCTCTCTTCCCCCACCCCCATGTGAAAGCCAGAGTGCTTAATGTGGAGATGGAAGAACCCACCCCCAATGGAAAAAATGCTCAAGGCTTTTCTGAATCCAGGTGTGATGTGAGCCCATCTGTGTGGAGAAGGAATTAGTTAATCCCAACTGGGGGATGAGCCAGTCAGGCTGCTTAATGAATTACAGACGGCTGATTAGTCAGACCTAGGTTTATGGCAGGCTGACAGGTCTGACCCTTTTAAAGAGCAGCATTGCCTCATCAAGGGAGAAACTCTGAAGGAGAGCGCAGCTTGCTCCAAGCCTCTCTTGTCTTCCTGTAGTCACAGGATTACGTTGGAAGCCTGCATCTCTGTGGGGATGGATGTGCAGGATGCACCTGGGAGCCATTGGTGCCCAGAAAGCTGAGGCTGGTGACTGGTTCCAGAGTGTAGTGGAGCGAGAACAGTTTAATATCAGGATAAAGTCTGGCCACGGAATTATTATTTTTTTGGCTCCCAGAGTTCAGTCACAGATTTCATGCCCTGTGGATGCAGCTGCTGGAGAGTGCTGGGCTGCCTCCCCCGACACCAGCAAATGGGAGAAGCCAGGCAGCCCATTGTACTTTGCTGAGCCCCCTTATGACACTTGGGCAGCCCAGGGAATGTTGTTCTGCTCTCTGAGTATTGCCTTTGTGTTGCTTCTCCCCTCCTCGCAGGTGGCTGAGCTGTTCACCGATAACTTCGACTATCAGACGCTGGATGACTTTGTGCGTGGCCTGCTAGTGAACGAGGAGGTAAAGAAGGGTACTGGTTGGGTCTGTCTGACTCGAGGGGCCTTCAGCTTTTCCTGGGGTTCGTCTGTGTCTTCGCTTGGTGGGTGGGATCAGGGCTGGGCCCAGGGTTTGTGAGGCCGTGTGCGAAGTCTTGGTGCCGGAACCTAATTTGCATAATTAGGCCACACCCAATTATGCAAATGTGTAAATTTACATACAATTTACTCCCTCTGGACAGGAAGGATTCCCATTCTCCAGCCCTCCGAGTGACCATAAACAAGCATGGCCTCCCAATGCTTCCTCCACCCCCCACCTCCCCATCCGAGCGTCTACCACCACTCCCCAGGAGTGGTTCCACTGCAGGGGCAGCCAGGCGGGCAGTGAGGCAGGCACAGAGAGACTGACTGCATCCACTGCCTTACTGGGGGGGTGGGGGAGCTTAGCCAGCCTGGCCTCCAAGGCCTGTTGCTGCCGGTGCCTTGTGCATGCACATGGTGCAACCGGTCCAGAGGTGCTGCTATCAAACACACAAGACACCCAAAATGCAGCTAGCTTATTAACCTCATTATGCCATGAAAAAAGAGAGAGAGAACAATCTCTCTCTCTCTCCAGTTCCGTTGTGCCCCCCATAATCAGTTCACGCTGCCCCCACCCCATAACCAGTTCATTTGCGCCTCTTCCCCCCATATAATCAATTCACGCTGCCCCCCCATAACAATTTAATTTGTGCCCCCGGGGCAGCGTGAATTAATTATATGGGGGGCGCAAATGAATTGGTTATGGGGTGGGGGTTTAAAGACAGTATTCCTGTTAGCAATAACTTCATTAAGAAGAGATAGTGAAATAGCAGCCATAATAATCTCAGAACCATATTTGCAGATTTATTTTCCAAGGCATAATCGATATTGCTTTACATCCTAAATGCCTCCCTAAGATAATATGACAGTTGTGAGAATGTGGCCCTTTTTACACGGGCCTGTCCCACCCATGAACACACAGATTTCTGCATGTTTATGGGTGGGGGAGCCCTGTGTGAACGATGTGGTACACGCGCCCATGGTGAGTGGGGGGGTGTGCACGCCCACCTAACACGCGTCCCCATGCACGGAGCAACCAGGGGAAACAGCGGTTACTCCATGGGTGTGGGTGAGTGGGGATGTGTGTGAGGCCATGCGCATGCCCTGCCCATGCACCAGCGTGCCTATGTACCCCCCCACCCTGCGGAGTCATGTAAAAATGGCCTGTGAGGAGCCACTCGAAGATGAACAGAAGGTTGCTACCTTTTAAACAAGGTTCTTTGAGATGGCTCCGACCAGTCTCACAACACCCACCCTTCCAACTCCGCATGGAAATTTTTCTTATATTCCTAGAAAGGGTTGGAAGGAACTGTTATTCAGAGGGGGAGAGTGCTTTTTATATTAGAGGAGCTCGAGACCATCATGTGGTCTATTATTTGAATAGGGTGATCATGCACAACCCAGTTGTGGGAATGCTAGGCGCCATCTCGACGAACCTTCTGTGCAAGGTAACAACCTTCTGATCACTCACATGGAGAGGAGTTGTTTGTAAACAAACAGCTTTATCTCCCAGTCCGATTGTTGTCCCTGTGTCCTGCTGCTGCTGGAGCACTACTAGGAGGCAGAGGCAGGTGAGGGATGGGGACCAGAGCCAGGGAGGGGAGGCAGAAGACCTTATTGGGGGAGAAGCTGACTGCAGCCTGCCACCCAGCCAGGCAAGGTCGGGGCCCCAGCTGGCTGCGGGGCCATGTGCAGCAGTACATGTGGCGCATGCCGGAGGCCAGCCCTGGGTGGGCTGCATCTGCTCCATCTCTGCAGAGAGCGTTTCCATGTTGCCACAGCAGGTTGCACCCTTGCTAAGTTGTGAGAGTGTTCTTGGGGTGCTGGAAGGGGTTCTGTGTCGCACCGGCCACCAGAGCCCCTTTAACGACTGCGCCTGCTCTGAGGTCCTAGTTCTGTTCATAAGCAGAATGGGAAAGATGACTGAATCTTGTTAAATTCAAAACTGACACAGCCTTATCTACTGCTCCATCATAATGGAAACATTTTAGATTATACTCTTCATGGACAAGGATTGTGTGGGTACAGGAGGCTCCTATACTGTGCTTGAAGAAAATGTCCCTGTTGGGCAGGGAAATGGTCTTTGCACACTGCTAGAAAACGCACATTTAAACCTGGCTGGTCTTTAATTCTTGCTGTTGTGTTGAATGTCTTTGTGCTGGGTAAAGCTAGACTTTGTGGCAGCAGCAAGTACTGTGCTATGCCCCTCCCTGGAGCTCTGCCGATGCTCCTTGGCCCTGATGTCTTGCTGTTCCAGCTCTGGATGTGTCTCATATCTCTACCGACACCCTTCAACCTCTCCTGGAACGTATCTTCTATATTCTAGTCCTGGCTAATCCGTCTGTTCTTGTAGTGTCTAGCTCTGGAAGCAAATGAGAAGGCTTGTGTAAATGGCATGCCTCCCTAAAGACCAAGTGAGTGTTAAGGTGTACGACGGTGGAGGTGCCTGCTGGTGGTTGCAAGACGTTTGTGAGAGTGAGACTGCAAAGGATTGAATTGGAGAAGCAGATGGCAGTGCCTTTCTTGGCCAGTGATCTCCTGACATTTATCTGTTTCCCAGGTCCTGGGGAACCAGATCCACATGCATGCAACAGCAGAGGAGTATGGGGCCCATGTCTCCAATCTGCTGATGTATGAGGCAGTGTGCTCTGATATCATCCGACGCTGGGTCTATCCTATGACTCCAGAGATGAACTTCACTGATGATAAGACGCAGAGCTACACTCATTCCCGGCACAACATCTACCGCGGGGCAGAGGTCAGCCTGGGCCAAGGCAGCGTGCTGGAAGAGAACGTCCTCATTGGCCAGGGAACGGTCATCGGCAGCAAGTGCACCATAATCAACAGCGTCATTGGCCAAAACTGCAAGATAGGTGAGTGCCACAGGGAGGAGACGAGAGAGCGGTCAGTGGGGTGGGGACACCAGGACGGGGTGGCTAAAGGGAAATCGGCTCTGATGGAAGGACATAGGGTGGGAAGAGATGCCGTGGGGGAAACCAGAAAAGAGTTGCAAGTAATTAAATCACGGTTCTTCCTGACTTGAATGTAGAGGCAGTTAATGTTGCTGCTGGGGGTACGGGTGGGATGGAGGCCGGGGGTAGGGGAAAAGCACTTGGTGCATAGGAGAAAAGAGGCTGTTCCGGACCTGGGGGTGGGACAGACGTTGACTGATTTGAACTTGGCTCAGAAGCTCCATATTCCAGTCTCCGTCCCATGAGTTTCCCAGTGTCTTTGAGCCGCACAGTCTCGCTTCAAACTCTGTTCTTATGTTTCTGCATTTGACTGCATTACTAATAACTAAGAGATCTACCAGCACTATAGCCTTGCAGAATTGCTTTTGAAAACAAACTGGGTTTCGCTTCCTTCCTTAGCTTTGGCTGCAGGTCGCCTGTGGGATTTGGAGGACAGCTTTGCCAGTAGGCCTCAGTGGGGCCCCCTACCTTGGTGCTCGAATCCTATGTGTTTTGTATATGGATATTCTCTGGCACACTCAGCATTGCGAGTGCACACGGGCACAGGATGAAAGCCATGGTCTGCCTGCCCTGTTGAGCACCTTTTTGTGGCATGTTTCACAGGTGACAAAGTCATTCTGGACAGAGCGTTCCTCTGGAATGATGTCCGCATAGCCGACGATGTGGAGATCCGACAGTCCATCATCTGCAACGAGGCCGATGTGAAGAAGGGGGTTAAGCTAAACTCGCACTGCGTCCTCACCTCCCTGGTGAGCTGCTTTTCTATCTGCAGGATTCTGAAAACACCCTGTTTGAAGTGGAGCCTGTTAAAATGCACCAGAACAGAAAGGGACAACAAAGAGAGTTTGTCCAGGCTGGGGCAGAGGCTGTTTCTCTCTCTCCCACCCCCCCACCCCCCGTCTCTTCTGCCAGTGGATTGGTTTATTTAGCAGGTCGCATGCTCAGGCTCTGCTAGAATTCCCAAATAGGTATTGCGATAAACAGACTGAGCAGTTTTCAGGATGCAAGGGGAATTCAGGCCTCAGATCCTGGTCCTCTGGGTTCCTAGGCAGCAGTGGGATCCACACTTGCCACCAGGCTGCTGTGGGGAAGCACTGTAACCACAACCCTATGGCCTTTTGCAAGCCTGGTTCCACCCTGCTAGGCTCCTGATTGGTTCCTGATGACCTACACCTTGATTGGCCAGGGAGTCCTATATAGCTTCCTGGCACAGAGCAAACCCCTGTCCTGAACAACCAGACCGATCTGAATCCACCAGCCTCCTTGCCTGATCCCTTGTGCCCCAGCTGCTCTTGTCCCCCTCTGGACTTGGCTTGGAGTGATTATTCCCTGGACTCTGACCTCTGCCTGGATATCCGATTACTCCTCTTGCCTACCCCTGCGGACCAGACCCTGGATTTACAGGATGCTCTGGCTCTGCTCAGCCATCTGCCCTGTCCAGGCTTTGTCTCGTTACTCTGACAACTGAAGGAGACATGGGAGGTGGCAGTGCAGAGCGGTTCCTTATAGATGGGTATGTTGTTTGTGTCTAGGTGGTGGTGGGTCCTAACATCACCCTCCCTGAGGGCACCGTCATCTCTCTGCATCCGCCAGATGAGGAAGAGGATGATGACGACCAGTTCAGCGATGACTCTGGAGTGAACAAGGAGGAGAGCAAAGCGAAGCTAAAAGGTGCACAAGCTTTTGTTTGGTCCTTGGGGCTCATCCTGTTACTTGCTGCCTTACACCCCTGGAGCCTGTCCTGCTTGGGGGCTTTGTCCTCTGGAGCTTAGCTACGAGATGAATATACCCCTGGTTTCGACCTATAAAGTCCTAAACAGTCTGGGCCCTACGTATCTAAAGGGTCGCCTTCCTCCTTGTATCCCCCCATGGTCTCCAAGAGTGCCCTCTTGCAAGTTCCATCGTTGGGCCAGATCTATACGACCCGGGCAGGCAGAGAGGCATTCTCGGTGCCTGCTCCACTGCTTGGAATTCCCTTTATTATTATTATTTATTATAAACATTTATATAGCTCCAGCCATGTGCCTGGCGCTGTACAGAACATAGAAATAGACGCGGTCCCTGCCTGTGGCTTACAATCTAAAAGACAAGGAGGGGGAGACAGGGAGAGGGGACAGAGGGAGCGACAGGGGAGAAGACAAACAAACATTCAGGCGGATGCGAAGTCTCAGGTGCGTGTGCTTGGCTTGGTTACAATCAGGTTGGTTGCAGCAGTCTGCAGAGGAGGGCAGACAGTAAGTATATGGGAACGACTAGCAGACATTGGGAAAGGCGGAGAGGAAAAAGTGGGTCTTGAGGAGGGATTTGAAGGAGCGGAGGGAGGGGGCAAGGCAGATGTGGGTAGGGAGGGAGTTCCAGGCATGGGGGGCAGCGAGGGAGAAGGGTCGAAGGCGGTTAGGTGAGCAGGAGAAACGAGGGAGAGTGAGGGAGGGGACAGAGGAAGAGCGGAGAGCGCGTGCAGGAGTGCGTAGGGAGATTAGGTCCGAGAGGTAAGGGGGAGCTTGGTTGTGGAGTGTTTTGAACGTGAATACCAGGAGTTTAAACAGGATACGTTCAGGAAGGGGGAGCCAGTGAAGAGAGAAGAGGAGAGGCTGCACATGGTCGAAGCGACGGGCAGAGTGAATGACCTTGGCAGCGGAGTTTTGGATTGCGATAAGGGGGGACAGGTGAGAGCGAGGGAGGCCAGCAAGGAGGAGGTTGCAGTAATCGAGGCGAGAGATAACCATGGCATGAACAAGGGTTTTGGCCGAGGAGGTAGAGAGAAAGGGGCGGATCCGAGCAATGTTATGGAGGGCGAATCGGCAGGATTTGGCAACAGAGTCAATGTAAGGTTTAAAAGAGAGGTGCGTGTCAAAGATGAAGCCCAAGCTACGGGCTTGGAGAACAGGATGGATGGTGACTCCATCGATGCAGATGGGCAGGTTAGAGGGAGAGGAAGAGGAGGGAGGAAAAATGAGGAGTTCGGTCTTGGCCATGTTGAGCTTGAGTTGACATCGGGACATCCAGGCGGAGATATCAGAGAGGCAGTTGACGAGGCGTGAGTGGACAGAAGAGGAGAGAGAGGGGGTAGAAAGATAGAGTTGGGTGTCATCAGCGTAGAGATGATATTGGAATCCGTGGGAGGCAATAAGTTTGCCAAGGGACAGGGTGTAAATAGAGAAGAGGAGAGGGCCAAGGACAGAGCCTTGGGGGACCCCAACCGAAAGGGGGAGGGAGGAGGAGTTTGACTCGGGGAGCGAGACTTTAAAGGAGCGGTCAGAGAGGTAGGAGGAGAACCAGTCAAGGACAGAGCCACGGAAGCCCAAAGAGTAAAGCGAGTCCAATAGAAGCAAGTGGTCGACAGTGTCAAAGGCAGCAGAGAGGTCAAGGAGGACAAGAATGGAGTAGAGGCGCTTAGATTTAGCGACAAGTAGATCATTGGTGATCTTGGCCAGGGCAGTTTCAGTAGAGTGGAGGGGGCGGAAGCCGGATTGGAGAGGGTCCAGGGAGGAGTTGGCAGAGAGGAGGTCCAGGCAGCGGGAGTAGACGACACGTTCCAGAAGCTTTGAGGCAAAGGGAAGGAGGGAGACTGGCCGGTAACTAGAGGGGTCAGATGGGTCCAGGGTGGGCTTTTTGAGGATGGGGGAGACAGTGGCATGCTTGAAGGCAGAGGGGAAGGAGCCTGTGGAAAGGGAGAGATTGATGACATGTAGAAGAGGGGGAGCGACAGTGGGAGCAATAGAGGTCAGGAGGCGGGAGGGGATTGGGTCAAGGTTCCCTTGGATGTTCACCTAAGCCCTAGTTTGTAAGACCTATTTATTTAGCCACTCGTTTAATGAGCCGGGGTAGATCAGGATGGGGTGTGTGGTTTATGGGTTTAATATTTTATTTTAATAAATAATATTTTATGGGTTTTATTTTGTATTTTATATTTTTAATTATGTGAGCCACCCTGAGCCTTGGGGGATAGGACAGGATAAAATCAAAATAAATAAAATGAAGTACCCCCTACCCCCAACTTCACTGCAGCCCTCAGAGCTTGTACTAATATTCAAAGTGCCCCCTGGAGGGGAAGAGTTTCCCCACCCCTGTTCTCAACCCTAAAATGCAAGGCTTCTTGTGAGTGTTAGTTTAAGCTTGGTCTCTCTGCCCCTTTAGGAAGAAAACAGGCTGTCCAGTTTACCAGAATGATACTTGAGTCAGGCAGCAGAGTGCTACCTGTTTCCCCCTGGTCTCTCTGTTTGCAGAACGCAGGCTTATTGGAGACATGACTAGGGACACCCCTCTTTGGGGGGGGTGTCTCTCTGCACATGACAAATGAGTGTGTTTTTGAACGGTCATTGAAACTGAGGAAGATGCAAACGATCTGTGCTCCCCCCCCATGGAGGTGCCTGAACTGTGTCCTTCCTGTGGGCTTTACTTTGCCAGCACTGTCTTGCTAGAGATTCAGACCAATTCTCAGTGGGCTTTAAGACGAAGAGATTGTGTTGCTATAGGACATGATGGCAGAACAGCTTGGTTATCCCTGTCTGGCTTGGGCTAATGAAAGCTGCAGCCTGTGTAGGTTTTGAGAGACAGCTGGGAGGAGGCCATGCTGACCCTCTCTTTCCCCTTAATAAAGGTCTGTTGGTTTCTGGCTGTTTGATCATTACAGTGTGTTCCTTCCCCACTAATTGTCAGCTTTTTCTTCCAGGTTACAATGAAGCAGAGGTGGGGGCAGAGGGCAGAGGTTACCTCTGGAAAGCAGAAGATGAGAATGAAGTGGAAGTGGAAGAGGAGGAGGAGCAGAGACAGAGCCTTTGGGGTGAGGAAAAATATACCTTAAAGAGTTGGGGATGGGGGAAAAGAACTGCTCCCATGCGTTGGATCCAGGTTTGGACATTAGCACCCTCTCATGACTAAGATATGAAGGGATGACATGCTGAACTAGACTGGGGAGTCTAGTTTGGAGACATCCTACTCAGAGCAGACAGAACCGCAGAGGAGACATTGGAGAATGATGATACTAGGCTTGAGGTCTTGTGCTTCCTGAATGTGGGGCTGGGGAGGCATGACTCATTCCTCATTCTGTCTGGGCCATGTTTGGAAAGATTCCTTAACAGCCTTCAAGCTCAGAAGCACTTTAAACAAAAAACAAGCTGAGATGAGGGTCCTGCTGGGTAACCAGGTGTGGAATCTGCTTCACATTCTGTACAGTAGTCAGGGGGCATGCCAAGTTCGTGGTAGCTGTTGAGCTTGGTGGTGTGGGTTCCCAAGCTCCCTACCAAAACCTTCCTATGTCTTAGATCCACAAGACAAACGCAGGTGCCACTTGAAAGCATCTCTTAGGCTCCGCCTCTCCTGTGTTGTAATTGGCTGGGGGAGCCAGTGCTGTATGGTCCTGGCTGCTGCCATTCCGAGGAGCAACTTGGATTCAGCAGCTGAGACTTGGATGCAGTGGACCAATAAGACAGCGCGAGGTCTGGGATTGGCTCTGTCCAAGGGAGGCAGTTTGCCCATTCCTAGCATATAGGGATATATATATCTTCCATGGATCAAAGCCCACCCTGCTCTTGTGCTCTTCCGAGAATGGTCCCGGCCATTGACTCATGTACCCTAGCTGGTTCTCTCACTTTATATTCTATTATTGTCCATGAAATTTCCAGCCCAGCATCCAGCTGAAAGATGAGGGGAGTACTCTACCTTTCAAGCCCCTAGTTCGCTTGCTTCCTCGTTCTTTGGAGGGTTCATACGCCGAGCAACGCGTCCCCCTGCAGAGTCTGTTCCAGATGCTGAACTAGTTCTCCGTGAAGCTCCAACTCTAGCGACTAAGGCACGGTTACCTCGCATTGCTCAGGATCTGCACCAAAAGCCTAAATTTGGAGCCTGGAAAATGATGCAAATTAACCCTAGCAAGTTGGACACATCCACTGTACTAATCCGGTGTTGGGGTCAAACAGACCCCAATTAAACCATAATTTTTTTTAAAAGGGGTTAATTTGAAAATGACAACTGCTGTCTAGAAAAAAATTAACACTGTATCAAGATTTTGTGGGAGGAGGACAGGAATAGGAATAAATCAAAAGGCATTAGGGGTCAGTAATACCCCACGAAGGTCACACTACGAACTGCACAGGAATAGCAGCTGAGTTTTCAACTGGGGTGCCAAGTGTTTACCAAGCAATTCTGAGATGGTTCCATGAAGTCTGACATCTGCCTTTAGATAGCAACCTTACTGCAACAAGGTCAATTTAATGTTAATGTTTGACTCTTACTGACAAAGGGGTCACTTAGCAAGTAAATGGAGATGTCATTAGCATACTTTGTATTCCTCTGAGATTGCCCCAAGTCTCCTGATGCCTCTAGATAACCACCTTACTGCAAACAGGTTTTAATGTTAATCCTTACTGACCAAAAGGGTCACTTAGCAAGTAAATGGAGGGATCCAAACGACCCCATATGGCTGATTGGTAAGTATTTTTCAAAATGAACTCTATCAGCTATGATTTAAAAAAACAGTGTTGAAGGTTCACACAATGCAAAAAAAAAACAACTTAATTTATATTTGTAAAGTGGTTCTTTAGCTTGGGGTATAATAGACCCACCCACCCCCAAGCGTTTGTAGTGATATTTTTGTATGCACAAAAATGTCATTAATGAAAATGACACAATGCTATACTTCTTTCTCTTTCCACTTGGGGTCTAACTGACCCAAGAGGGGTGCAGAAGAGTTAATAAAACTTTTTTAGCAAACTTCTGCCACTCCATAATCCATGACTTTGTCAACCATAATGTCCTGTGGTGTTTCATGCCCCCTTTTCCCTTGTAATTTTTTAATTAAGGTTTTTATTCTGATGCTGCTGGGGGTCAGTTTGACCCCAATTGAAGTGCATGGGAAACTGAAAGTACTATGTGCCTAGGGTGCTGGGGGTAATATAGACTCCCAAAATGCTATTAAAAATAATTGTTAAAATAATTTTTTTATTTCTTTCTGGTTCATTAAAGCAGAACCTGTTCTTTCTTTTCTCACAATCACTTAAGTGCATGGGGAAAGCAAAACACCCTCAGAGTTGATTGCCAATCTGACCTGTGGGAAAGTTCTTTTCCCCACCCCAAGTGAAGTGATCGTTCAGACCCTGCGCATGCGTGCAGGCCCCTGGCATAGAATTAGAGTATCCAGGCATTGGAATTTCCCATTGGTTCCCCGCTCTCGTTGTGAGCATCTCCTGTCCTCTGCAGATGCACAGTTAGGTTGGGATGTCTAATCGCTGATCCGTGCTGGCTGCTGGGAAGCTCATACTTGGATGGTAGGTTCCCTCCACCCCTTGAGGGCATCCATGTCTGAATTCTGACAACGGGCAACTAACTAACTAGCGGTTTCCCCAGCCAGGTGAGGAACTGCGACGTGTCTGCTTTGAAAGTTCTCTCCTTAAAGGCTGCCTGTCTCTCTTCTCTCCTCATTAGGCCCCGCCTTGGACCTAGGTGAAGAAAGCGAGACAGAAAGCGACTTGAGCCTGGGGTCTGAGCAACCAGACAGCCGGTACGTGTCCCCTCAGCTGGATGACGTCAAAGGTAAAAGTCCTGAGTTGGCAGATAACGTGAAATGGGGGGGAGCGGCAGGCAGGGTGGGGAAGAGAAGGGCCCTGGGACTTCTGGCTAGTGGAATGAGATTCGGGATCTTTATTTTTGTGAAAGGCCTTCAATTGCTCCTCTCTTTCGTGAGGCTTCGACCCTCGTGACTATCTCTCTTTTTTCTTTTGTTGTTTGTGCTGCCTGCTTCAATTCATTTGGGGAAACTCTGGCTGGGAACCTGGAATCTTTTCCCTACCCAGTGGTGCTGGTTGCTGTTTCCACCAAGGCCAGGCATCCCCCTTTTATTGTAACTCTGTGGCTGCTGCTTTTACTGTGCATCCAAGAAACTCGGTGATGGGCTAGGCCAGTGGTGAGGAACCCCAGGCCCGAGGGCCAAATTGCAGCCCACGGCCAGTTCTATGTGGCACCTAGATCCAGTTCCAGCCCCCAAGTACCGAAAACCTGAGCTCAGGGTAAGAGAGCAAAGACGAGGGCACGCAGTCAAGGGACAGATCCACAATCTGGGCCCGTCTTTTCCTCAGCGCACCCCTTAAACACCCCTGCCCGCAACTTCGGTGTGGCCCTCGGAGCTTGTGCTAATTGTCAAAGTCGCCTCTGGGAAGGAAAAAGTTCCCCACCCCTGGGTGAGACGGTGGAATATCCTTTCAGGGGGGAGCTTAGAAGCCCCTTGCGTTGGGTTTTTTTTCAATTTCCATTTATTGAGATTTCCCCAACAATTAAAATTCACCAGGAGGCAAATGCATGAGCATTAAGGTAACAAAAGGTTTCATTTCATAGAGTAACGTTCAAACGGTTTGCTCTGATAGGTGGGATATTAATAGAAAAGCAATTACTCATTAGTATGTCTGTGGTAAGTTTCTTTTTTCCCCTGGTATATTAGCCACTGGGTATATTATTAATGAGTTTGAGGGTATGGATCCCATATTTTGTAGAACGCCTGTTCCTTGATCTTAAATCGGTATATTCAGCGTCCTGTGTCTCTTGTGAACCAGATCATTTTTAGCCAGTCTTCTAGGGTTGTGGGAGCAGTTCTCCCCCCAACACTTCACTGTTGTGTGTTTGCCTGAGAAAGCGCCTTGATGGGGTGGTTGAAAGCAGGAGTACATGCAGTTCTGGAATGGCCGTGGCCACAGTAGGGAACATTTCTACACTGCTTTCTATGGGATCCAGGTGGCCCTTCTGTTTATCTGCCTCGAGGCTAGATTACTGCAACGTGCTCTACCCTGGATGACCGTTCGGGAGCTGCAGCTGGTGCAGAACACAGCGGCCCGCCTTCTGTCGGGGGTGAGGCACCATGAGCACATTACACCCGTGCTTTCCAAGCACAACTCAAGGTGCTGGTTTTGACCTTTTAAAGCCCTAAACTGTCTGGGTTCCACATCTCTGAGAGACTGCCTATCCTTCCATGGCCCCTGCGATCAGCTGGGAGCACCTCCCTATGGGTACCGTACGGCAAGGACTCTCAGGGGGGTGTTGCTGCACCGATGCTACGGAACTCCCTCCCCCTGGAGGTTTGTTTGAGCCCAAGCCTGGGCATCTTCCAGAGGCGGTGTAAGACCTTTCTGTTTGTAAAGGCATTTGGCAGGCAGGGATAGGGGGTGGGGGGTTTGGGGTAGGGTTGGGAGGGGGAGTTGGATTTGGGAATTGGGTGGGTTTTGTGGGGCTTGTGGGAGGGTTGTGGGGTTTTGGGGTGGTTTTCGTATTCCACTGTTTTTATGGTTTTTATATTCATTGTAAGCAGCCCCGAAGAAGGGCGGGATAAAAATATAAATAAGCATGTGCTTGTGAGTGGATCAGATGTGAATTTATGTGGCAGCACAGGGAGCAGTTGTCAATATGGAGGTGGGAGCTCTGCCTGTGCATTTCCCTGCCCCAGATGATGGGGAGGCATCCTCTTTGTAGCGTATTTATTTAGATTTTTATCCCACCCTATCCCTGAAGTCTCAGGGGTGCTAACATCATAGCAAAAATACAAAGAATAAACCTCCCCCAAAAGTACATAAAATACCTATTCTGCCAGGCCTCTTGGCTTCCATTCTAATCAAAGCTTCCTCTTCCTCGGTTACAGTCTTCCAGAATGAAGTGCTGGGAACCTTGCAGAGAGGGGAAGAGGAGAACGTCTCCTGCGACAACCTGGTCCTGGAAATCAACTCTCTCAAGTAGGCGCTCTCCCAAACTTCCATACCTGACTCTTAGCTCTTCTCCCCGCGCTCCCCCCCCCCCCCCCCCCCCTCGAGAGATTGTCCTGCATCGTACCAGAATGCGCGAGTTCCCTGTTCCTGTCAAACCAGCGTTACCCAAAGACTCAGCTTTTCATAACCTATGGGATCACGAGACCAATTTCCATGCAAGCTGGTTTCTGACTGCACGAGTATGTGAGCTTGTTTAGGAGGGATGGAACTATGGCTGGAAAGTTTGAAATTCAATATTCCTCTTGAGAGCACATGAGCTGTGTTAGAGGAAAAGACTCCAGCAATCAGGAGTTGACTGTGGTGGAATGCCAGCTCGCGCAGGCCTGTCTGCATAGCATTCTCTCCCTGCTTTCTCTTCCAGATATGCCTATAACATTGGCATGAAAGAGGTGATGCAGGTGCTCAGCAAGGTGGTACTGGAGTTCCCGCTGCGGCAGCTGGACACCGAAACGGACCCCCAGCGCTATTGTGTGCTGCTAATTCCTGTGAGTGCACCCCCTCCCTCGTCTGATCTGCATTGATCTCCCATTGTGCGGGGAGGCGGTGCTTCAGAGAGAGAGTATCTAGTCCCTGATCCCAGTCTAAATGATATCTGACAAGTCCTGGTGGGTGGGGAGAAGTGGATGGATACCTCTTCCATAGTGATGAATGCCATCCAAGGACTGCAGATCAGGCCGGGTATAGGACATAGTTTCTCATGTTTTGCACTGCACCCGCTGTTTTCAGTGGGTTCCAAGAAGGAAGATATAGCTAGGAGCCCAGTGGTGTAAAGCCCTAAAGAAGGCAGCCATGGGTGAGAGCCTTCAGAGGAAATCAGGAAGGAGGGAGATGTTTCCTAAGTCAAGGAAGATGAATTTAATGGCATCGTTTCAGAGAGACTGGAGGAGACCATGAGGTGAAGTGAGGCCGGAGGATGTAGCAGCATCTAAGTTTAACAGCATGAAAGCTTCAGATAGATGACTTGTTCTTCTTGGGACATCCAGCCCTTAACTATGGTATCACTGAGCCAGGGGCGGATTGGGAAATCAAAGTGGCCCGGGAAAATATAGTGTTAGTGGCCCTGTGCCGGCGGCAAAGCTGCCGGCGCGCCGGAAACGGGCCAAGGGGGCGTGGCTTGGGGCGGGCACAGTGCACCAGATTTGGGGCCTATTGGAGCTGAGTCCCCAGAATCAGATCCTCAGCAGCCTGGCAGGGGTGAGCGGGAGGTTATGGGGGGATGGCAGGAGGGAGACTGCCACTGGGTGGGTACTGGCCCTCATTTCAGTGCTCTGGCTCCCCAAATCACTCCCATTTCAGTGCTCAGTGGCCCCCAACCAAAAAAATCACTCTGTCCCTTGCTATGCATCCTA
>QEPC01012362.1:1807174-1820988 GCA_003113815.1 Sphenodon punctatus
CCTGCCTGCTGCCCCCCTCCCAGGCTGTAGATCCAACCTGCATTTTGTTAGAAAATTCCCCCACTGCCTCTTTCTAGGCTTGGTACGCTCCCTTTTGTGAGAATGGGAGGAGCCACTCGAAGGAGAACAGAAGGTTGCTGCCTTGTAAACAAGGTTCTTCAAGATGGCCCCAAACATTTTCAAGCACCCACCCTTCCGACCCCGCATGGAATTTTCTTCCTAATTGCTTAGGGTTGGAAGGAACTGTGTTGGGTTTAGGTACCTTATATAGGGTGGGGGGCGTGTGAATGTCACGTGTTTTTTTTTAAAAAGCTAGCGAGCTTGGTATATGCTGGTAAGAGAAGGACCCGCAAGTGAGAATGGAAGGAGCCCCTCGAAGAAGAACTTTGTTTACAAGGCAGCAACTTCCCCCGGGTGACTCCCTGGCTGCTGTGAGAATCACAAAGCTGCCGCGCTTAAGGGAAAGGGGAAACTGGCAAACCTGCCGCTTCCTTGTGAAATATACAGTGGCGAAAGTACCGCGGCAGCAACCGCAGAAAGCCGTGAGTGCAAGGCGCGAAAAATCGCTCCCTTCCTAACCGTGCTGCTTGGTGCGGAAAAGCACTTCTTTCCGCCGGTAAGTGCTGCCGCAGCGGTACAGCATTTCAGCCCTACCGGCACCAGCGTGCCTTGCGGTTCTTTATTTGTGATGCTCCCGCGGCTCAGGCTGCAAGTGAGCACCGTCTGCGTTGCGTTGCCGAGTTCTCCTCCTCCTCTCCCAGCCGTTAGCCAGCATGTGCGGCTCTCCCTGGCGCTCTCCTCTTCCTGGAAGTGTAAACACCACCTAGAGCTGTTGGGGATTCTGCCAGGAACACTGCATTTGAAGCAGCAACTCTAAATCATTAAAAGGTTTAATTAAAAAAGCCTTGGAGGGGAAAAATCCAGATCAGCTAGGAATGCGACAGCTTTCCTGCCTTTTATCCCTCCTCCCATTCCCCATAGCGGGTTCCAGCAGCTGTTGCAATGTCCTAGCAAGCCTGGAGCAAACGGAGACTGAGGCTCTGGGAGCTACCCTTGTTTTGATCTCGCTCTCCAGGCCACCCAGCTCAGTGTGTCCCACCATGCTGCACAGACAACCCTGCCCAGCAGCCTCCTTTTCCTGAGTCTCTTTCTCTCTCTCTCTCTCTGTCTTGTTCCTCTTGCTGCTTCTGTCACCGTGGAGCCTCTTCTAGATACCAGCTGCTTTGTCTAGAGATCACATCCTAATGCAGCTCTTACACCTTTGCTTAACCCTGTTACAAAGTGGGTCTCCTTCACCATTATTCGTTTATTGTAGGTACACGGCGTTAAGGGTCTTGGAGTTAGGGGCGTGTCAGAATTTTCTCTTAAAGCAGGAGAGAAACTCATTCGCTGTTGGGAACCATAGCAAGTCGAAAAGAAAAACTACGCTGAATGGATTAGGAAGTTTAAATAAAGCTTGAATTTTCTGTATCAGTTATGAGATAGTCATAGCTACTTCCCCCCCCCCAATTTTGCCTTCAGAAAGTTTGGAGGGTGTAACCATTTTTGGATGCATGATGTTTTTTGTCCGGCAGGTTGAATAGGGTTGGAGTATTGTGGGTTAGGGGATTGTATCTGTTTTGGTTTTGTGCACTGTAACCTGCCCAGAGTACCAAGGAAATGGGCGGAAGAGAAATATAAATAAATGCCTGCTGTCCAGAAGGGGTAATTGAAACAGCTGTCCAAACCCACCCATTAATCCTTTGCCATAGCCACATCTGCCCCCCTAACATGACTCCGTTTGGGATGTTTGTGTAATTAAATGGCCAAAATTATGGGGGTTTCTTCTCCAGGCCAGTCTCTTATAGGGCGTTAACAAATGAGATGGCAGCCCATACCAGCTGGGCTGTTTGTTAGATGTTCGCCCCCACTGGCTACGTGGTCATCACCCACCAGACATGCAGCTCCCCCTCACGGCAGGGTCTCGGAGAATGTGGAGCCTGCAGTGCGGGCGAATGTGGGCTAATGTGCGCCCATGTGTCCACATCCCATCAATTAGATTGCATGCAGCACTTGGGCACATACAGGTGCGACAGCACGATAGTCGCAGGAGGAAATCCTAGAGCGTCTGAGGAGCAACTGCTTCCTACCTCTCTCACTGGCGCTGCTATTGGGGACTGCCCGCAAGTGTGTGAAAGATACACCAGGGTCTGCCCATTTATTAGGCTGGACACACAAAACCTGCGAGTGGAGGCTGTTTGGACCGAACCCAGACTGCCGTGGGCTGTTGTCTTGTTAGTTAACGTTCTAAGTGGCCAGAGTGGAATTGCACTGGAAGTGCAAGGCGGTCTCCAGGAATCTTGTGTTCTCTCCTTCCTCTTGCAGTTGTTGAAGAATTGGACCCCGGTGTTTAAGAACTACATCAAGCGGGCGTCGGATCACTTGGATGCCTTATATGCCATCGAAGAGTTCTTTCTAGAGCATGAAAAGCTCTGCACGTCTCTGGCCAAAGTAAGTCTTAATAGCAGGGTGATTTGTTTCCATGCAGTGAAGGATGGCTGGTGGGCTCCTCCTCTCAGCTTGTCTGAGTTACCGTTTGTGTGTCTTTAGCACAAGTGCATTTCAGAAACTACCAGGATTGTACATCCAAGCCTGTATGAAGCCTGGGGGCCAAATGCACCCCCTAGCTTGTTTTTATTGGGTCCCTGGATCCTGTTCCTACGCTCAAGCACTGAAAGACTGAGCTCGGGGTGAGGGAACTAAGACAAGGGCATTCACACATGTATAGGGAGCAGTTCCATGATCTGGATCCTCCCCTTCCTGAGTGCACCCCTTAAGCACCTCTGCCCCCAACGTCTTTGTATGGCCCTTGCAGCTTGTACTCATTTTCAGTGTGGCCCCTGGAAGGGAAAAGATCCTCCACCCTGTCATCTAGGTTAGATACTGCTAGAGGGTCCCATTGCACAGTGTTGGAATCCTTTCCAAGATGAAGGCAGCTTTGAGAAGAGGCTAGGATTTCACTTACAGAGCACTGCTAGGGAAGCAGAGAATGACAGATCTTCGTTGCCAAGTGGCTCTTATTGATTTTCAAGATGCTCAATAAGCAGCGCTGGGAAGAGGGTGAAACGTTTATCCAGGCTGAACTGGGCGGCAGTCTGCAAAGGATCTGGAGGTGGTGCCTGGCAGCTGTGTTTCTCCACTGCTGGAGATTTCGGTCCTGCAAAATGCGTTACGCGCTTTCCCTAGTCTCCTCCCAGTGCTAATGGCTTGTTTCTGTCATATCAAATTGGAGCTCTAAACTCTCCTAAATTTGAAACTTTTCTATGCCTAATTCCCTGCAATGCTCCCGTGCTGTGCTGCTCCTCTTCTTGCTTTTACACGGGCTTCTCTTGGGGGCCCATCTACAGCCCACTTTTGTGCTCCCGATGCAGAGGAACTTAAGCTTGACCAGTCCCTCTAGCTAATGCCACAACCTTTTAGCTTGCTTTGAAGCCAGCTGTCCTGAGTTGAACGCCAGACTGCCACCGAAGTCCAGCGACCGTTTGGCACAATTGCCATTCTTCTTGGGATCTCAGCTTTCCCAGTGGCTAGGAACTAAAGGACATCTCATTATTAGACTTGGCATGTGCAGTTCAGCGCTGTCAGAACTCGCCTGTAAGGAGACAAGCTGCAAAATGCTTGTTGTGCCTGAGGTTGCTCCCCAAGCAAGAGAGCATCTGCATCCTTGTTTCCCCTTTTTGCCAAGGAGAAGTTTTGAGTTGTCAGTCAGTTGGTTTTTGAAACCTACCATAAGGCATATTTTTAACAATAGCTGTGGGAAGCGGGGGAGAGGGGCTGAGTTGCAAACATGATTCTTAGAAAAGGCTGGGTGTGAAGACGCCTGGTGCTCTTGCTTACTTACTCCCTTGCTGCTGCATTGTGTCTCTCTGGATCTGCAGGGATGAGTTTTCTGCACTGCTTTGTAGAGTTCTTTACGAGGGTGGAGGGACTTCCCTAGTGTCCTTACAGGTCCCTTGGGATTATTCATTGCTCTCTGTTTCCTGAGAGGCTCTGACTTTGGGAACTGGAAGCAGAGGAAAGCAAAAGTCTTGTTCTCAAAGCCACAATGAAATATGGCCTGTCCCCTCCCACTGTGAATTGTGTGTGGGGTAATTGCATGCTGTAACATAGTAGCTTCATGCCATTAAATGAACCCATCCTGCAAGTGTTGCCTCTTCTCTGATTGCAGGTGCTGATGACTTTTTACCAGCTGGAAATCTTGGCAGAAGAGATGATCCTCAGCTGGTTTTCCCGGCAGGATACATCTGAAAAGGGCCGGCAGCTTCGTAAAAACCAACGAGTAAGTCCCTGGGGACCTGGACAGCTACAGCTGGGTGCTCACCAATGGGCGACTGACCAGGGGCAGCTAGCATGAGATTGCGAGCCCCCTCCCAGGTTTTGTGGGGGTGGGGACAGCAAATTAAAATATCAGCCTACAGAAACTCGACTTTGCTCCCTGGGCCGAACGTGTAAAATGTAAGTTCTTCTGTCATAACTAGACTGTCCTCCTTGAGAGGTCGGGGTGTGTGATGTGTTAATTGTCAGGTGCTTTGGGAAGTCATTTGCTGGGGCCACTCTGGTTTTCAGAGAGATCTTTAAGGTCTGCAGCAGCTTGAGAAGAGCTTTTGACAAATGCACTGTCTCTGCTACATGTTCCTTCACAGGGATGTTGTGACAATTAGAGATAATGATTGCAAAGTACTTTGTGCAGTGAAAGTGTCATAGAAATAAGTCGTCTTACATGCCATGGGAGTCGTCTTCTCTCAGTAGCAGCTTTCTCACGACATTAGCCTCCTCTGCTTTTTGGAGAATTGGCTCCAGCTGTTTATACATCCGTTCTTGAGAGGATTCCCCAAGTCCAAGCTTCCCACATTATTAAGTATTAATACAGCGCTAGCAATACACCCGGTGCATTACAGTAATAAATTAGACAGGTTCGTGCCTCGGTAGGCTTACAATCGGAGATACCCCAGACAGATGTTGCCTTCCTCCACTAGGGGATGTAGGGATACATCCAAATTGTCTGCACTGCCCATTTTTGCCGGTTATAATTCATCCTCTGTTTTCCCTGTTGAGTAGAGCAGAGGGTCTCTGAATGCCAAGAAGCTGCATTGTTGTTCATCTCTATTCTTAGCTCTTCTGTTGTTCCAAGCGCTTGACAATTCTTATCTAGTTTGCCCTCACAACAACTCTGTGCTGTCAGTCGAGTCGTCATCATTCCCATTTTTGCAGACTGAGAACCAAGGCTGAGAGAGAGCGACTTGCCCAAAACAGTCCAACGAGTTCCTGACTGAGACGGGATTTGAATCCTGGTCTCCCAAATCCACATTAACGCCTTATCCGCTAGGACGTTCCCTATTTTTGTTTTTCTCTAATTGCGTTTTGTTGTCCCTGCAGCTTCAAAAGTTCATCCAGTGGTTGGAGGAGGCAGAGGAAGAGTCATCCGAGGGTGACCAAGACTGACATGGCAGCCTGCCAGGAGAAGGGGCGCTCTTGCTGCCCTTCCAGGAGGCGGGCGGCCCTCGGCTGGCAAGGTGGGCGAAGCAAGAGCAATGCCAGTGCATGGTGTGCAGGTGTGGGACCTGAAATCGAAGTGACTGACAATCCCATTGGTGTGTGTGTGTGTGTGTGTGTGTGTGTGTGCTTCCGCACTCCCCAGCAAGGCACCTCATGCTGAATCGTGACAGCACACAGCATGAGAACCGCAGGGGAAGAGCCAGAAGCATCCATGTCCACGGTCTTTCCTGGGGCCTGTCTAATGATAAGCTATCCATTGGGAGCCACTTGCCCCCAGTGATGAAAGAGGCACATGCACACAGAAGTTCCATAGAAATAAATCTGGCCCATGGGGTTTGAACCGTTTTCTGGTTTGTGTAAATGTGGTTGTATGGCCCTGCTTTATTTGACATCCATGACTTTTTCTAGAAGTGCAGAAAGCCAAATGAGCAATTCATCCTTCCTTTCTTCCTTCACCCCATCTGAAGCAACCCTTGCAAGGCTGGCAATGGGAGAGACACGCATGGGTGGTCCAACTCCAGGATTTGGGGAGCTGGCTGAAGATGCTTAGCAGGGGCATGAAACGCACTGTGGCTGTCCTCATGGGAGGAGAAACCCTCTGTCTGGTTCACGTCAAAGCCAAGGCTAGAACTTGCGCTGTGGTCTTTGCAAAATCCTGTCACTCTGCATTTCCCTCTCTGTCATACAGGGATAACTCTCCATTGCCTGCCTAACAGGAGGGTGGCTAGTTACTGAAAAGCCTTGAGCAAGTCAAACATTGGGTTGGGTTTAGTGCTCTGAATGGGACCTATCTTCTGCCCCCAGCTGCTGGCAAATCTGGCTCTTTGGACAAGTGTGTTGTTTTTTCTTTTAGAAGAACAGCAGATCCCTAGCACCTGCCAAGACACAGTTTCAGGGGCCTGATTGTTCTCTGCAGTTGGGATATAGGGAAACCACACCAGACTCCTTTTTTCCCCCTGTCCTGCTTTTGCTGTTAGGGTCAGCATCCTAGGGGAGCTGCTATAGGGGAGACTTAGGCTTCTGAGCTCTGCTCTTGCATGAAAAGGAGAATATGCCTTTTCTTTTAAAATGTTGTGGCAGTCTCCACCCGCATTTTGGAGACTCACAAACCATACTTTTTTATTTATTTATTTATTTTTAAAGAAAGAGCTTCTGTTCTTTTTTTCTTTTCTTTTTTAAAAAGAAGGTTCTGCAAACACAGCTGAAGGATCAGAAGCCCCAGGCTGACATACGGATCCGCAACATGGTTGAGTGCGGTGTTTCTATTCCATCCCTGCTGCACCCTTCTCTTTGCTGGCAAGACGGTTCTCAGGGGAGCGCTGTGCTGCCTCTCTTCTCCCCTCCTGCGAATGGGAGGAGAGAGACACTGTGGGAATTGTCTTGTGTTAACTAGCTGGGCCTATTTGGGCCACAGTCCCTTCAGCAGGAGGAGTGTGGACTATCTCATATCAGCTGTGCCTGTCCGGGATGTTGGATGGTTGGTGCCGTTGTACCACATGAATTTAATGAAACCGAGGTCATTGAACCAGGAAAGGAGGGAGGTAGCAATTTGGTTGCCTTATAAGAAGAGGGCCAGCTTCTCGCATTACCAAATCCACTCTTGTAAATGTTGAGAAATAGGTGCTGTCAAAAAGTTGGTATCTGAACTTTATGTATCTGCCAATATTTAATTCAGGGAGCAATTAAAAACCATCCTGCTGTAAAGAAGAAGCTGTGTGCTCTGAGTGATGTTTCTTTGGATAAGTGAGTCTAGTTGCAGTAAGTGCTAGAGACAGGTTTGCAGGTTACCTAACTAAGAGGCTTCTGTGTAATTACTTGCCTTGCTACTATTTTTCTCTAGAGGATCCCAATGTTGTCAGGCAAATATGAAATTGGCTCACCAATGAAATGTCAGTTAGTAATATTCAGCAACAATTGCCCTCTAGAACAGGAGTGTAAAAAAATAACATAATAGTTTACCTGATTGAATCTCCTTCACGTCAGTTTCCTAACACAGGCGAGGCTTCCTTTTTCAGAAATAAGTTGCAGAGAAGTCCCTTAAAATTCCTTTATAAAGTATATGACGTGCCAGCTTCTTCTGATACTGGGTGGGAAGTTGAGGAGAAGCGAGATGACAAAGCCCTTTTTTCCAAAAGTGTTTACAAGCTGATTAAAACTTGGGCATTTTAAAATCACACTGCATGTCTGAGTGGTGGGGGTGGGCGGCTTTCACAGCAGAAGGATGGTTTCAAAATTGGTTTACATTGTAATTCCATAACTAGCTTGTTTTGGCCAAAGGCTCAGAATTCTCTCTGCCAAGTAACAAACAATTCGACAGTCTGTGAGTTCTGCATTCCACAGCCTTAATTCCCTGCTCTAAAGTGGCCAGTTCCTCAGTGACGCGAGCCACTCTCTCAGCTGGGGGCTGCAGACACATACGTAAAAGAGAAATGTTAAGAGTAAGACTGTTCCAGCACTGCCAAAGCTTGTTCTAGCGCTTCATGCTTCTGAGTGGCTTTTCTTCATGCTGGTGCCTTGAATCTAAGCTTTATAAAAACAGGAGGCTTCTCCAAATGACATACTCTCTCGCTTCCAAGGGAGAGCCAGAAGGACCATGGCTTATGATAAGGGGGGACAATAACATATAACTAGGAAACCACAGAAATCCTCATATTGCAGCATGATTGTCAGTGTGTGGTAGCTAACTGCACACTCCTATTTTCAGAACCATCATCCCATATGAAAATTCACACATTTATGTTAATGTCCCCATAAGTAATTACGCCTTATGCTGCTCGGTATACTAACATACCATGCAAATGCTGGTAAGGGATAGGAGTTCTACTGCTAGGGAGTGTGTGGTAGATAACCCCCCACCCCCCATTCTCAGCATTCACATGATCAGTAATGCCACCGGGTCCTGTACCCTTATCTTGATATGGGAGACTGATTCTTACTAAGAACTGATTGCTGTGTGAAGAGCAGGATGATTCTATAGGTGTAGTGCCAGGAATCACATACAGGGGTGATTTTAAAGATTCAAGTGAAGACCATGCTAGTGAGTCATACTAAAACTTCCACAAGAAATCAGATAATCAGTCTGTAGTCAGCTGTGTGTATTGCATTACTTTTCCTATTCTGGGCTCAGGACCTTGCTTTCTTTTTCACCTCTAAGATTGACAAGATCTGCCTGGGGATTGTTTCCAAGTCCTCTCCCCCTACTACTCCCCCTCCCCTCCAGCCTCTCTTGAGGAAATCTCCTCCCTGCTCTCTTCCTTGAAGCCCTCCACTTGCCCCCTGGACCCCATTCCTTCCTGCCTCCTGACCTCCATTGCCTCTACTGTCGCTCCTCCCCTCGTGCACATCGTCAACCTTTGCCTCTCTACCAGCTCCTTCCCCTCTGCCTTTAAACATGCCTCACTCTCCCCCATCCTCAAAAAGTCCACTCTGAATCCTCTAATTACCGTCCTGTCTCACTCTTCCTTTTGCCTCCAAGCTCCTTGAACGAGTTGTTTACTCCCGTTGCCTCGACCTCCTCTCCGCCAACTCCTCCCTTGACCCCCTTCTAATCTGGCTTCCGCCCCCTTCACTCCACTGAAACCGCTCTTGCTAAGATCACCAACGATCTTCTTATGGCTAAATCCAACTGCCTTTACTCTAATCTGGTCCTCCTTGATCTCTCTGCTACCTTCGACACTGTTGACCACTCCCTCCTGCTTGAATCGCTCCAGTCCCTGGGATTCAGGGACTCTGTCCTCAACTGGTTCTCCTAACTCCTCCTCCTCCTCCCTACCCTTCTCAGTCAGGGTTTCCCAAGGCTCTTTCCTTGGCCCTCTTCTCTATCTACACCTAATCCCTAGGCAAACTCATTGCCTCCCACGGTTTCCAATACCACCTATACGCTGATGACACTCAACTCTATCTCTCCACTCCTTCCTTCTCCCCCTCTGTTCAAGCTCGTCTCACCAACTGTCTCTCCAATATCTCCGCCTGGATGTCTCAACGCCAACTCAAACTAAACATGGCGAAAACTGGACTCCTTATCTTCCCTCCCAATCCTTCCTCTCCCTCTTCCCTGTTAATTACCATTGACGGGGTCTCCATTCTCCCTGCCCCCCAAGCCCACAGCTTGGGCTTCATCTTCGACTCGCACCTTACCTTCAAACCCTATATTGACTCCATGGCCAAACCCTGCCGCTTCTCCCTCCACAACATTGCTAAGAGCCGCCCTTTTCTGGCAGTCTCCTCTGCCAAAACTCTCATCCACGCCCTAGTCATCTCACGCCTTAGTTATTGTAACAACCTGCTCGCTGGCCTTCCCGGCTCTCACCTTTCTTCCCTTATTTCTGTTCAAAACACTGCTGCCAGGATCATCCACCTAGCCCGTCGCTTTGACCACGTGCAGCCTCTCCTCTCCTCTCTCCACTGGCTCCCTCTTCCTGAGCGCATTCTGCACAAGCTTCTTGTACTTGCCTACAAAGCCCTTCACAACCTCGCTCCCCCCTACTTCTCTGCCCTGATCTCCCTCCGAACCCCTGCTCGAGCACTCTGCTCCTCCTTCATCCCCTCCCTCACCCTCCCACGCCTCCCCAACTGCCTTCATCCCTTCTCCCTCGCTGCCCTCATCCGCCTGGCCTCCACACCTTCAAGTCCCTCTTCAAAACCCACCTCTTCGCTCCGCACTTCCTAACTCCTGCTAACCATCCCCACCCAGGATTATCCCCCACCTGCTATCTGTAAACTCCAAACGTACTGCAATCAAGCCACGAATGTGTACCTGAGCGCTCACATCCTCATGAATGTCGCATCCCTTGTCTCTCACTCTGTTCCCCCTTCCCTGTCTCCCCTCCCCCTGTCTTTAGATTGTAAGCTTTTGGCTAGGGACCGTGTCTATCTTATTCTTTGTAAAGCGCCAGGTACGTTGCTGGTGCTGTATAAATGCTCATAATAATAATTAAAAGCTGCTGGATTTGAATTGGGAAGCTGGGGAGGGGTCATGTGTACCATTCCTCCATCAAGCCTCACTCATCTTGTGACAAGAGTTTTTTCTTTCAACTGTTAAGTGCTCAGCATTCTGTCCTTCCAAGCACTGAAGGTTCCCAGTATTTAACTGGAGGGCTTAGTGTTGGGCTGCAGCACCAGTATCCAAGAGGTGGTGTGCAAAGGGGAAAAAAAGCTTTGCTAATGGCATGGGAAGAAACTGACCCCCATTTCTCATAGCCTCAAGCCCAGGGCCAGTGCACACCAGGATTGTTACCCTAGATCTCTAGTCCTTTGGGCCATTAACACAGCTGAGGTGGGTTGTGTGTGAATCACACGAGATCTTTGAATGCTTTGGGACTAATACACAGTGAGAGGCTTGTCTATCAAATTCCCCACAAAACTCCGCGTACTAACTCTGAGCGGCAGTTATACATCCTGGTGATAACAGTTGGCAGAGAGGGGCAATTACAGTGGATTCCTGACTGCCTCAAGGGCATTCATCTGCAAAGCCAGGGAGGGGGCCCATTGTATCAGATCTCTACATACCTTGAAGGCACCAACAGCCTGCAGGGGGTAAATTACTTTAAATTCCCCCATGTTTTTTGCATGCACAAACACAGTACAAGTGCCAGATTAAGCCCATCTGATTTTAACCTTCTGCTCTTTAAAATCAAACATGCCTCAACTGTGCAGTAGATTAGTTCCCTTCACTGATGGTGCCCCGGCCCATGTTTTGTATGGCTGCTTTAACATTTCAATTACATGGATTTGCAGACAATTGAGTGCAGTTCTCTGCCATCACCAATTGCCTGATCTCTCAAGGCCCATTGATAAGACACCAGTGAACAAAATAGTGCGTTCCTGCATCGTATTTTCCACGCAGGGCAGCAGCAAAGTGGTGTTGCATCACTGCCAGTCTGAACAGCCCAAGGTGGTTGACTTTCAAGCTAAAGAAATCATCCCAAAATGTGATGATATTTGTGCAGAGCCTTTAATGCAGGGACATATTTCCAGATCGTCCCTGTTCTGCCTACTGCACAGTTAGTCTTACCCCTGTAGAGCTACTGACTAAAAGCTCCTCGTGGCTTCTATAAAGCTTTGCTCTTTGCCAAGACCACTCTTGAATGAAGATGAAATTATCGAAAGGGGTGCAATTAGTTTCTAGGTCTCAGAGGAGACGCGGTGGCATCTTGTCAGCCACCAGCATGCATGAGCTTGAAGAAGAATCTACACCCAGGGAGCACAGTTGTGCTGGTTTTCCTGTGAGAAGCGACAATTGCATCTTACTGCTGCTGCTTTTGCCTTGAGTATTGTCCATCCTGCTGCTAGCAATTCCATGATCCTGCGTGGCCGTCCTGCATTGTGTGAGGCTGGTGACATAATGAGAAATGTCCGTTCCCTACAAGAAATACACACGATGGAAATAGCACGATTGTCTAATCTTGATTTGCCTCCTCGCACTTGCAAATCATTTGCTGAGGTATCCTGCAACCTCATCGATTTCCACAATTAAAAAAGCCCCTGGCAAAAGAGGTTTTGTTGCATTTTTTGTCTTGTCAGGATGCATCCAAGGTCTACAGTCCCGCTGCTAAGTGGTTCAAAGATTGTGGCCCAAGAACATAAGATTTTAGCCTTCAGTTGTGGAGAAAAGTTGAAATGGGGGGGTTGCAACATGCCATAAAGTCTCAGACACCAGCAGAAAAATAATTTATGTATTTTTAGACCTAACGAAGACAAACTTTCTTTCAAATATTCTCTGTTTCTAAGGTCTGGCTCATGATTTTTGAACGATTGGAATTGGGATGACTGGGAGATCTATCCCTGCACGCCTTGGGGCAAGGAGGGCTACTGGGCAGGGCTGGGCCGTGGCTCAGGTGGTAGAACCCATGCTTTGCATGTATAAGACCCTATGTTCAATCCCTGGTAACTCCAAATCAGAATCTCGGATAGCATGCCTCTGCTGGAGAGCAGGACTTGAAACCCTGCTGCCATGTTGGGTTGTGACAATACTTGGCTAAGGGGAGCATTGGTCTGACTCAGGCGGCTCCATGTAGCCTTGTGGGGCAACTAGGGGGAACAAGTCATCATAGCAGGGGAAGCCTGGGGCTAAGACCATAGAAATGCCAAACTCCATCACCAATGGTCCATTGAGCCCAGCATCCCATCTCTGAGAGAGCGGGGGGGGAAGCGTGAGTGGTAGGATGCTCTTGGGAGAAGGTGATGTATAAATAAAGCCGGGATGGGGAACCTCAGGCCCAGGGGCCAAGTGTGCCCCCTAGCTAGTTAGGATGTAGCCCCTGCATCCTACCTTCAACCCCTGAAAAGCTGAGCTCCGAATAAGGGCGCAGAGATCAGGGCAGGCAAAGTAGGATAGAGGGCAGATTCATGCAACAGGCCCATGATTTGGACCCTCGACTACACCCTTTAACCAACCCCAACTTGTCCTCCGAGCTTATACTAATGTTCAGAGTGGGCCCAGGGGCAGAAAGGCTACGGGAGGGGATTGGGGCAATCAAAGAGAAAAGGGGGAGTCGTGTGTGAGGGGCTGGGAGAATGGGGGGTGCCAGGGAGTCTCCTGAGAAAGAGAAGGATGGGGGGTTTGAAAAATCCATGTTGCAGGGCCCGCGTTCTAGGCCCCCAGGCAGGTCCTGCAACATGGATTTTTCAGACGTGTCCCTTAAACCTTTGCCTCGGGATTGTCAGCAAAAGGCATTGGGGAAGCCTTTGCTGCTGGCGGGGCTGGGCCTGTCGGGCAAGGCAGGGAGACCGCGGCAGAGCCGGCCGGGAGGGCTGGGCTGTGGGGGGGCGGGCTGAGTGGGCTCCAGTGCTCGGGGGTTTGTGGGTTTGTTGCCCTCTGAGAAGGGGGGGGCGCTGCCCAGCGATTCTCCGTCTCAGCGGGGGAGGGAGCTGCTGCTGCCGCTGCCGCTGCCGCCGGGGGAGGAGCCGCCCGGGCTGAGGCGGCTGGAGTTTGCGCTCTGAGCCGGGCGGCGCTGGGACCCGGAGAACAAGGGGAGAGCCAGCCAGCCAGCCAGCCCAGGGCAAGGCCGGGGAACCGGGCCGCACTCGGGGGCCGGGGTCTGCCAGGCCTGGTCTCGCTCGGGGTTCCTGAGGCCGGGGGCTAGGCCCTCTCCCGGCCGGGCCATGGCGGCGGCCGAGACCAAGATCATCTACCACCTGGACGAGCAGGAGACGCCGTACCTGGTCAAGCTGCCCATCCCGGCCGAGCGGGTCACGCTGGGCGACTTCAAGGGCCTGCTCAACCGGCCCAGCTACAAGTTCTACTTCAAGTCTATGGACGATGATTTCGGGTGAGCCGG
>QEPC01012362.1:1822911-1878170 GCA_003113815.1 Sphenodon punctatus
CCCGCTCTAGAAGCGGGCAGACCCCCATGGCCCGGTGCACCATGGCTACACTGCCCCCCCCCCCCCCCCCCCCCCCCCCCATTCCCTAGTGTCATTTGCCAGGATCCCCCTTGCCCGGGCCCGCCCGCAGCCACCACAAAGACAAGCCCCATCGCTTTAAGGAGCCGCAGCTCCTCGTCTCTCCATGGATTCTCTGCTCCTTTCCATCCCCTCCCAATGCTCTTTGTATCCCTGGGATCCTCTTCCAGCCCCACTTCTGTCCTGGGAGCGCTGCGGATCCCCTCTTTCTGACAACCCTGCTGCCTTACTCCCAGGGCTGCCTTCGGAAGGATTCATAGGGCCTGTTTGCACCAGGATTTAGGGTTTGCACTGTGTCTTCTTTATGGGGACTAGGACTGCAAGTAGGGTTGCCACTGGTGCAAATGTTGGCTTCTTCCTCTTGTGGCCAGAAAGCATCCCAGGCTTGGTCTCTGAAATACAACTGGATTTGACCTGATGGTTGCTTGCGTTTGGACCCTCCAAAGAGACTCTCGGGTTCTTCAGAAAGTGGGGTGGAAAGTGAATCGGTGGGAGGTAGCGGTGTGTCTCGAAAGTCGGTGGTTACCCCAGTTCGGGGGTGTGGCTAGACATGCCAACTTCTAGATCAAACGTAAAACCAAGATGCTAAGAACAGAACAGCCAGGCTGCGTTAGACCTGTGGTCTGTCCGTGTAGCCCAGGGATGGAGAACCTTTTCCATCCCATCAGTCACCTTGAAAATCTGTCCAAGTTCCAAGGGCCGCATAGAAGCTAGGGGCAAGGATGCTTATAGGGTGCACTCAGGAAGAGGTGGTCCAGATCACAGGGATCTGGGCTGTGGATCTGATCCCCTGTCCTTCAGTGCATGTCCTCATTTCTGCTCCCTTCCCCAGAGCTCAGTTTTTCACTGCTTGATGGGTAGGAACTGGAGCCAGGGAGAAGGGGCCACATAAAAAACTAGCCTCTGGGCCTTAGGTTCTCCACCCCTGCTTTAGAAAGAAGGGGACAAGTAAGGGGAAGCAGTGATGAGGTGCAAGTCCAAAGTTGTCCCTCCTGGCTGATAATTGATGGACCCAACTTCCATACTGTCTACCTATGGTCACAAGAGATTCCTGGCCCTTCTCATTTGTGCTGAGGTGTCTAACCTTTCCAAATTCCAGATGTCTTAACTATAGTGTGTCCCTAAATACTGTCTGGAATTTCAGTTGGCTGCTCTGGGTTTCCTCTCCTGAACCGTTGTGTAGCGTTGCTTGGACGTTGCTGAACAGCTGCTCCCCTCCACTGCCAAAGAGGCCACTTCTCGCTGGTGGGCGAAATGAATTCTCTCTCTGTATTGTTTGTAAACAAATGCTGTGGGATCCCTTTGAAATCTTAAACTTGAGATGAATTCAAACTGGCGTTGGACACAGCCCTGCCATGTGGGTTGGGAACTGTCTGCGTAACTATAAATAAAAGGGCAGTAATAAATAGCAGTGTCTCGAGTGGAAGCTGCAGGGAACTGGGTTGGGTCTGGTCATCTTATAGCTTCATTAGTGACCCTGCAGAGGAGGCATGTGGTAGGCTAATGAAATTTGCAGATGAAGCTACATTGGGGGAAGCTGTGGACTCCAGTAAGGGCGAAGAAATGATACAAAGGGATCTAGAGCAACGGGGGAAAGGCAGAAAATAAGATGCAAATCGGTTTGAACAAAGGTAGCTGATGCACCAAGGGGGAAATTGCCCTAAATTCTCCTAGGAAGGGAGAAAATTGGGGAGCAGGAACAGCTGAGAGGCAACAAATCAGATTTTGCAGTGAGACATGAGTGTAAAAACTCATGAAATTCAGGAAGCCAGTGTGGTTTTCTTTAAATCACAGAATGTAATTAAGTCTGCCTATGCAGAGGCCTCCGCTCCCAGTTGAGGGAGGGGCGAGTCCCCTTCGACATGACAATGGGAAGGCCTGACCTGGAATGTCGTGTTGAGCAGGCACTTGGGTCCCACAAAAAGGAAGAAAAACTGCCAGTTGAGAGAAGAGGAAGGAGCAACTGAAGGTGAAAGAATAAAAGAGCTAATTCCTGATTGGCTAGGAGATAAGCAAAGGCATTGGAGGGGAGGGTGGTATAGGTCTGAAGTGGAGTTAATGCAAAGGCCTGCAAAGGTTTGTGTTAAACTGAGTCAATAAGAATTCGACATCGGAAGAGTGATTATGCTAAATCTCAAGGAAGCATCCCTATGCTGGGCTTGTTCACAGGTTATGATAAGGGGGACACTAACTTATAACTAGGAAACCACAAGTTAGGAGTTCCTCATGGTATTTCTGAATGCGTGATTGTCAGGAGTGTGCGGTTACCACAAACTAAAATTCACACATTAAGTTGGTGTCCCCATAAGTAGTAAACCAACCAGGAACTACCCCGTATGCTCCTAGGTATACTAACCTACCGTGCAAATGTTTGTTAAGGCTAAGAGTTCTGCCGATAGGGAGTGTGTGGTAGCTTAACCCCCCCCCACCCCCCCCATCTATTCGCATCATCGGCAATACCATGATTTTTTTAAATGATGCTCAACAGTACCACAGGGTCCTGTGCCCTTCTTGTGATCTGGGAGACTGATTTAGCTGTGGAATTGTCTCCAAGGAGAGTCCTCCTAGTCATTTTTAAGGTAGCTCCTGGGAGATCGAAGATTGAACTAGACATCAGGGAACAATTTTGCATCGGCCTCCAGGGATGCCGCAGGCAGGCTGTAAATCTGTCGGAGAGTGATTTTGCTTCTCTGTGTTGGCCTGCGAGGTGTATGGGCAGGTAAGAGGTGGGTTGGTTTGATGAAGGCCCATGCATGCTTGTGTGTTTCATGTGAGTGATAATGAATAAGAATCGGTATGTGATTCCAACGGAACAGTGCCGTGTCCCTGTACAATTGGTACTCCTTGCCTTTTCCCGGGTAATCAGCCCATCTCCCTGGGCTACACAGTCCTTCCCCAAGCACCTGCAAGACGGAAGAACGTGGCATTGCTGGCGCCAGCTGGGTTCCGACGGTGGCGCAGGTCTTTGGGCTGACAATCCCTTTACGGTGCATATGGCCCAGGTAGGGATTTGTGTGAAATGGGGAGCCACCAAATTGTGACAGGCTTGTGTCTTCATCTCTGGGATAGCAGAACCTCCCTCTGAAACCTCCGTGAGCCTTCTGCATGGTGTTTGCTACATGGGGCGGTGGGACTACGCTTCTGGCTTGGCTGGAACTGGAAGATCTGTTGGGGTCTAGCGTTTTCCCATACTTCCTTGTTTCTTTGCCCAGCTCTGATTAATTCCTCCTTTTTTTCCTCCCAGGCCAGGATAACCCTGACCTCCCATTGGGAGCTCCTTTCAGCCCTCCCCACCCACAAGAAGCAGCTCAGCCACTGGCTCAGTGTGGAGGAGTTTCTTTTGTTACTTTCCTTGTTAATATTTGTTTGCGCTGAAAATCTTGGTGCAAAGGAGGCAGTTTCAGTAGTTTCATCTCCTTGGAAACTTGATCCAGGACTCTTCTTGCTGCTTGTGGGGTCCAGGGCTGGGCAGAGGATTTGGCTGGTCAGACGAGGGGGTGCCCAGCCTCGGAACAAGGGGCTCCAGAACAGTGATACTTGTGGGGAGCAAACAAGGCCAAGAATAACCTGTTTGGCAAATTGGAAGTAGTTGGCGAGGGGGACGGACCTTGCACAAGATTGAAGGACACGGGGTTGGAGAGCAGGGATCTGTACGAGGAATGTGTTTGTTCTCCAGACAGCAGGAGTATGGCACAGGGTTATGTCGGCAGCAAATGGCAGCAGAGCCATGCTTGAGCCCAGCTGTTGCTGATCGGGGTGGGGTGGGGGGTGTCTAGCTTGCTTATCCTGATATAGGGGCATGGGGGATGGGATTGGGGGGGATTGTAGGGGCTTTTTTTTTCTCCTTCCAAACTGTTAGCAAAGCCTTGCTCCAGAGCTCCTACCCCTCGAGCCTGCAGGATCTCTAGCCTTGGAACATCTTTGCCCCTGCCCGTATTTGGAGAGGGCTAGTCTTGCCATTAGTGCACTGGACGAGATCTTTGGCAGTCTGTTTTCAATTTCCAGCTCCGTCCTCCCTTGTGTCTCACTCGCTTCCCCCTTCCCTGTCTCCCCTCCCCCAGTCTTTAGATTGTAAGCTCTCAGGCAGGGACCGTGTCTATCTTATTCTCTGTAAAGCGCCAGGTACATTGCTGGCACTATATAAATGGTTGCTAATAATAATAATAATATAATTCTTCCTCCTTCCTACCATGCCGGTTTAGGTGGCAGGCTCCCTGGCCTGTCTCTGGGGTTGGTACTGCGCCTGGCTTGATGATTTCTTGATTCTTGGTTAAGACCTCTGGGTGCCACAGTGATTAGACCAAAAGATCAGGATCCATGTATAAAGACATGCAGAAACCCCATTGTAGGTTTTGAAGTTGTTCAGTGGGCAGGGGAAAGGTGCTCTTGCTTTGTGGATCACAAAGGTAGATCTTCTAGCAAATGGCTCAGAAGGACATTCAGGGATGGATTCCTGCTCCCTTCCCTCCTTAGACTCTTGCTTTGCCAAAATATCTTTTCCCCCATTCATTTTCACACACACGCACCCCTGCCCCAAGCTCCCCTTGTATTGGACAGCATGGTTTTACCCAAAGTGACTACAGTGATCTTAGCAGCAGGCCCCGTGCCTCCCTCTCTGATTTCCCGTTAGATTGCAGTAATTAACTGCAAACCAAAACTTCAGCCTTCTCTTGCTGCATCATTTGAGGAATGCAGTGATATGGATGTGATATGGCTGCTTCTCAACACCCCCCCACCCCCCACCCCCAATTCTTGCGTCCCCTGCTTGTATGGAGTCATTTCCAATTTTAACTTCTGTGCAGTGGTGAGTGATTCCCAGGGCTCAGCTGGTGAGAGAAAATTGGTCTCGCGTAATCACTAGCCTGCTGTCTAATCCAGGTCTGTAATTATCACCCAGCTCTCCAAAGCCCGGGTTCAAGGCTGAGACGCGGAGAACTTTCTGGGACTGGAACAAAGCAGGCGCTGCTGGAATTCCCAACGCATGGGTCAGACCGCTGTTGGTACTTGGCGACCTCCTCTCGTGCACATGTGCAGGGGGAAACATGTTGATGTTTGCTGAGAGGCTGATTGATGGATTTTTTATTGTAAGGGCTTTTTGAAATCCGTGCCAGAAGCTCCGTCCTTCTGGCTGAGAATGTTCAGAGACAGGATGCATCCTCGTCTTACAAGGCAGCGTGGTTCCCAGAGCAATGCAGAGCAGCTGGACTTGTGGCCTCTGCTTTCCCCCGCCTCGCAGTGTCCCAGCCCTTTGAGGCCTGAGCTTATTCCCCCCCACCTCGTATTGGTAACTGGTTGCAGACTCCCCTTGGCTGCATCATGGTTTTGGTGCTGGATACTGCTGTCACCCAGCGTGGATTCCATTTAGGGGTGAGGGGGAATGTGTTGACACTGGGAATGAGCTCGCAGCTCAGGGAAACATCGTCTGGCTTATTTGTTTACTTATTTTTCCTTGTGGCTGGTCTGGTTAAGTGGCAGCGCGGGCCTGCTTCTGAAGGGCCTCACCCCTGCAACTTGCTAGCTCCATCCTACTGCCCTGCCCTTCCCCTCCCCTGCGCCTGTCAGTGCGCACTAACCACCTTGTTTTCTTGTTCTTGAGCAGAACCTTGCCAGAGGTTCCTTTCATGGAGCTCAGATCTGGCATGGTACGTTCCTCACTCAGCAAGAAGAAACCCTTGCTCCTGGAGCTTCGTCCAGGCTGCACCAAGGGCAGGATGCTTCCAGCTTTGTTTGATCTGTGCAGTGTTGTTTAATGGCTCAGAAATCTCCCTGCGTCTTAAGGTTGACTTGATGTAGGAAATAAGGGCCCAGCAGGTGCACACTCCCCCTGGGACCACAGACCTTCTGGACAAGCCAACCAGAGTGCCTGCAAATCTCCTGAGACTCTGCTCCGTGTTGGAAAGGGTTCCAGCCCGTCCATCTGTCGCTGTCTGTGCTATGAGAACGCAAAGGTCCCCCTGCTTCTCAGGTGGGATGGGGTTGCCTCAGTCAGAAGTTTTAAATGTTTCTCAGGTATCTAAACACTCTGCAACTCAGCAATGTAGTAGGCTGAGGTCTCCTCAGGGGGGACTGCCGCGAGCTTACTCTTTCTGGTGACCAAGTTTCCATCACATTCTCTCTGGTGGGGGATGGCGCACGGACACCAGAATATTTTTTTAGCTGCCAAAGTCCATTTCCAAGCAATGAAAGCAAGCAAGAGCTTTGGGCCTAGGCTGAGAAAGAGTTAGTGGCTGGTAAAAGATTAATTTTTTTAAAAGGATTTTTATTGTATTTTGTGTGTTGAATGATGTACTGAGGGCGGTTTTAGACGAGACGCAAATGGCGGCTGAGCCCTTTATCAGCCGCCATTGTTGCGCCTCGTCTAAATCCCCGCCGCGCACAACCGCCTGATCTCTGCCACGTGAAGCCGGCCCGGCGATCCTGCCCCTGTCAAGGCGGATCGCCGCTGTGCCGGCTTCGCGCTGCGCTTCCGGGTTCTTTGCCCGAGTGCGCACACGCAGAACGGTGCACATGCGCACAACACTCCACACCATGTCTGATGCTCTTCTGAACATCAGACACGGCGTTGAGAGGAAGGCAGGTGTCCGATTCCGGCACTGGACGATCCCACTTGTGAGCAGGATCGTCTAAACGCGTCCTGAGTCTTGGGGGAAAGGCAGGGTAGTTCATTAGATTCAAATGAACAAATCAATTTATGCCCATTTCTTGGATGGCATTGTAGGGACCTTGAACCATTGCACTCAGCTGCTAAAGCCCCGCTAGTCCTGGCCCCATAGGTGACGAGGTTGAGACTGGAAACATGCTGTCAGCAAGCAATGTTTGACAGTGTCGGTACCCCATTCCCTGCCCAAGCATTTGGCGTCTAGGAAGCCAAGCTAGGCCATGTTGGACTGTGGACCAATTTCCTTAAGGGCTCTGTCTGTTTTGTTCAAGCAACCACACTTCACAAACTGCTCTTGGGCTTGGTCTCAACTCAGCTGTCTTGTAGCACGATGGAGCAGGGCATGGCCAGCGGCCAGGCACAAACCTTATGAAACTGGCTCAGAAACAACCATTGCCTTGGTCTCTGTCCGAGCAACTTGGGATTTCAAGTGTGGTTCGCTGCCCATCTGCTGAAACCTATTAAGCTGAATGTAACCCTTGTGCACCCACGGCCCTGCAGACTTGTTTTCCTTGGTGCTTAGCCCAGATTGCCATATGTAGTCTATTAAAAGGCCTCTAGGTGCTTATGGCTTTCTCTGTGTACAGGCTGCTTTCTTTGCGTGGTTGGCGTCCGTTCCTGGACTGCATTTTTTGGCATTACCGGACAACTTGGGACAACAGAACTAGCATTCGGAGCAAGGGAAGGGAACCTCATTTGTAACCCACTTGAAAACATCCAGGACCTTGGGGGGGGGGTGTACCCCTGGCCATTGTAATCCTCCACCACTCACCCACTGAACGCGACAGCATTGCTTTCTGGCTGACTCTGACCTCGGTTGCCCTGCGCACGAGGTTACAGTAGCCATCGTTCAGACTTTGGATGTTGACTTAGAATGAATGTTTAGTAGTTTCATTCTGAGCTCGGCTGAGTTTCGTCCTGAACGGGCCCAGAACTCCCTCCGTTGACACGAGTTAATTTTGGCTGCGTCCCTGGTGGTACCTACTGGAGCAGCGTTTGCTCCTCCTTTTCCATGGGTCTCAAGCGGGGATGGAGTGGGACTGAGAACTAGAAAAGAAAGCAGCTAGTCCAGAGCCGGTGACTGAGTCGGTAAGGGCTAGAACTTGGTTTCACACGGCTTTTGCACCCCAAGCTTGGCTCCCAGGCCCTCGTGGATCACGTCCAGCGCCGTGCCAGCCGATCTCGTATAGATTAGCACCTGGCATGTTTGCCCTTGGGCTCCCTGTCTGCTCATCGTCTCCTTGGCTCTTCTGTGATTCCTTTTGCTCAGGGTTGTGTTTCTGATGGCATAGATGGTTGTCTTGGAAGTGATGATGAGGTCATCCTGTGGGTAGGAGGGGGGCACTTCTGTGGAAGCCCAAAGAAATGAGTGGACCGAACACTTCTCCACTCAGTCCTGCTGTCCCTGAGGTGGCTGCTGGGAGCAGGCGTGTTTGAGCAGAAACATTTCAACCTTGAATCCCCTCAAGCTGTGAAAGCTGCCGTAGTTGCATCTGGTTTAGATGTTGCCCAGCTGGGCAGGCGCAGAGGTGAGTGTGCTGGGGTACGAGGTGCTGCTCTTGCTAGTTTACACCCAGTTAGTTGGCTTGTGTCGCTTCTACCAATGGGGGGGAACTCCGTGAACGAGGCATTCTGGCAATATGCCTTTCATGTGGCTAGGACACTGTAGCTCCTTTCTGGGGCAGCCCTGACCCATGTTGTCTGGGAGTCCCTTGTGCTGCTGACCGGGAAGAACTCGAGGCAAACCCTGCCCCTCCCAGGGCCCGCAATGCTCAGGTGTCATTCTTTGCCGCGGGGGTGAATCCCAGGAGCTGGAGACTCAGCCTGATGATCTGCCTAATCCTTCACCTCTTTTGCCCCGATCTCATGTTGTCTGCATCTTGCATGAACGGTCAAGAGAACATGGCCAACCTGACTTCTTTGTGGGTGCCCGTCTGCTCTGCGATCACGGCGAAGGTGGGCTTGGCTTGTTGAGTGTAATGGAAGCGGCGGATTTCCTGCATGTCTTCCCGTTACCCCTCTTTGATGGGGCTTGTTTGCTGTTTCCCTTTCCTGCCCCAAGCAGTCTGCTCTTTGTCTGGTCGCCCCGAGACCACTGCTGTCTAGGTGGTGGTTTACCATGGAGTGGACCGGGCATGGGAAGATGCTGCTGCTGGATGTTTTTGAGTGCAATTTTTTTGGCTTATTTATAAGGTGGCATGCAAGTCTCTCAGTAGGCATGCAGAGAGGACTTGGGTGAGAGTTTTTAGGTTGCTTCCTCTCCCTTTTTGAGCAGTTATAGCTGGGGCTGAATCTTGAGCCGATCTCTAGGCCATTTTGAAACCCTAGTAAAATTTTCCAGTTGTGCATTTTCAGGAGAGACCCTGATTATTATTATTTTTATGTCATGCCTCTAGTGCACTCTGTCCCACGCCCCATCCTTGCTCCGAGGCTAGGCAGGCGAGACGAGGGTAACTCACATGAAATGAAGGGTTAGCCGGCAGTCTAGACGCCTCTGTCTCCCCTGGTTGCTGCTCTGAGGCTGTTCAGGCTTGACCATCTGCAGCCCTTTGCTGTGTTGTGACTGCGAGGATTGCAAAAGGCCAGTGAGTGCATCTGGGAACTTAGCTGATGATGTGGCCTTGACGCAAACAGAACTGCAGCCGGGCTCCTCCTCCCCCCAGGACTACTGGCTTTATGGCTTTTGGGGCAGTGTTGCTTGAAGCCAGAATGTTCTTTCAGATCTCAGTTATTTATTAGATTGGGGGGGCGGGAGAAGTACCCTCTGCCTCCCCCCCCAATCGTCTGCTTCTTCCAGACTGGAGAAGCAGCATTCAGACAATGCAGTGCAGCTGGCTGGGCTGTGAGTTCATCTGCCCGCCTGTCCTGCCAGCTAAGATTCGCCACCTCCCATAAGTCAGTGGGCACCAAGGAAGCCAATTCCCTAATTTACCTCTGGCAAGGGGCTTCCCTGCGCCCCTCTGACACGTGTGAGGATTTGTGCTTGGAGAGAGTTTGGCCAGCAAGTGCTAAGGAAGGGCCAAGTCGGATCATCCCAGCCTTCAGGTGATGGATTCCAGGGGGATTTATCGTGCAGGCAAGGCCTCTGCTGAGCCGTGTTACTCAATAGGGGTGGACTAAGGATTTCAGCTGGAATTCCCCTTCTCTAAAGCCAGCCCAGTCTGATGTGCCAGTTCTAAATCCAACTCTGCAACAAGCAGCAGAGCGCTCCATCCAGGGGCCAAGTCAGGTTAACATCTTGGTTACCCCTGTTCTAATCAGTCAGCAGTGTGAATGATGCAGCTGCTAGAAAGGCTAATGCAGGTTTAGACTGTCTTAAGAGAAGCATTGTGTCCAAGGCACAAGAAATAATAGATCCACTCTATTCCGCACTAGGCAGCCCTCATGCATCTGGAGTCCTGTGTCCAGTTCTGGGCACTGCATTTTAAGGACATTGACAGATTGGAACAGATTCAGAGGAGGGCAACAAAGATGGTTGGGGTCTGGAAACCAAATCCTGTGAGGGAAGGTTGAAGGAGCTGGGTGTGTTTAGCCTGGAGAAGAGAAGCCCAAGGGGAGACAGGACCGGAGTCTTCAGCTATCTGAAGGACTGCCTGTCACATAGAAAATGGTAGAAACGTGTTCTCGCTTGCCCCCGAGGGCAGGTCTGGAACCAGTGGGCTCAAATTACAAGAAAGCAGATTTCCTTTAAACATTAGGAAGAGCTTCCTAACGATAAGAGCTGTCCAACAATGTAACTAATTGCCTGGGGAGGTGGGCTTTCCGTTGCTGGAGGTTTTCAAACAGAGGCTGGGCAGCCATCTGTCAGGGATGCTGTAGCTGCATTGAGCAGGGGTTGCTCTGATGTACGTTCCAACTCTCTTGATTCGGTGTCTCAATTACGGACCCCCTATAGGCAAGGGGTTGGGGCCTCCAAAGTGGGGAGGCAGGGGGTAAAGCGAGAGTCCCCACTCCCGGCTGCTGCTGCTATAGCGAGGCCCCAGATGAGAGCCCCCCGGCATGGCAGCTACGCCCCTGGATAGGACTCCCACCCCTTTAATCCGAAGGAGATACCTCGTGGATTTGTCTCCCTTTGCTGGGGAGTCTTCACCAAAGTCGACCCTTTCCCAGTTTCTTAATTTAACTCTCTTCCTTGGCTTCCTCTAAATTGTGCCTAGGAGGTTAGCGGCAGGGCACTATGCACGCAAAAAGTGAGGCCCCCCTGGGCATCCCGCACTCTGGCAAGCCAAAGCCATTCCCTCTTAGAGACTTGCGTAACAACCGGGCGCCTTAGTCTACGATGAACCCAGCAATCCAGAGCAGCCCCTGCCCTGTCGGTTTCGCCACGTAGCTCCGTGTTCATTAAGTAAATAGCTCTTGATTCAAAATGACGCAACGCACCTGACTTGGTGCGATCAGCAATTTGGCAGCAAGGCCCTGAAAGCACGTTTGATGGGGCGTCGGTTATTAAGCGTTAGCTGACTCATCCCTGGTTGTCACCCCTTCCGATAGCTGCATCTCGCCTCTGAAAGGTGAAACTGAGCCACGCCGGAGGATGCTGTCAGTCTAGATTGGCGGGGCCAGATTGTGGCTCCGGAGCTGTTAGCTCCTGAAGAACAGCTGGCTTGCATCCCATGCCTAGTGCACTGCTGAGCTGCTTGCTGGCTGGCCGGCCCCCAGCCCAGTACCCACTGCATGTTCCACGGCAGTGTTGTCCTTGAGACTGGGCTGTTCCCAGCAGTGCCTGCCGAGGACCCAGAAGACAAGGGGTACCTCAAGTGACACAGCTGGGGGCACTTCCCTGGGCTGGTGGGGGAATCCGGTGACAGAGCTGGGGAGCTTGAGCTCCCAGACAGCTCTCTGTGGGGCTATCACCCTATGCCCTAGCCTATCCCAGGCTGTGCTCCCCATTTTGCCAGCCAGATCCTGTGCAAGCCATCAGTCTACCCTCCAACCAGTACGGCCCAGAGTGGTCTGGACAGGGGAGCAGCCGGTGGCTGGGGGCTCTCTCCTGCATCCAGACAGGAGGGGATAGGGAGCGTGTGCCTGTGTGTGAGAGAGTGAGCGAGCATGGGTGATTGTGGGTGTAATATACGTGGAAAGAGTTTCTTGTGGCTCTCAGCCATGTGACGATTTTGGAACAGGTCTTGTAGGATCAGGAACTTTAGCCACAGATCCACATCCCATTGGTGGGATTCTGTTGGGCCTTTGCGTTCTCGTTTTTGTCTGTGCATTCCTGAGGAATCTAGGGAATCCAGTAGCTTGTGAGCCACTTTCTAGCGCTGAATGCCACAGGGTTTTCTCTCTGCTGCTGGCTTGGAGAGGAGCCTAATAGGCCATTGCAAGGTAGCCAAAGCAGGATGATTGCACCAAGATGCCTGGGGCAACTGTGGTTTCTCTGCCCCACACCCTAACTCAGGTGCTGCCTGGAGCAAGATGCTACTTGCTTCAGTGGTGAGGTAGCCAGTGCCCTCTTTAGTCTGTAGTTTACTCTCTCCTGGTCTCCTTAGGTTAGGCCCAGCTCAGCTCACATTACGACTTAGTCGCTGGACTCTGAGCATCTTCCTTCCAGTTGCCAAAGCCAGCTTTCCCTTCCCTGCTCTTGGGTTCCCAGGTCTGGCCTTTGCCTGGGGCTGTAGGGTGGGGCAAAGGGCACAGATACGTCAGCTGGAGTTCATGCAAAACCAAGCAATTTTGGTTTGTCTGGAAAATAATCCCTGCTAGAAGGAATGTTGTGGGGTTGGCTGCACTGAGCGTCTGGGAGCAGGCTCAGGAAGGTACCTTGTTCTAAATCTGGGCCCTGAGAAACTGTTAGATTAAAACAATGAGGTAGCTAATTCTCCAAAACTCTTCCCCAGACAATATTTGTCCATTCCCACAGTCCTAAGAAGTGCCATACTAGGTCAGACCAACGGTCCATCGAGCCCAGCATCCTGTCTCCGACAGTGGCCACTCACGGGGGTCTGGAAGAAGCACCCAACAGGTCACCATGCTATCCATTCCCTGTGGGTCATCCCCAGGCTCCCAACAGTAAGGGGTTTTGCTCCCCAATCCTATCTGGCTAATAGCTGCTAATGGACCTATCTTCCAGAAACTTGTCCAAACCTCTTTTAAACTCAGCTATAACTGCTGGCCTTGACCACCTCCCCTGGTAGTAAATTCCACAACCTAATTGTACGCTGAGTGAAAAAATACTTTTTTTTGTCTGTTTTTACTCTGCCATCTGTGAGTTTCATGGAGTGTCCCCTAGTTTTAGTACTAGCGGAGAGGGTAAATAACCGTTCCCTGTTTACAAGTTCCACACCACTCATGATTTTATAGACCTCTATCATATCTCCTCTCAGCCGTCTCTTTTCCAAGCTGAAGAGCCCCAACCTATCAAGCCTCTCCTCATACGGCTGCTGTTCCATACCCTGGATCATTTTTGTTGCCCTTCTCTGTACCTTTTCTAGTTCCGCTATATCTTTTTTGAGATGGGGCGACCAGAACTGCACACTATACAAATCAATGGTGAGACCACACCTTGAATATTGAGGCATTATGACATCCTCTCAGTTTTATTCTCTATCCCTTGCGAATAATTCCTAACATTCTGTTTGCTTTTTTGACCGCTGCGGCACACTGGGCTGAGGATTTCATGTATTGTCCGCAATCACTCCCAGATCCTTTTCCTGAGTGGTAATTCCTAGCTTAGTACCCAGCATTGTGCACTCATAATTTGGATTATTTTTCCCAATGTGCATCACTTTGCACTTGTCCACATTAAATCTCATCTGCCATTTAGATGCCCAGGCACCCAGTCTTGTAAGATCTTGCTGCAGCTCCTCACAGTCTGCTCGTGTTCTGACTACTCGGAATAACTTGGTGTCGTCTGCAATTTTGATCACCTCACTCTTAACATCCTTTTCCAGATCATTAATGAATACATTAAAAAGAGCTGGTCCCAGTACACATCCTTGGGGCACACCACTTTACATCCTTCCATTGTGAAAACTGGCCGTTTAGTCCCACTCTTTGCTTCCTATCCTTTAACCAGTTACCAATCCCTAGCAAAACACTACCTCCTATCCCATGACTTCTTAATTTTCTCAAGAGTCGTTTATGTGGGACCTTATCAAAAAATTTCTGGAACTCCAGGTACACTATATCTGCTGGGTCTCCCCTGTCCACATGCTTGTTTACGCCCTCAAAGAATTCCAAGAGATTAGTGAGCCATGACGTCCCTTTGCTAAACCCATGCTGACTCTTTGCCTTTAAGCCATGTTTATCAATATGCCCAGTGATTCTGTTCTTAATGATAGTTTCCATCATTTTGCCCGGCACAGACGTCAAGCTTATCTGTCTGTAGTTTCCAGGATCACCTCTGGAACCCTTTTTAAATATTGGGGTTATATTTGCCACCTTCCAGTCCTCCGGTACAGCGCCAGATGCCAACGTTAGGTTACAAATTATTACTAGTAGGTTTGCAATTTCACATTTGAGTTCCTTCAGAACTCGGGGGTGAATACCATCTGGCCTTGGTGATTTGTTTGTATTAAGCTTGTCAACTTGCTCTAGAACCTCCTCCAGGGTCACGCTGATTTGTGACAGTTCATCCAATTCATCACCTACAAAGTATGGTTCCGGCGTGGGTATCTCCCCAACATCCTCCACAGTGAAGACCGAAGCAAAGAACTCGTTTAGTTTCTCTGCAACGTCCTTGACCTCCCTGAGTGCCCCTTTTACTCCTCCTCATGCATCTTTCTCTGAGATGCTGGTACTGACCGCTGCCAGATGGAAGACTGGGCCATTGGTCTAAGAGTATCTATTCTTCCCCCCCCCCCAACCCCCTTGACATGTTGACCACTGTTAATCTCTCTTTGTGAGTTGACCCTTCAGCCTCACTGGGTTTTTCTTGCTCCTCGGAAGTCAGTTGCACCAGAGCCTGGGGAGGCCCTGGAACGGAGGAGGAATTGGCCAGGATTTGCTCTAGCTGTGCTTGGAGACAGGGATTGAGATGGCTTCCTTGGTCTCGCTGGGCTCTGGGTTTTTCCGTCTCGCCAGTTAACTTCTTGGGATTTGCTTTCAAGCCTAGCTGTGTAGCTCCTGTAGTTGCAGCAGTCAGGGTGTTTTGTAAATGACCCCTTCATTTTCAGGGACTAGAGTAATCTGTATTATTCTTGTCCCTCTAAACCTATCCCTCGTATCTGGTTTCTGGGGTTGCATGCTGGGCCACGTTTCCCCAATGAACCCAAACCAGTTTGCCTGTTTCAAAACGCACTGGATGGTTATCTCGCCCAGGTGGTCTCACCCATTCCCTCCTGTCAAACTGCCTAGGACTGTCAGGGCCGGCCCCAGGCTTTGTGAGGCCATGTGCGAAATCTTGGTGCAGGGCCTGATTTGCATAATTAGGCCCCATCTAATTATGCAAATATACAAATTTACATAAAGCTTACTCCCTCTGGACAGGAAGGATTTCCATTCTCCACCCCTCTGAGCAACCATGGAGAAGCATGACCTCTGCATGCTTCTCTCCCCCCCCCCCCCCGGTTTGGCACCCCTTGGCTGCCTTACGTGACACTCAGCCAAGTGGCCATAGACAAGCGTGGCCTCCCAGTGCTTCCCTCTGCCCAGCCGAGCATCTACCACCACTCCCCAGGAGTGGTTCCACTGCAAGGGCAGCCGGGCGGGCAGTGAGGCAGGCACAGAGAGACTGACTGCGTCCGCTGCCTTACTGGGGGAGGGGGGGAGCTTAGCCAGGCTGACCTCCAGGGCCTGTTGCCTCTTGCTGCTGGTGTTGCCTGTGCCTTGTGCACGCATGCGGTGCGACCGGTCCAGAGGTGCTGCTATCACACACACAAGACACCCAAAATGCAGCTAGCTTATTAAGCACATTATGGCATGAAAAGAGATATATATATATATATATAACCAGTTCAGTTGTGCCCCCATAATCAGTTCACGCTGCCCCCACCCCATAACCAGTTTATTTGTGCCCCTGCCCCCCATATAATCAATTCACGCTGCCCCCCCCACCAGTAACTATTTAATTTGTGCCCCCGGGGCAGCGTGAATTAATTATATGGGGGGAGCAAATGAACTGGTTATGGGGTGGGGGTATAAAGACAGTATTCCTGTTAACAATAACTTCATTAAGAAGAGTTAGTGAAATAGCAGCCATAATAATCTCAGAACCATATTTGCAGATTTATTTTCCAAGACCGAATACATACTGCTTTACATCCTAAATTCCTACCTAAGATAGTATAAGTAAGACAGTTGTGAGAATGTGGCCCTTTTTACACAGGCCTCTCCCACCCATGAACACACAGATTTCTTTGTGTTCTTGGGTGGAGGAGCCCCGTGTGAACGATGTGGTGCACGCGCCCATGATGAGTGGGGGTGCGTGCGCGCCTGCCTAACACGCATCCCCACTCTCACACACACCCCACTTGTCCCCACGCACGGAGCAACCGGGGGAAACGGCGGTTACTCTGTGGGTGTGGGTGAGTGGGGATGCGTTTGCAGCCGTGTGTATGCCCCGCCCATGCACCAGCACACCCACGGACCCCACACCCGGCAGAGCCATGTAAAAATAGTCTCTGAGGAGCAACTCAAAGAACAGAAGGTTGCTACATTGTAAACAAGGTTCTTTGAGGTGGCTCCGAACATTCTCACAACACCCACCCTTCCAGCCCCACATGGCATTTTTTTCTTATATTCCTAGAAAGGGTTGGAAGGAACTGTCATTCAGAGAGGGAGAGTGCTTTTTATACTACAGGAGCTCGAGACCATCATGTGGTCTGTTGTTTGAATAGGGTGAACATGGAGAACCCAGTTGTGAGAATACTGGGAGCTATCTCGACGAACCTTCTTTATGCAGGTGAGGGATGGGGACCGGAGCCGGGGAGGGGAGGCAGAAGAACTTATTGGGGGAGAAGCTGGCCTGCCCAGCCATGGAAGCGTGGGGCCCCAGCTGCCCGCAGGGCCATGTGTGGCTGCACGTGTGGCACATGCCTGGGGCCGGCCCTGAGGACTGCTAGCATCTCTGTGGCACGTGGGTAGCTGGAAGGGGGAGGAAGCCACACCAGTGTGTTAGTGCCTTCAAAGACTGTGGGGATCTTTTGCGGCTCCAACCCACAAAGACCTACTGGGGCAAATCCCAAGACTAGCCCGTGGTTTATGATGCCGTTCTCTGAAACTGCAGGGGCGCCAGTTTCTGAAATGGAAAAGGTCTTTGACTAGGCAGATGCTTTGCGGTGTACTCTTAACAGGATTCCCCATTGAGCTTAGCTTTGCAGGAGTCCTTTTGGCTCCCTCCCAGAGCAAGAGAGGGGACAGCCAGAGAGAGAAGATGGCCCTGCAAGCCATCTGGAGCCTGCGTCAGTGAAGCAAAAGGCATGGAGCTCTGCCATTGCCCCTCGTGGGCTTTATGAGGCATTTCACTGGGAGAGGAGGAGCCAGCTGATGGAAGGGCTGGAGCTGGCTGCTCTGAAGGGATGCCAGGGCTGAGAGATGTTGCTCTCCCTCCTTGATGCTGCTTCAAAGAAAATTTCCTCCACTGCCCAAGAATGCAGCTTTGTAGCTGCCTGTAGCTCGGGGCCTGAGCCAGGCGTCAGTCCCCTCCCCGTGGCTCCATAGACGCTGAGAGGCAGAAGTGAGGGGTGCCAGCGGCCTGCATCCCTATGGGGATGAGCCCACCGAAGGATTTGCTTCCCTCAAGAGTCTGCCTTCCCAGCTCCTATGCATGGCTGTGTTAGCTTGTGCGTTCCCATGCCAGGGGGCCGCCGTGTGGCCTGTGCTGTGCCGGGAATCCCACACCAAGCAGTAGGGCCGCTGGGGAGCTGGTTATTTGGCTACAACTCCCGCCTTTCCCAGGTGTGGTGACCGAAGCGCTCAGACCCGCCTCCCTTCCTCCTTCTCTCGCCCCCTCATTCTCTCCTGCCGAGTTGATGCTTTTCCAGGAATGAGCTGTTCTGCTAGCCCAGCACATTCCACAACTTCAGCACTTTTTGGCAGAAGCTTTCCCTGCTGTTAAGGAAGAGCCGAGTCTGGTCTTTTCTCCTCCAAAGGCCAGAGAGAGGGGGCCTATTTGGGCTTGTCTCCTCAGCCATCCTGGTCTGGCTGGGCGTCTCTCCTCCGAGGGCCAGAGAAGGGGTGCCCCTTTGCTGCCACCTCCTTGGAAGCTCCCTCAGTGCCCCTTTTGTCTCTCCGCATCCCTGAAGCTGGTGCCCTTCGCAGCCGCTTACTCTGATGGTAGTTGCTGTTGCTTTAACCCCTGCGAAGTCCTCAGTCTGTGGGAACCGAAGGCATGCTGCCCCCCAGCCAGGCTGGACACATTGACCCATAGGGAAACCCTGAGAACAAGGCCTTGGAGAGCTCGTCAATGAGCTACTTAGGAGGTGGAGATGTTCAGCATTCATTCTAACCACGGGTTAGCTTGGCTACGGCATACCCTCCAACAGTACCTTTTTGTTCCGTACAGTAATGTTTTCTTCTGCTGCCTTCCAAGCAATCTAAAGGTCGCGCATGTTTTACCCAGACAAAGGGGGTCGTTAGCACCTCATTAATCCAGCTGGAGAACGAACTGGCTGACTCCCTGCCTGCTGTTTTTGTTGTTCATGACTGGGGGAGGGGGGTAGATCACCTTTTCTCATTTTAACCAATTTGGAATAAGCACTGCTATCAAAGAAAGGTTATGCCAGGGCAGGAGGGGAGCTGTGTGCCTGGGATCAAGATGAAAACTAAAAAGGTAGGAGGGGGGTGAGTGTGTTTGTGAGAGAGGAGTTTTTTAGCCTGCTGAAAGGGACTGTCGCTATTTCTATTTTTGATCCTTCGAGTGTCTTTAAAACTAAAACTTTTAGAGCCGAAGTCAATACGCTCATTTGAGAATTTTGACTCTTTATTAGGCTGAGTTTTAACTTGAACCATCAGTCCTGTACATACAATGCCTTAGCTCTGTGGGTGATTACAAATTTTCATAAATGTATGCAGATTTATGCAAATCAGGGGTGGCATGAAGTGTAGCTATTTCTCTTCGTCAAGTGGTTGGAGGGTATGTTACCATGACGAGAGAACTTGCACTCGCATGTATTGGCAAGCCTCTGATTTGCTCTGTATCTGCATGGGAGGCAATTTCTCTGTCCTGCTCAGCCCCCTCTGACCATGGAGCGGAGCGTTTTTAGCGTTTCTTAGTTACTGCATCCCGACTTCTCTCAGCAGGTGTAGCAAGGGAGAGAGATGACCCGACCATGCTATGGAGATGGGATACAGCCCAGCATGGTTTCTATTACTATGGAACACGGGGTGCCGAGAGGTAGACATTGATTTACTGGTAGATATTAACCCAAAAAAAACAAAGTGTTTTTTTTAAATGTTAAAGGTAGAACCATTTCCAAAACAAAAAACTTTCCTCTTAAAAAACATTTCACAAAATACATTTTTACCCTACCTTAAACTCCAAAAAAACATTAATTTGCCATCAGCATTAAGGGAAGATAGGCATTTTATTACCATACTTCCTTACTCTTACTAATATTTGCCAATAAGTAATCTATCACATTATTTCTTTAAAGGTCATTTATTTATTAGCAGTCACCTATGAAAACCTTTTCAAACTGTCTTAACTTGGTCCTTTTGAGCAGAATTACATTCTATACAACCGATTGTATAAAGTTGTCTACACTGACATTGTCAACATTTCATTGTATAGAGTGTATACAATTTCTGTACATGTAAAGGACAGCGTTAAGGCAGTTTGAAAAAATGTTCATAGGTGACTTATGCTAATTACCTTTAAAGAAATAATGTGAGAGCTTATTGGCAAATATTAGTAAGAGTAATTGGGTATGCTAATAAAGTGCATTCATATCTTCCCTTAATGTTGATGTCAAATTATGGCATATAGATAGAAAATTTAGACATAATTTCCATGTGTACTTGGCATTTAATTTTTTTTGTAATGTACGTTAAATTTTTGTTAATTGTAATTAATTTTCATGTTTTTTGGAGTTTAGGTTAAAATATATTTTGTAAAAAAAAATTTGAAAATGGTTCTGCTTTTTAACTTTAAAAAAAAAATTTATTAAAGAATGTTAGGGTTTTTTTGTTAATAAACTTCCAAGTTTTTTCAGATGGGATGAATGTGAATTTTTAACATAGCATCCACAGGTACACCCGACTTCGTGATTGATATAGTGTAGTATATCAGTTATTTCCCCCCTGAAATAATTAGAACCAGATATAAAATAGAATACAAAATGTAATGGAAACGTTATTTCAGTGTTTCACAAGAATGAGATGCAATGTTTCACAGTATCAGAGCCAGATACAGTAAGAGAAAATGTGATGGAAACTTTCGCTTTCCCCTCCTTAAAACATTGAAGTACAGAGTTACCACCTGTGTTTACCATCATGTTGCTAAGTGTACAGTTCTAAGTCCTGAACTGCTTGGTGGAAGACTGTCATGTCTGAATGTTTACAGGGGGTTGGACTAGGTGACCTCTAGATTTTATGATTCCACCAATCAGCTTTTGTGCAATCTCCCTCGCTACAGAACTCACCCCATGCACACATTCTGATATCGCTTAATACAGAACTCATGTTGGCATCAGAGCTGGATTTCCCTACTCTGACATCCGTGATGAAACTCCTGTTAATTTCCCTGCCAAATGAGTAGGCATACACAAATTCCAAAAAATATCACAATAATATACAAAGCAATGTGAAATGGTGTAACACGAACAGCCTCTTTCATGGGGGCACAAAGCTCTGTCTCTTAAAACCTAGGTAAGGAAGCCTGACTGAATGCAAAGGGCAGGAGACGTGCCAATGCAGGGAGACTGAGCTCTGGGCAGGAAGTGGAAGAATAGAAGAAGGGCACAGGCACAGCACTGCCTCATCCTATGGGCAGGAAGGACAGTGGTGAAGGATTGAAATGGGTGGCAAAACTCCCATTGACTTTAATGGTGGAGGGTTACTGCACATCTCTTTCAGATCCTCAGACAGAAGGATCCATGAAGGTCTCATCCTGAAGCAAAGGGTTTTATACCCTTCCCAGAGACTTCATACCAGCAATTATTCCAGCTCATCCATTCACATGTCCAATAATTCCCTTCTGAACCTCTTTAAGTTCTTGGCCTCAGTTACATCATGTGGCAGCAAGTTCCACAGGCTAATTACACATTGCAGGAAAGAGCATTTCCTTATATCAGCTGTGTGTAAACAGTCCCTGGGACTCTTCCCTATCAATCTTAGTCACATGCTTCCTATACTCTGCATAGCTCCCACCACAGGCCAGAACGTGCTTTAATCAAGCTCCTTCCTCAATTTGTCCTGTGGAAGGATTAGCACCTGAGCCATGAGTGCCCAATCAAATAAACATTACTGTTCTTAGCAGCTGCCCAGATGTGAGGTAGGCCCTTTTCACACAGACACTCTTAACACTGATAAAATGAGTGTTGCATTTTATTATACCTGTTGCAGGACTGCAGGTGTGCTCTGTGTGCCCTGCAATATGCATAATAAAACACCCATTTTAGCAGTGTTGGAGTGTCTGTCAAAAGGGCCTTATTCGCCTCTGGATTGAGGAGTGGGCTGCCCCTGGACTGGTTAATGAGCAGACTTGCGTGCAGAGCAGAGGGGTTTGCTCTGGCTCTATTTATGTAACTGATTTAAAAGCTAAAACTCTTCTTTTGCGAGGGACACATCTTAGGTTTATACGCCCAACCCGTTCTTTTATCCAGCTCTTCCAACTCGAAAGAGGTTTGTTCTTCCCCTTAAAGACCGAACTGATTTTTCTAAGCTGTTCTTGGAGATGGCCGCCCAGCTGGACATAGACAGTACCCGGTCCTTTCAGTGGGCTGTTTATGCCCTTCCCAGGTTTGATTTTGTCCAGGACAACTTTGCACTTCTTAAAATAAAGGGAAAATAATGCAATTCCACTATGGCTTTCTCGTTTGTATCTGGATCTCTGTGGCCCCTAGTTGTTGCCTTTGCCTCTTACCTCCTTTGCTTTCCTAAGCCTCCCGCAGCCATGACGCACACACACACACACACACACAGTCCGAGCTTGGCACTCCAGGGAACAGAATGCAGCGGGGCTGGGATGGAAGGGTAAGGTAAAGGTAACATTTTATTGGAGCACCAGCTTTTGCCATAGCCAACATTCACCATACAAAATAAAATAAAAACTTACAACATTAAAAAGAAAAGAGTCTAGAGGGGTCAATCGGAACCATAACAATTAAAAACCAATTAAGAAAAGGTATATTAAAAAAGTTACATCATACCCTCGTTAATTTGGAGCAACAGGCTGGAAGGGAGCAGGGATCCGGCTGGATTATCGGAACCCAGCTGAGACAAATGGAGACAGCTATAGGCAGGGTGGGACCCCTTGGGCAGCTCAGCCTCCACCAGCTCTGCTACCCTATCTTGGGGGGGGCGGGGAATCGGGAAGCACCGACCCCAGGCTCCTGGGCCAGCAGCAAGTGCCAGTGCAAAGCAGGGCCGGGGGATCCTTGAGCAGCGCTGCCTCAAGGGATATACACATGGTGGCCTGGGATTGCCTGAAGGTCTGTCTGGGCTGGGGGTGTAGTGTACGTACACCTGCAGTGCATTTCTCCATGTAAGTGTACCTGCTTGTGGGTCTCTGTGTGTATCCCTGTGTGATGGTGTGCCCACACCACTGTGTCTGCATTTGCACCAGTGTGTGTGTGTGAGTGTATGCTTTCTGTGTGTGTCTCTCTCTCTGTAGGCATTGTGTGCATGAATTTCTGGGCGTGTGTGTATTTGTGTGTCCCTTGGTGTGGGACTGTGTCTGTGTGCATGACTGTATGTGAGTGTATCTTGCTGTGTGTCTGTGTGTTCGCTTCAGACTGGCAGCAGGCTGGCGTCCTCCCCCCGGCAGCGACCTGTGCTCTGGTGCAGACACCAAGTGCCGCAGGGCACTGTGCTGTCTCGTCAGGAAATAGCCAGGTCCCATCTCACACCGGGAAGAGGAGGGCTGGGGAAGTTGTGTGGGGTGATAGGTAGGAGCAAGGGGGGGGCCTCAGTTTAGGACTCGTGGGTGACAGAGGCAAAAAGCTGGAGGCGGTGGCGGAGAGATGGGTTCCCTCTTCCTGCAGTATTGGGGCCACGGAGAACATTCTTTTCCTAGAGGAAACCCCTGCCCAATGGCTTTTTCAAGGTAGAGTTGGCTGTCCTTCCCCTTGTACAGCTCCCTCTAGCTACGTCCCCCCTTTGCCGGACAGTGAGACCTCACAGAAGGGCTGGGAGTGGGGTGGGGCCCTGGGGGGCGTGGGGAGGAGAGAGCCCGCCCCGATCCTACTTGGGCTGGAAGGGGAGAAGAAATCCTCATCCTGGGAGGATGGATTCCATTTTATTGCCTTGTCAAAAGTTTTCAGTGACTCACTCCAGCCAAGCCGGCTCCGCTTTCCTCCCAGGCCGACTCAGGGCTCCAGATCGTAGGGGCAGCCCTGCCTGGGAAGCTAGAAAGTCAGGCTAAAGCCTCCTGACATGCAGCTAGGCTGCCTCGCCTGAAACACACCTGGCCGTGTGCCCCCAGAGCATGGGGGTGGGGGGGACTGCTGCCTCTGGCTCTGTGATCGCAGCCTCTCCAGGGAGCTGGAGAGTGCCCACTAGGTGCCCAACCCCTGCCCTGCCTCAGCGCGAGAGGGGAGGGGTACTGAGGAGCTAAGCTCTGCTGCTCTTAAATGAAATTCCTACTGCTCCATGAGCAGCGATCCTAGGAAGCCTCCACATTGCCCCACCCAAACACAGCCATACACCAGCTCGTTTCTTCCTCTGGCAACGCTAGCTTCGCTTGGGGAGGAGCAGCAGTAAAAGCAGCTGATACAACAGGGAGGAAGGCGGGAATGGATGGAGGCAGCAGTGACACCAAGGACACTGCTCCCCACTCTGACTCAGCAGCCAGAGCCTCCAAGATTGAAAATCTCTTCCCCTTCCTTCAGTGGGGAAAGCAACGCATTCTGCTGGAGCAGCTTGTGCTTTCCATTGCTCTGCAAAGAGGCCGTAGAGGAGGACTTTAACATAAAATGCTGCAAATATGAAAAATAGGGCACCACAAAAATTGGTCTCACCGTACAGTGTATTTGTAACAAAATGCTGCTGAGTAAAAGTGAGGACCTCGCTGACTGGAGTAGCACAGTCGCAAACCATCTGGTGTGTATTAGAAGTGGTGCTGTAATGCATTATCCGCTCCTAGAAGTGCACGGGGCTTGCGAGCTCTCCATATGTTGGACTGGTGGAGAGCCGGTGGCAAGGAAGGAAAGGTGTCTGATCAATTGGGAACTTTGTCAAGCACCGGGTCGCAGGCTGCGCGGTGGGGGTGTCAGTTTGGGACTGGGGAAGCTGGTACCAGATAGGAGCGGGGCTAGGGACGTTGTGCAGGGGGTGGGAGGGTCAGTTTGAGGTAACTGCCTCTGCCTTACCTCTATGGAGGAAAGCGTGGCTTTGTATTCTCAGGAGTCAAAAGCTGCACAGCATTTGCTTCCCAGAGCCAGATTCTGTGCCTCTTGCCCCGTAAGAAAGCGTGAGGTTGCAAGCTGGGTCCAAGCCGTGCCCAGCATTACTCCTGACTGTTCTCCTCTTGCCCCCAGTGTCCCGCCTCCCCAATGGGAAGGCTGGTGGTGGCGGTGGCAGCAGCTCCTCTCACAAGCATGCAGAAACCGGGAGATGGAGGAACAGCAGCGGCTTTGTGAAGCGGAGAGGCGGAGGAAGCAGCCATCCTTAATCACAGCGCTTGCCCTGAGTAAAGGAAACGCTGGGAGGGGGGCCTGGAAGGCAGCAGGGAAAGTAAAGAGTGAGGCAAGAGGGTAATTGACATGCGACTGACTAGAGTTTGCTCTTGCCTGGCTTCTGAGGCAAGAGAGTAACTGACATGAAACTGACTAGAGCTTAAAGTCTTTGAGACAGCTGGCTCCTGATAAAGTTACATGATTTTAAAAAGTAGAGTCATAACTTTCCTTATGCTGTTTTTTCTAACAACACAAATGGTGGTCAGTGAATGCTCGACTGCGCATGCGCCAGCCAGCAGAACTGATTATTTATTTATTTATTTTTAAATATTTCATAACTCATTTTTGGCTGCCCCGATCAGAATCACACTACGCCAGCACTTGATCTAAATCTCACGCTCCAAGACTGTGAAATCTGGGGGCTCAACTTGCGGGGGTGGGGGGAGAGGAGATATCGATGTTTCAAAACAGTCAGGACACTGTGCATTTTGACCACAACCAATTAACTTTTAAACGGTTTATATCTTATTATTTTCTGCTTGGATCTTCAGACTTTGCACTTACAACAGTCCCCACAAATATAAGCCATGGATACATTCTCAGAACTGTAGCTCAAGCTGTTTCCTCAATACTGGGGCTTCAGCAGTCCCCTGTTTATAATGGAGAGTGGTTCTGCCTTGAACTTGCTTACCGCTATAAGTAAATCACAAGCTTGTCTCCAGTGGATAATGGTGGGCGGGGAGGAGGAGCAGCCTCTTGGTGATTGCCTTTGGGCAAGAGAGTAAGACCGGCTTCAGGGAGTGTCTAGGGAAGGAGACAAGCTAGGAGAGCCCTTCCAATGTGGCGGGGGTGGCTCTCTCTAAAGGGGAGAGCTTTTCTGTATTCCTGAGATGCCCTAGAGCGGAGAGCCAGCAGAAGGGGTCTCAGCCTGGTGCGCTAGAGCTCTCTCCTTGTAGATCACCTGAGGTGTATCATTTGTGCCATAAGCCCAGCCTCCTGGCTGCTTGGGTCCAAGCGTCTTTGAGTGCCGCATTTCTGTTGAGATGAACCTTAAAGGCAACCTCCCACTTATGGTTTGTGCTGCCCCATCCTTCTCTGCCATGGTTCCCTCTGGTGTGAGCCAAACTCACAAGGCTGGATCTTTGGGGCCCACACCCCAGCACAACCCTCTTGGAGCTCTCGGCCCCAGCCTGCACACCTGGAGCTGTGCGGGGAGATAGTTGTAGCTAGCCTTTCCCTCCGTTTCAGTTTCCCATTTGCAGGGAGTGGAAGTGGTTTCGAACCTTCAGGGAGCTGGGGAACGGGTTCCTTTTGAAGAGATTTCTGTGGGGGTTGGCAGCGTCTCCTGGGCTGGGCAGAGTTAATTAAGGGGAAATGCCTCTCTGCCTCCTGGGGTTCTCTGCCCAGCTTTCCGAGGCGAGCTCCAACTGTCGAGGAGCTCCTGCAAGCAGCTGGTCACTCAACCAGCTCCTAGGGCTCAAAGCAGGGCAGGGGTGGGTGGGTTGTGGGGAGTCATCCAGGGTCTGTCTGTGGCTCCATTTTGATTTCTAAGCCTCCTGCTGAATGTTGTTAAATCTGGAAGCTAGACAGGGCTCTGAGGTCAGTTTTGCTTTGTTTCCAAAGCCAGTTTGCTCTCTGGATCTGGATGTTTACTAAATCCTGGGTGGTTTTTGGGTGGTCCCCACTCTCTCTCGCCTTCACCAGCCCCAAATTTAGCAGAAGCGGGGCATCTCTGCCAACGCCTGCCCTGAGCCAGGATCACACTGGCTGGCTTCTTTCCTGGCAGTGGTGGTGTGTGTGTGTGTGTGTGTGTGTGTGTGAGTGAGGGGGCAGACAGGATACTATTAAGTGTTTAGATCTGGGGCGAGGAATCTTTCCCTCCTAGTGGCCGCTGTGAAAATTAGTACAAGCTCTGAGGGCCGCATAGCAGTTGCGGGCATGGGTACTCGGAAGAGGGGGGTCCAAATCTGGGCCACGGATCTATCCTCTGTCCTTGTATGCACACCCTTATCTCTGCTCCCTTACGCAGAGCTCAGTCTTTTATGCTTGGGTGTAGGAACTGGATCAAGGGGCCAAATAAAAACTAGCCACAGATAACTGATCTGTTGTGTTCAGTGTCCAGATCAATAGGGCCCCACAGGTCTGAGGCCTCTGCAGTACAAATAAATACTACAGGACGGCATTGCTATAGAGGCAGCAAGGAGAGAGCACTAGAAGCAGGCAAATATCCTTTCTATAGCGTTTTCAATGTCCAAAGTGCTCTGCAGTCCTTATCTAGTTTACCCTCACAACAGCCCATTGTTGTTCCCATTTTACAGATGGGGGAACTGAGGCTAAGAGTGAGACTTGCCCAAAGCCACCCAGCGAGTTCATGACTAAGCCAGGTCCAAGTGTAACACCTTATCCACTAGGTTCCACTGGCTTTGAGAATCTCACCAAGATTTAAAGAGAAATTGTGGAGCTTAACAGGCCAGAAATGCAATGGGCCTGAGCTGCGTTTTAACTCACGGTTGTGGCTTTCCCTGGTGCCCTGTGTCTCGGGCCTTGCTGTCAGCGGAAGCCTTGAAAAGCTCACTTTATGGCTGTCTAGGAGAACGTAGGTGTGACAGGTGCAGGGCTCCTGCCTGCTCCGCATGGCAGCTGTGTTATTGCACCGTTTACAGGTTGGCAGATATGTTGGTTTTTCAATCCTTGTTTCCAAATAAACCAGACAAAGGCTGTTTTGTGCCATTGGTGAGGCTCTCCGCAGCACGTTGGGTCTGGGTGACTGAGACGCTTAAGGAGAAGATGGAGGTTCCTTCCGAGAGGAGAGACTGGGAGTTCTGGATTATGCTTGCAGTGAAGCCGTGTGAGAGCTAGTGATTGTGAGGGCAGGAGCAGGGAGTTTGAAGTAACATGGCCATCTTTGTACCGAAAGCCCCTCTCACCCGAACATGCTTTACTGACCTGATGTGCTTGTTTCCTGGGCATAAAATATGGTTCAGCCGGAGAGCCTCTCAGTTAGTTCAAGATGACAACCCTTTGGAGAGGATGATGATCTTTCCAGGAATAACAATGTTACCCTGGAAATTCACTCAACTCTACCTGGCTACCATGTGCACCCAGCACGCCTTGATGTGTGAGGAAGGCTTGTTAATAAAGGAGGCTTTGATAAAAGCTCTGAGAAACTCTCAGCTTGCAGCTACATGTCTCTCCTTTCTCCACCCTAATCAATAAGTGCCGTTTGCCAGTGGGATACACAGACAGAGAGCTTGCTACAGCCTGTGCCCCTGCATAGAGCTGTGCTGTCTCCAAGGCTTACAGGAAGAGGTTTAACAATTGAAAACCGGTCGCCTTTGGGAAATTGCTCCCAAAAGATTCTCCTGATTCCCCTGGGGTCCCTTTTGGTGACAAGACATTGAAGTCATGTTTCGTTCCCTAGAGCAGCATACGGCCTTGCAGAAAGGATTTTGCTGGATAGCCAGGGTGGGGAACCGATTTCCCTCCTGTGGGCTACTTTGAAAATTAGTACAAGCTTCAAGAACCAGGTAGGAGTTGTGGGGAGGGCACTTAGTGGGTGAGCTCGGGATGGAGGAAGGAAGGGGAGTGTCACGGGTTTAGGGGTCCGCACCCCCACTTTACCGGGTTTGAGTGACTCAGTTTCCCTTGCGCACAGCTCTCTTGAATCGGTTTCTCTCTCTGGCTAATTCAAGTGTGCCACAATGAAACTCCTTAGTCACCCAAGGGCCCGATCCTTCCCGTTTACAGATTCTTTACTCTCTGTGTTCGCAAGAGCTTGAGGGCTCTTGTAACTCACTTGTGTTCCAGTATTAGACACTTTCCCACTTCTTTATGAAATAAGAAGTCAGTTTATTGATTACATAAACAAAATAGTTAAACAGAGTGGTAATTAGAAATCAAAGATAAATATAACGCATTTCTAACTTATACTGGTTGAGTTTCTAAGTTATTTATCTTACCCTAGCGAGTCCACAAGTTCTGGTTTCTCAGCCATAAAGGTAACGTCTGGCTGGGCACTATGGCTTTTGAGAGTGGAATCTCTCTCTGTTCATGCTGCCCCAGCCTGTTGCTGACAGGCTGTTCATTCGTATGTAGATGTCTCTCCAGCAGCTTTGCAAGCAAAAGTCTCTCTTCTCTCCTATCTTCCTTCCATTTAAATAGGAATTCAGTTCCTTTGTCTCGGATTTCCCGCCTCGGGGATCATGGTTCAGGTCACGTACGCAACCCAGGTAAACATGGAAGTTCATTAACATCTCCATAGGCTGTCTAGCAAGCCAGATGTTTTGAATACACTTTCTGTAGACTGGTGACGTGTGAGAGGACTAATTTGAGTTCTGCCGTTCTCAGAGTTAACATTACAAACATGTGGAACCTTTGACATTACATAGTGTACATGTATAGTATCATTGCATACATGTGAAACCCTTGGCACCACACATTTACCAAACATGTAGTCCCTTGTTACACATGTGTGACCCCATGTTTCTCCGTGACAAGGAGGATCCAGTTCATGGATCTCTGCCGTGAACCCATTCCTTATCCTCACATGCACGCCCTAACCTACACGCCTTCTCGTAAGCTCACCCTTTCAGTGCTTGGAGATAGGAGACTGGCTCCATGGGCCAGATCTGGGGATTGGGAAGGGGCCAGATAAAAACCACCCACAGGCCACTTAGGTTCCCCACCCCTGCCGCGCAGTGCGATCCTAGGTGTAATTTGAAATAAACGCACAGTTTCTCTTAGCCCCATTAACGTACATGCCGGTTTAGAGTTGCGTCCTGGCTCCCGTCCCTTCTGCTGTAGCTGCTGACAGTCCGATCCCATCCCGGTTTTGTTGGTTGCAGAAGCGTGTCGCATTGTCCTTGTGGACTGCGAGGTGTGCCAAAGCTCAGACTCGGAGCAGTCGAAGCCATGCACCTCTCTGCTTCTGAACGGTTGGATTTTTACAGCAGGGTTCGCCTGTAAACATCCCAGGCTCTCTTATTGCCTTCTCTCTTTTTTCCTTATTTTTGCAATAAACGAGCTGCTATTTGAAGGGTTTTCCCACTAAACAGGGAACTTGTACACATTATACTTTTGAAATGGCAAGACATTAAGTAACTGGGGTTTTAGGTGTGTTTCATTGTGGGGGGAGGTGTGAATGCCACTTGTAGCCCCCCCACACACACTTATTCTTGGATGATCTACCCAAGTGGCTTCTTCATGACTGCGAAGCAGGGTCGACTGCCCACCTAGGCCTCTTTCCTTCCACATTCTTTTCCCTACATCTCTGGTCTGTGAAGGACTAGAAGCTGAGCAGGGATTGCTGGTCGTGTGTTCAAGTTGCCTTGGTTCCATGTTGGCAAATCAAATAGCCTGTGGCTCCAGCTTAAACTTGGGTCGATAAATACAGGTTGACACTTGCCCGGCCCATGTTCAAGGCTTTACAGGACCCTAAAAAAGGAGGATTGGGCTAAACACTTCCCGGGGGGGAGAGACACAACTGTATAAAGGGGGCTTTAAAGACACCCGCACGGCAGTCAGTGATAACACTTCTGTACTAGAGCAATCTCCTGCAGGTGTGTGTACACACACACACACACACACACACCCTCTGGAGACTGCTCTAGCTCAGCAGTGTTAGCATGGACTGCCTCAAAGTACATGGCTCACAACATTTTGAGCAGCCAGAGGGACAAGGCCCCCCCCCCCTTTGCCCATAGGCTCTGCCCCTTTGCGAATAACCTCCACCCCTCTCACACATGCCTCCCACGCTCCTGTTTCTCACTGTTTCTTAGTAGAGACAAAATAGCGCGGTGATTCCTTTTATTGGGCCAACTCAAGTTGGTGGAGGTTCGCACGCTTTTGGACCTCACAGGGGGCATCAGGCAGGTCAGGAGTCAGAACTGCAGGCTGAGCAGAGCAAGGTAGTTATATCAAGAGAATGGGGGGCGATACGTCATGAGAAGGTAAGGAGAGAGAAGGGGTGGGGCAGTTGCATTTGAAAGGGTGGAGGGAAGAGTCCATCCGTAGTCCCCTGGAAGATTCCTGAGACTGTGATTAGTTTAGGCTTGTGAAACCCATGTCTTGGTTGAGTCCATTGCTGCTTGTATCCAGCAGGCTGGTGAATTTTCGTTCCTAGGCACGCCTTTTGAAGGTGGTGTGAAGACTGCCTTTCAGGACTAGGATGGAGAGATCAGAAATGGCATGGTCATTCTGGGAAAAGTGGATGCCAACGGTTGAATCTGTGTTCTTGTCCATAATCCTTTTCCTGTGCGGGTTCATGCGTTTGTGTTGGGGTTGGCGGGTTTCACCTATGTAGTTCCTGTGGGGGCATTTGGTGCACTGGATGAGGTAGACCAGGCTATTGGATTTGCAGTTATAGTTTTTGTGTATTTGGAGTGGGTCTCTGTCACGGGGTTGGGGGTCCCCCTCTCTCTATAGGCTGTCCCCCAAATGCCCACCAGGCCAGCCGCAACCCAGTTGTCTGTACCCGCATGGGTCCCCATGTGATCAGAAACCCTCACCGGAATCAGGGAGCTTTCGGAGGTCCGCACCCCCAGAAACGCCTCCCCTTGATCTCCCTGCCCAGCCGTAACTCAGCGAACCTTCTCTGGCCACCCGTAGCTTGGAAGACTTCCCAGTGGGGTTGTCTTATATGAAAAAGGTTCATCTAGGCTCTGACCTAGATAGCGTGCCCCCTTAGTGAACCCCCCAAGGCCGAATAAACACACAAACACGCTAGGCTTGGTTATAAAACATATATTGAGTTACATACAAGTATAAGGCTGTTGATCAGATGGTGCAAGTCAATAAATCAAACATAAAGTACACGCATTCTAAAATACACTGATGTTCCCTAACTGTCCCCTTACCCCGAGATACAGTCCAGATCCATCAGGGTATCTCGCGGCCTTGATGTTCGAAGCCGGGCACAATTTCTTAGTGAATTGGAAAGTCTCTAGTCCATAGTCAGGCAGCTTCTCTTCCAAGCTGCTTGTTCCTTGAAGACCAAGATGGAAGTGTCTCTAGAGATCTTGTCTCTTCTTTTCCTGTTTGCAGGGGCTTCCCGTTTCCTGTGTCCCTGCTGCTTTTGTTGTTTTTGATTTGGCTTCCCATCTCACCTGGGCGTTACCTTAGCAACAAAATGCTCACTTTACCTGACAAAAGGTTTCCACACACACACACCCCCTTCCAAACTGGTTTAGCAATGTGGTAAAGCTTATAACCCTTGTCTTTAGTTGTCCGTGTTAGTAGCCATATTTCCGCTCAGTACCCCCAAATTCTGTGTCCCATTACCTCCAAATGACTGTGTTGCCCCCCTTGTCCCCATGACAGTCTCCATAGGGTTTCTGGACAGATGTGTGGGGTCTGTGATGTCCGAAAGCTTGTGAACCTCCACCAACTTGACTTGGCCCAATAAGTGATCATTGTGCTATTTTGTCTCTACTACCTATTTTGGGGACCAACACAGCAAACACACTCCCTGTCGCTGTTTCTTGTCATTCCATCATCTCCCTGTTGTTCTCGCAAGTGTCTTTCCTGGGAGGCCACCAGGAAAGAGGTGCCTGAGGCATAAGTGGTGGTCGGTCAGTCGGTCTGTCTGTCTGTCTGTCCTGAAAGAGGGACAATGGGATTCAATGCCCAAAGAGGGCCTCTCCCTCCAACTAGGAACTGCTTGTGTGGGGTTGCCTCCCCTTCTCCTCCCTGTCTCCTGCAGCATGAAATCCCCTGTGATCCTCCAAGCTGGAATCCCCGCCCCCCACCCCACCCAGAAGGCACTTCCTTTGCTCTTCTCCTAGAGCAGCAGGGCTGGGAGGTGAATCCGCAGCTGCACCCTGTACTGACGGGCACACGGTTCCCTTCTTGGCCGTTTGGTGCCGTGGGGATCAGCCCAAGGTGTGTGGCGTTTTCCTCTGTCTCCTCCCAGGCTGCCTCTTCCCCCTCCCGCCACGAGAGCGGAGGTGTTGCTTGTGTCGGCTCCGAGCGCGTCACAAATATCCAGTGAATCCAGCCCTGCCTCCTGTCCTCCCAGCCCCCAGCTTGGTCTGCCTCTGTATCACAGGGAGGTGGTGCCTATATCATCCACCCACGCATTTTGCCTCCCCTGGAATCCTCTCCAGCACAGAGGTCTAGTGCGAAGACAAAGGCACGCTGAGGGAAGCTGCACTTTGGGTCAGGCGGGGGCACTGGGTGGGCACTTGTTCCTACAGGGTGTTTTGTGGGCCTGGGAGGGGAGCACCCTACTCTGCCTGTGACTGCTAGATCTTTAGCAGGAGGGAGGTGAGCCTGTGCGCACCATCTGTGCGTGGTAAATTGCTGTTGGGAGGTAATGTAGCTTAGAGGCCTGAGACCTGCCCATCTCCCTAGCTGCCCCCTACAAAGCACCACGCTGTCCCAGTGCTCTGTGGAGGGTGTGGCTGTGTTGGCGAGGGGTGGGTGAATGCCACAGCACGGCCCCTTATGGAACGGTGGGATGGCTTGCTGCTGCGTGGTGGGGGAGTCGGATTGCATCGGGCCCCAGTCTGGGCCTATTGCAATGGGGCCCAGGCTGAGCAGGGCACTAACGCAACTTCATTTGGCTGCATCAAACTGAATTCGGTCAGGTCAACACTGAATTTGGAGAATGCGGAAATGATCTTGACTAGTTGTATTGGCAACTGTGTGGGCAACAGGGCAGCTGCAGCCTGCTCCCAGGTTACACGGCTAAGAACTGGCCCATCTTTGCCTTGTTTGCAGCTAGGACGTCGTCGCTGGTGAACATGCTCTAGAGCAGGGGGACACATTATTGTGTTTGTGTGACCCTGTAATATCATGAATCCAAACAGCACCAAAGAGCAGCAAAAATGATATTGGGATTGTGACCCCATTCACAGATGGTACATCCCTATTGGGGTCCTGACCTGCCGTTTGGGAACCTCTGCTCTAGAGCAATCCTAATTGCGAACAAATGCAGCAGGTTCGGGGAAGAGGTCGTTGCCCTGGCATCGGAGTGATTCCAACTCTGCGAGCAGTTTGGGGGCAGGGAAGATCTGCCTTTCCCCTTTGCTGAGCTGGGATGCAGGGAACAGGTCTCTAGGAGGATGTGGGAGCAGAGGTTGAGTGGCCTTCCCACGCTTTGCCCCCTAGAGCAGTCCAGTATCTAGCTGCTCTGGGCCTGCCGGTCTCGCGCTGCACTTTTGCCTGTCGGTGGGACTCTGTGCCCCGCAGGCAGCGTCACTTGGCTGTCCCTCAGCGCTCTCTAGGAATTGGCTGCCAGCCTCTGTGCAAATAGAGGGCAGTGAATCCAGCAGAGGGGGGTGTTGAGGGAACCTGTCCCCAGTGCTGCAAAAGATAAGCCTTGCTTTTAAAACCGAACGGGTTAGGGCCAAGCTCCCCACATTAAGATTGTCGCCTACCTGGTGTCAGTTATTTGGGGTCCCTGGGATTACTGTGATCCATAACGCATCTGGTTTTGTCTTTTTATCTAGTGGGATGTTTTTATATGTTTTGAAATGACAAGCCATTATCCTTTGATGTTTTTATAGAGATTTATATTATTTTATTTCTTGTTTGTTTTTAGTGATTATCTGGGGGTTGTGCATAATACTTGATGGTACATGCATTTTTAATAAACATAACCCCCCTCCCAGACTGTGGCCAGAACCCTTCCTGTATCGTAATGCTTATTGCCCGTGGGGCTGTGAAATGGGAGACACTCCCCTTCCCTGCATTTCCCCACTCCAGCCCCCCCAGGACATTTTCTCTCAGTCTTGCGGGAAAGCTCCCACCCCTTAGCCCAGATACCGCTGAATCTATTTGGGGACCCCTGGACAGCCTTGAGATTTAGCTACCCAAAGCTGCGTGTCCACTTGGGGTTTGGAGCTTTCTCTCTAACCTGTCCTACCTCCTCCTCCTAGGGTGGTGAAGGAAGAAATCTCAGATGACAATGCCAAGCTTCCCTGTTTCAATGGCCGGGTCGTGTCTTGGGTAAGCAAGCATCAGCTGGCTCTGTGGCTCTGTCTCTCTCCAAAACTATGTAGCCAAGTCTGAACACCACTGTGCACAGGTGCAGGGAAAGGTTTCGGGCAGCTGCTGTGTGCCAAAGAGGCCCTGACTTGGGAGTTCATGGAACTTCATCTCCGGGTGGAGGGTACCCTTTTCCAACCCGATATGCCTGACCCCAAGCACAAGTTTTTGTCCACTCCCATGGCCCAGGTCACAGTGTTTAGAGGTCACTTAAGATACACCAGACAAGACCTTGAAGCCATCTTGTTTATGGCTTTTTCATTGCTTTCTCATGAAGTGTCTGTGATAAGCATTGGAGCCATATGGCACCGTCGGCTTCTGGGGGAAATCCTCAACAGAGGCGGCTGCAGCAAAGGTCTTGAGTAGACGTAGAGCTGGTGAAAGGGGTGATTGACCCCCAGAGAGAGACGCTTCCTTGGGAAAGCCACTGGGTTAGCTTCTTCCCTGCTGCACGCGCACGCACACACATTATTATCTAGGACTTCTAGTGTCCAAAGTGCTTTATGGTTCTTGCAGAGTTCACCAAAAACCTGATGAGGTAGATGATGATTAGTCCCATTTTACAGATGGGGGAACCAAGCCTGCGCCATAGTGGTTTGCCCAACACCACTCAACAAGTTCATGACCAAGCTGCTTCCCATCCCAAGAGTCCCTCTGTCTGTGTCTTTGGGGGCTGTGTGCTCCGCTGCTACCAGACAGTGCGGCACGCAGCTATTTCGGGAACCTGGTGCTAATTTTAGCGGTGGGTTGGGGGGGCTGAGTCTGAGCCTTTCCAGGCAGCTAAAGGGTCAGGAGAACAGCAGCACTGTTATCGAAACCTCCCCTCTGGGGAATCCTGGGCCCAGGCATGCTGGGGGGTGAGGGAAAGCAGCAGCAGACCCTCGCTCTGTCGGGAGGCATACCAGCCTTTCAGGGGACTGAGCAGACAGACATTTTTCTGGCCCCATCCCCATTGCTTCTGCTCACCGAGGGGCCGGGGGTGGGGTGGGGGGGGAGTGCTTTAGATATCTTCCTCTGACAGCTTAACACGGAAGGGAGGCTGCAGAGATGGCATCAGGTTGGGTAGCAACCTGCTACTAGATGAGGAGTGAGCTGTGCTGAACCACAGGCATAGGGAACCAAACTCTAACCCCACTGGGGAGGAGGACACATCAGCTCCTGACACGGAACTGAGCTTTTTGGGATACCCTGGCCCACTTGGATGCCTTGTCCTGCCAATAAAACAGGATTGGATTTGTCCTCAAGGGAGTGCAGTCTGTACCTTTTTATAAATAGCTTCCCATGCATTCCTGGGCACCCTTGGTGTTCTCCCCAATTTCCATAGACTGCAAAATCTCTGCTTGCCTAGGAGCTTGTTAGCCGTCTTCATTCAGCGTCTGCCCCTTCCCCTCTGGATGTTTGCATTGCCCTCTGCTGGCAGGAATTGGAGAGCTAGACGAGAACTCTGGGGTCCTCCAGGAAGTACAGCCCCTTGCACCAAGACAAAACAAAGCCAGATCTAAACTCCCCTCTCCTCCCCCTCCGCAGTGTGATGAAAACATAGATGGCCTCCAGATCCAAATCAGAAAGAAAAGGCCACAACCTCCTCACCAGATGGAGCTAGCGAAGCGCGCTCCTGGCCACCGCTGCCCCCTGACAGTCCAGTCACAGCAAGGGGTCCAGAAGCGAGCGCTCTAGGTGGTCCCCAGCCTGGGGATCCTCTCCTTTAAAACTCAGATCCAATCTATCCCAGTCCTTGTCTCTTTCTGCACAGCTTTGCTAAGATCTGGCCTTTCCTTACGGCTTTCCCTGCCAGAACTCCAATCCATGCTCTAGTCATCGCTCACCTTGACTATTGCAACCTCCTCCTGACTGGCCTTCCCTGCTCTTATCTTGCCCCCCCCCCCTCGCTTCTGTTCCAAACTCCGCTGCCAAGGCCATCCACCCCGCCCACTGCTTCGATCATGTACATCCCCTCCTCTCTCTTCTCCACTGGCTCCCTCTACCTGAACGCATTTCACACCAGCTCCTGATCCTTACTTTTAAGACCCTTCATGGCCTTGTCCCTCCTCTCTCTCTGCAGTTGTTTCCCACCACTCCGCTCCTCCTGTGCTACCACCCTCATCTGCTCTCAACTACCTTGTTCCCCAAAACGCGTCCCCTTCTTCCTTGCTGCCCCCCATGCCTGGAACTCTCTCCCTGGATACATTCATTTTATTCCCTCCCTCCTGAAAACCCACCTCTTCCGTCAGACTTGCCCTAGCCCCTCATCCCCTTAGTCTGTGCCCTGATTCTTCTTTTCTGAGGTTCTCCCTCTTCTCTGTAACTAAGCTAAGCACGTACACCTGCAGCTTCTTGGATGCATTCCTGTCTCTCCCTCGGTTCCCCTCCCTTGTCTTTCAGATTGTAAGCCCACTGGGGCAGGGACCGGTTTATAATTGAGGATTGTGACGCCCCAGGTGCTGGTGCTATAGAAAATAATAGCTATGCCCAATGTGTATTTATCCAGCTGCCTCTTAAAAACCGCCACCCAAGAAGATTCCCCAACTTCCCTCAGTAAATCTTAGGAAGAACTCCCTAAATCTGCTTCGCAGGAACGTAAACCTAGTCCGAGACTTGCTCTGGTCCTTCCTCCAGTAGCAGTGGAGCACAATTGTTCTTATTACTCGCAGCCTTTAAAGTACTGAGGAGCTGCTACCCTATTACCACCTCTCCGTCATCTTTTCCTTCCCAGCTCCTTCAATCTCTCATCGCAGGGCTTGTCTGCCAAACCCTCCTCATCTTTGTTGCTCTCCTCTGCCCTTCCCCGGTTTGTCTGCATTGAGCTAGTACAGCCTAGCGGATAGGGTGTTGGGCTTGGACCTGGTTGGCCAGGGTTCAAATCCTGTCTTAGCCATGAACTGACTGGGTGGTCTTGGGCAAGTCCCTCTCAGCCTCCGTTCCCACATCTGTAAAACAGAAATAATAATGACCTGCCTCACAGGGTGGTTATGAGGGTGAGCTAGGTAATGATTGTAAAGCACTTTGAACACTGAAATCACTATAGAAATAACAGTTGTTTTTAAAATGATGACCAAAACCGGTCCCATCCATCCAACTGTGGCCTAACTAATGCCAGGTACAGTTACTTCTCTCATCTTCGATACAACCCAAAACGGCATCCATTTTCTTTGCAACAGTATCCCCTTGCTGACCCCTGTCCAATTGTGTGATCCACTGTAACCATTAGATGCTTCTCACCCGTGCTGTTGCCCAGTCAGGTGTGTCCACCTGTATTTTGTGTGTGTGTCTCTCTCTCTCTCGCCCATGTGTAAGACTTGACATTGGTCTTTATTGAATTTGTCTTCAGCCCTGGTCCCCAATATATAAATCCCCAAAGCGTTCACAGTTCCTCCCAGTTTCATGTCATCTGCAAATCTGATAGGTGTAATCTCCCCTCCTTATCCAAGTCACTGATAACTTGGTGGGCTTACGGTTCTTCAGCCAGTTACATACCCACCAGACCCATTTTACTCATAAGGATGTCGGGACCCATGGCTTGCCCTGCGTCTGAATGTCCTCTCCTGTCATTTCTCTACAGCTGGTGTCCGCCGAGGGGTCGCACTCGGATGCAGGATCAGTTTGTGCCGATAACCAGCCGGAGCTGCCTCCTTCCATTGAACGCACCGGTGGCATTGGGGACTCCAGGCCTCCCTCGTTCCAGTAAGTCATCAGGGGACTATCTCCGTGGGCTTCCAAGGGCGGGGACTTGAGAGTAATTTCCATGATGGTAGTGGCCAGATGATTCCATTCATCTCCAAACCAAGAGGTTCCAGGGCCAGAGCCAACCAGTTGCAGAGCAGCCGCGGGTCTGGCACTGGGGTGTTGGGGAAGTGCCTGTGGGACTTAGGGTGACCAGATATGCAAATTTTACAGGCCGCTTATGAGAAATACAGGTTGCAGGGTGCTGCATTTGCAGCACCCTGCAACCTGTATTTCTCATAAGTGGCCTGTAAAATTTGCATATCTGACCACCCTAGTGGGACTCCAGGGAGGTCTGGGACTGTAGGAACAAGGGATTCTCTGATCATTTGACTAGCAGCAGCTGGACCCAACTCCCCAGGCATTTACTCCCTTTGCTTGTTGCATGGTTGAAACATTTCCTTTCCCACTGGCAGTCGTGGCTGGGAAGGAAGCTGGGACTGCCCCTCAAGCTCACTTCTCTCCCAGCCCCACCCCAGGAGGGAGCTCTGCCTGCGTTCCCATGCCCCTAGGCCACCGGGAAGCTCCTCTCCTGCACGTGCCTGGGAGTGCAGAGACGGGCGGCAAGACGGCGGAGCAGGAAAGCTGGGATGCAGGGAGTGGGAGGTGACCCACCTCGCACTGCGGCGTTCTCCCATGCTCGTCTTCTCCTCAGCCCCAACACCGGAGGGAGTCGGGAGAACCTGGACAATGAGACCGAGACGGACTCTCTGGTGTCGTCGCAGAGGGAACGACCTCGACGGAAAGAGGGGCCTGAGCACGGTGGGTCCCTCCGAGGCCCCACCAGATGCGGTGAGGGAGCCTGTGCCACAGGCGCATAGGCTGTGTGGGGAGGGGCTGGGTTCACTCTCCGCTGAAGCCTGGGCACCGGATCCTGCTGGGCAGACAGAGCAGCAGTGTTGTGTGGCCGGAGCCTGAGGACATGGAGATTCAGGCCACTGCAGAGAGCCAGCCTTTGCTGGAGGAGGGAGGCAGTTCCTGGAACGTTGGGCAAGACGTTCCTTCCCAGCCGTCTTATCCCCTGGCCGCACCGCTGTGCTACGTACTCCCTTTTGGACGAGGAGGAGGCAAGGGGGGTGAGCTGAAGCTGCAGTGTTCACTGTGAGATGTTTCCTCAGGGGTCTAGAGAGCTGACAGGACTGGGGGGATGGCGAGGAGCTCAATAAGACTCCCTGTGGCCTGTGGAGAGGCCTCCTTCTCGCACCCACTAGCAGCAGACTGGAGAAGGGAAAGCGGCATAATCAGGGCATGAAAGCCCACCGCAGAGAGTCCCTCTGCTAGGAATCCCTCTGGAGTCTTGTGGTTCCCTGGCTGCAAGGCCTAAGCCCAGCGCTGCTCACCACAAGGAGGGAATCTGCTCTGCATTGGGGTGTCTCCTGCAGCGTGCTGACTCCTCTTCCCTTCCAGCCCCCCGAGTAAACGGGACGGCGAAAGGGGAGCGGCGGCGGGACGTGGGAGGGTACGAGAGCTCCTCGACCCTCATGAGCAGCGAGCTGGAGACCACCAGCTTCTTTGACTCCGATGAGGATGACTCCACCAGCAGGTAGGGGAGGACGTGAGCGTTACATAGACCTTAAACGTGAAAAGATGGCTCGGTCAAGGCACCTTCGCTGCTGCCTCTGGGGCTCTTCCCTCCCTTGTGCTGATGCCTCGTGGTCCCTGTGGGCTCCTCCGTCCTGCCCCTGGCTCCCCTTCCTCTTGATGACAAGACCCATCTGGGGCACTAACACTGACTTCCGCCTTTGCCCGTAGGTTCAGCAGCTCGACAGAGCAGAGCAGCGCCTCCCGCCTGATGCGGAGACACAAGAGGCGCCGGCGGAAACAGAAGGCCCCACGCATCGAGCGGGTACCGCTTGTGGGCTGGGGGCTATTGAGTGGGCAGGCCCAAGGCTGGAGCTGGGTTTCCTGCTGCTCCAAGGCGTGCTGGGAAACTCCAGCCGGGACACGCTGGGCTTGAGCTTGATTGTCCTCCTAAACTGGTAGAACCTCAGTGGCTGGGAGCAGCCTCCTTTCTGGGCATGTGGAGAATGTACTAGTTGCTGGGGGATCATGGAGGCAGTGCCCCCAGAGAGCAGGCAGCAGGGAGTCTCATGACAAATACAGGCAGGACCGGTGGGTGGAGTCTCCCAGGTTCTGGAGGTAGCACAGAATGCGGACATGAGTCCCAATGTTGGGGCTACGGGTGCTTGAGGGGAATCTGGGGCCCAGCCGGTGCATGGGGGAGGTTTCACTCTGTTTCATTTTATTGTAGTCATCGTCTTTCAGCAGCATCACAGACTCCACTATGTCTCTCAACATCATCACGGTCACCCTGAACATGGGTGAGTAGGGATGCCCCATTGAGTCTCCTCTTGCAATGGATTCTGGGGTAGTAGGGAGTGCATGGTTGGCGGCTTGGGGGGGATATGGCTGTTGGGAGTGGATGAGGAGGGGAAGGCTAGCTGGGGGCGTGGGTTTCGGGGTGTGCCTGTGAACGGAGGTTCGGTGTTGGCTTCTTCTTGCTCTAACTGTTGTTGCCAGAAGAGGTGGTCGAGACCAGTAGTCTAGATGGGTTTAAAAAAGGATTGGACCGGTTTCTGGAGGATCGGTCCATTATTAGCTTTAAGCCAGGTAGGTTTTGTGGGATGTAACCTCTGACAGTTGAGAGCTGGGAGTGAACAACCGGAAACGGCTCATCCCGTTGTGACCTGTTGGGGACTTCTTCCAAGCAACCAAAACTGGCCACTGTCGGAGACAGGATGCTAGGCTCAGTGGACCGTTGCTCTGACCCGGGATGGCATTACTTACATTCTTAACTGTCCTTATCCTGCTTTCCTTCATCCCTGCAGAGAAGTACAACTTCCTAGGCATCTCCATCGTGGGGCAGAGCAACGAACGTGGCGATGGCGGCATCTACATTGGCTCCATCATGAAGGGGGGCGCTGTGGCAGCTGATGGCAGGATCGAGCCGGGAGACATGCTCCTGCAGGTACCTTGGCGCCTTGTCTCCTGCTCCTAGTACAGGGCTATTGGCAGTGAGGGGCAGCCTGGAAGTAACCACCCTTGACTCCCTTGCCCCCCACCCACTCCCACAACCCCCTTCCTTGGCTCACCCCCAGTATCTTCCACCTCTGCTCCTGCACCCGTGCTGCTGAACGACTCTGGCGCAAATCCCACTCTCACGCTGACTTCCTTCACTTTCAAATTCTCTCTCTCCTCCCTTACGTCTGCTATTTCCCTCGCTAGACAGCATTACTACGCCTCCCGCATTGAGTCCTGTTCTCGGGACCCTCGCCGCCTGTTCTCCACCTTTTGACTCCCTTCTCAAGCCCCCCTTTCCTCCTCTTCCCTTTCTGCTCAGGATCTCGCTTCCTTCGTCACTGCCAAGATAGACAAGATCTGCCTCGACATCGCTTCCCGCTCCTCTCCTCTTCCTACTCCCTCCCCTCCCTCTCTCCTGTCCAACTTCCTTCCCACCTCCTCCCTGCTCTCCTCCTCCAACCCTTCCACTGGCCCCCTTGATCCCACCCCCTCCCGCCTCCTGACCTCTATTGCTTCCAGTGTTGCTCCTTCCCTCCTGCACATCATCAACCTCTCCCTCTCTACTGGCTCCTTCCCCTCCGCCTTCAAGCACACCACTGTCTCCCCTATCCTCAAAAAGTCCACTCTTGACCCCTCTGACCCTTCTAGCTACCATCCTGTCTCACTCCTTCCTTTTGCTTCCAAGCTTCTTGAACGTGTTGTCTACTCCCACTGCCTTGACTTCCTCTCCGCCAACTCCTCCCTTGACCCCCTCCAATCTGGCTTCCACCCCCTTCACTCTACTGAAACTGCTCTCACTAAGATCACCAATGATCTTCTTGTGGCTAAATCTAATCGCCTCTATTCCATTCTTGTCCTCCTTGACCTCTGTGCTGCCTTCGATACTGTTGACCATTCACTCTTGCTGAACTCACTTCACTCCCTTGACTTCCGTGGCTCCATTCTTGACTGGTTCTCCTCCTATCTCTCTGACTGCTCCTTCAATGTGTCTCTTGCCAGCTCCAGCTCCTCCTCCCTTCCCCTCTTGGTTGGTGTTCCCCAAGGCTCTGTTGTTGGCCCTCTCTTCTTCTCTATCTACACCCTGTCCCTAGGCAAACTCATTGCCTCCCACGGCTTCCAATATCACCTCTATGCTGATGACACTCAACTCTATCTCTCTACTCCCTCTCTCTCTCCATCTGTTCAAACTCGCCTCACCAGCTGTCTCTCTGACATCTCTACCTGGATGTCTCAACGTCAACTCAAACTCAACATGGCTAAAACTGAACTCCTTATCCTCCCCCCCCCCCCCCAATCCTTCCTCTCCCTCCTCCCTGTCAATCCTTATCGATGGGGTCACCATCCTTCCCATCCCCCAAGCCCGTAGCTTAGGCTTCATCTTTGACTCGCCCCTTTCTTTTAAACCCTACATCGACTCTGTTGCCAAATCCTGTCGCTTCTCCCTCCATAACATTGATAAGATTCACCCTTTTCTCTGTCTCCTCTGCCAAAACCCTTGTCCACACCCTGGTCATCTCTCGCCTCGATTACTGTAACCTCCTTCTCACTGGCCCCCCCCCAGCTCTCACCTTTCTCTCATTATCTCCGTCCAAAACTCTGCTGCCAGGGTCATCCACCTCGCTCGTCGCTTCGACCACGTGCAGCCCCTGCTCTCTTCACTGGCTCCCCCTTCCTGAACAAATCCTGCACAAGCTCCTAGTCTTCACCTATAAAGCTCTTCACAACCTTGCTCCCCCCTACCTCTCTGCACTAATGTCCCTCCGTACTCCAGCCCGTGAACTTCGCTCCTCCTCTGTCCCCTCTCTCGCCCTCCCACGTCTCCCCTGCTCCCCTAACCGCCTTCTCCCTAGATGCCCGCTACACCTGTAACTCCCTTCCCACATCCACCTCGCCCCCTTTCTTCGTACCTTCAGATCCCTCCTCAAGACCCACCTCTTCCGCTCTACCCGCCCCGACTCCTCGCTCCCCTCACCTAACTCCTGATCCCCTCCATCCAGTACAATCTGTTACCTGAGCTCTGTGTACTCGCATCCTCACCACACGGACCAGCCAGCCATCATTCTCCATGTAACCAAGTCAAGCGCTGCACCTGAAACCTCGTGTCTTTGTGACTATTACACTCCTTGTCTCTCTCTCTCTCTTCCCCTTCCTTCATCTCCCACCCCACCCCCGCCTCTCAGATTGTAAACCCTAGGGCAGGGACCGTGTCTATTCCATGACTTTGTAAAGTGCCAGGCACTTTGCTGGTGCTATATTATTATTATTATTATTATTATTATTAAACATTTATAAAGCGCCAGTAGTAACCTGGCGCTGTACAGAACATACAATCAGATGCGGTCCCTGCCTGTGGCTTACAATCTAAAATGCTTGCTAATAATAATAATAATAAGACCACTCATGGGATGCAAAGCCAAGCCCAAAATCTCCTCTTAGAAGGATCGCCCTAGAAAGGCAGCTGGACCCAGCCCTGCAGGGTGCCCGGGACTCACCTCTTTTGCTTTGTTGCAGGTGAACGACATCAACTTCGAGAACATGAGCAACGATGATGCCGTGCGAGTGCTGAGGGAGATCGTGCACAAGCCGGGGTAGGTGATTCCCTCTCCTCCTACACGCGATCTCGGCTGATCCAGACGCTGGTAACGCTGCCAGCTCCTGATGTCTGTGAACAGGATCCCTCCTGCTATGCTGGCTGTAGGGATCGATCCCTGATGATGCCCCTGTTAGCATCGCTCCAACTTCCAGGTTATAGGCCCCTGTTCTAGGGAGAAAACAAAAAAACTGGGCCGTCTCCCTGGCCAGGCCTAGAGCCAACTGCTCCAGCAGTGAACTCCAGGGGGCGCCGCATGCAGCGCTCGTTACTTGACCCAAACCACCGGGTGGGTGTTGCATGGTCTGATGTAACCGTTATCGTGTTTCTGCTGCAGGCCGATCACCTTGACTGTTGCCAAGTGCTGGGACCCCAGCCCCAGGGGCTGCTTCTCGTTACCCCGGAGTAAGTGGAATTTCCAACCGCCACTCGTGCTGGTGCTGAGCCCTTGAGAGCGCTTGTCTGGTTTGTCCTGTGTGCCTTGCTGGATGACGATGGCGGAGGGGTTGAGCCCCCAGAGCGGGCAGGCCTCCTGAGCCCTGCAGTCTCTCGCCTCTGTATCGCCTCACGCTCAGCCCTAGGCCCAGCCGTGGCGGGATCCGGTCTCTCCTGCTCGGATCCTGGAAAAGCGAGAGAGAGACTGACTCCCCAGGTCCCTGCCTTTGTACCAAGGGGAGGGAGGGGGTAGCATCTCCTTCTCTTCCCGTCCTCCTGACCCTCCCTCTCTTCTTTCCCCCCCAGTTGCTCCCCAGCGGATCTGGGCCGGGCCTGAGTCTCCATGTTCTGATCCGGGTGAGTCCCGGCTGAGGCTGGGAAGGGCGGGGCTGTCGGGAGGCAAGGGAGCTGGCTTCTGACTCGTCCCTGTGTTTGCTCTAGGCGAGCCCATCCGGCCCATTGACCCGGCAGCCTGGGTTTCCCACACAGCAGCAATGACTGGCACCTACCCAGCGTACGGTATGAGCCCATGCATGAGCACAATCACTTCCACCAGCTCCTCCATCACCAGCTCCATCCCAGAGACCGAACGTAAGTCCCTGTGTCTGTGTGCTTCCTCCTCCCACCCCGCTGCACGGCTTCCAGTCACCTGCGCTCTGCCCGCTGGCACCCAGCCTGACGGGAGCAATACATCCGCGTGGCCAAGAACCTGGCTTGGGAAGTAGAGGAATCCCCTGTCGGAGGGGGAGCAAGGATGAGAGAGAGAGAGTGAGACCAGGGCCTCGTTCACATGAACAGCTCAATCGGTTTAATAAGTCCTTAACTCACTTCTACCTCGGTATCGTTCACATGTCAAGTAGGAGGTGAAGTAAGTACTCTAGAATAATCGGGAGCAGATACTCCCCTTTGCTTCCTAAACAGAAGTAGCCTGTAATGTGAACTGAACGCAGTCTACCAATCATTCCCAGGCTGCAGTGCCAAGTGTGTCTCCTGAGAACTCTCTGGAATTCATCCCAGAATGGCTTGCGTGCAAGCCACGAAGGGCTAGGTGCCATGCTGCTCACTTTCACGACATGGCCACCTGGGCCGGACAGCAGCGGAGTAAATCGGTTTAGGAGAGTCCTGTGAACGATACCAAAGCGAGTTACTAAGACCTGAATAGTTACTTCAACTTTGAGATTAAACCGGTTTAGTTTTGAACGTGTGAACATGGCCCGGGATAAGGAGTGGCAGAAATAAAACTTGGATAAAGCGAAGTCGCGTAGAAGAGTTAGCACCAGACATTCTCTTCTCCAGACAAAAATGGCGCATTGATCATCATGGGACCGAGCAGCATAGAACAGAGGGAGCAAGGGGAGAGGTGGCTGAATGGGTAAATGCGGGGGAGAGGTGCTCTGCTGGGCATGCGAGGAGATCCGAAGCTGTGGTGACTGGGGAAGAGAGAAAATTGGGCAAGTCTTTTCCACCAGAATCGGCTCATTCCAGGACAGCTACTTTAGCCAGGAAAACAGCCAGCAGTTTGATTATTTATTTTCCCCCAGCCAAGGCTGGGTAGCTGCTTTTTAGAGCTTGACAAACAGCTGCTACCAGTGCCAGATTGATCGAGAGGGAGCAGAGCTCTGGGCTCTGCAGTGAGGGAGTTGAAAGACAGCAGTGACAGGGTACGCCCGTGATGTATTGTTCCCTGGCCCATCCCTTTGTGTGACACCTCCCATGTGGCTCCATAACCTTTCCGTACCCTCTTCATCTCTGCCTCCCTTCCCTCCGTCCGCCTCGCAGGCCTCGATGACTTTCACCTGTCCATCCACAGCGACATGGCCACCATCGTCAAAGCCATGGCCTCCCCGGAGTCTGGCCTGGAAGTGCGTGACCGCATGTGGCTGAAGATCACCATCCCCAATGCCTTCATTGGTAAGAGGTGGCCGTTTCCTGAGCGGTCTGGGGTGGAGAAGGGACACTTGCCTGGTGGAGGGCGAGGGAGGGGGGAGTGTAGAGCAGGAGAGACCAGGCTTACTCTGCACAGGGTCTACCGGCATCCAACTAGGACAGCCTACTTCCGGAGGGCCCTGGCTATGTCAGAAAGGAGCAGGAGAGCCAGGTGGCCACACCCCCTTTCTGGCATAGCCCCACCTCCCTCCCCAAAGATTGCAGCGTACAACAAACATTGCTCTTTGTCAACTGCAATCGACATCTTGGCAGCCCCGGTGTAGAGGGGAATCTTGCCTTGGAGCAGATGACCCTTGAGGACCCCTGGTCCAACCGTACAGTTCTGTGATCCTGCATGTGTAAGGAGCCCCCCACACACCCCAATTGCATGCCTGACTCTCCTGTTGGCTGGGCTACAGAAGCAAGTGGAAACCATGACGCTGAGGCCAAGTTCTGGATCGGGCCCTGCTTTCAATCAGGTGCGCCCTTGTTAAGGTCCCTTGAGTGTCTCGGACGACTACTATGGAGAGGGCGTTCTCGGTGACCGCTCCAAGGCTGTGGAACTCCCTCCCGGTGGAGGTGTCTGTCTGTCCCCGGACCTTTCCTCCTTCTGCCAACAGTGTAAGACCTGGCCCGCCAGGCTTTTGTTGCGGGGAGACAGGTAGTTGGTGAGGGTTTGGGCTAGGGAGGGGGTGTATTTATGTTTTATGTGTTTTTATGTTCGTTTATAACTTACTTGGTTAGCCTCCCTGAGCTGCCTGCGGCAGGATGGGTGCAGGATATGAAACTTTTGAAATAAAATAAATAAATGGAAACCATGACGCTGAGGCCTTGGCTGTCCCTTCGTCCTCTCCTGATCCACCCCTACTCCCGCCTCTCCCCAGAGCCAGCATAGGCTGCCCTTAGCTCTCCCCTCCCACTCTTGTGGTGTTTTAATCACTTGGTGTGGTTGTCTTTCCGTGGCAGGTTCCGACGTGGTAGACTGGCTCTACCACCACGTGGAAGGCTTTACAGACCGGCGAGAGTCCCGCAAGTACGCCAGCAACCTGCTGAAGGCTGGCTATATCCGGCACACCGTCAACAAGATCACCTTCTCGGAGCAGTGCTACTACATCTTCGGGGACCTGTGCGGCAGTACGGGATCTCTCGTGCTACGGGGCTTGGGGGGAGCACTGCCTGGGGGCACCACCTTTCACTGGCTGGCATTCCTCTTTGCTGCCAGGTGGCCACACAGCCCATGCCAGCGCTGCTGACCGCATCCCCTCTTTCCAGGGCGGGAGAGAATGAAGCCTTTTCCTGAAGCCTTGGCTGGCTGGCTGGCTTCGCTTAGTGTCTTTTAGCCTCCGTTCTCCTGGAGGAAAGGGGGGTGGAAGAGAGACCCAAGGAGCCCAGCAAGTCTTGATGTCGTTGTCACCCTTCTGAGCTGGCTGTGGACTGCCTGGTGGAACAGTGGGTCTCTTTGTGGCCCTGTGGGGGAGCAGGAACCCTGCTTGGGCCTAGTCTACGCTCGTGCCTAGTATGGAATTTGTGCTGCCCCACTAGAAACCCTTTCATTTTCCCTTAGCTGGGGGGGGGGGGGCGACAACAGGGGAAGGTGGCCCCACCCTGTTCCAGGCCTAACCCTAACCCCCATCTCTCTCTGCAGACATGGCTAACCTGTCTCTCCAGGATCACGACGGATCCAGTGGAGCCTCCGATCAGGACACGCTGGCTCCGCTGCCTCACCCAGGAGCTGCGCCATGGCCCATGGCCTTCTCCTACCAGTACCCGCCGCCTCATCCATACAACCCCCACCCTGGATTCCCCGACCCAGGTTACAGCTACGGTGGGGGCAGTGCAGGCAGCCAGCACAGTGAAGGTAAATAGGAGGGGAGGGGGGCTGAAATGGGAGTTTCATAGCAGAGTAGGGACCCTGGAGACCAAGGGCAGGATTGGGGCCATCTCCTCCTCACCCTACATGTTCACATGGCACAACTGGTTGGGGGCATTGTCTGTGGCAGGGAGGGAGGGGGAGTGTGTTACTCCTTCAAGCATTAAATATGAATATATAGCGCCAGGTACACAGCTGGCGCTATACACGTGCTTATAATAATAATAACGGTTGAGACAGGCTAGATCCTAGGCATTTTCTGCTTCAGTGTGGTCACCCCTAGCAAACCGCTCGCATTATTACAAGGCAGGATGAATGAGCTGTGACCTCTAAGCCCTGCCAGTCCCAGACCGGCTCGGTCCCTCAAGTGCATCTGTGCCTCCCCCTTCAGTAGCGGGTGGTCCCTACCGGTGCGCTCTCTGGACTGTTCCCTAACCACCTCCGGTGCTTGTTGCAGGGAGCCGGAGCAGCGGCTCCAACCGCAGCGGCAGTGAGAGGAGGAAAGACCGCGAGCCCAAGGCCGGCGAGTCCAAATCAGGTGGCAGCGGCAGCGAATCGGATCACACCACCCGGAGCAGCATGCGGCGGGAGCGCGCGGCCAGCGAACGGTCCGTGCCGACCAGCCAGCGCAGCCATCAGTCGCTGGCCCACAGCATCCGGAGCCACCACAGCCAGCAGTCCTACGGGCCGCCCGGCCTACCGCCTCTCTACAGCCCACCCCTGCTGCTGATGCCCCCACCGCCTTCTGCCATGGGGCCCCCGGGGGCTCCCCCGGGCCGAGACCTGGCCTCCGTGCCCCCCGAACTGACAGCCAGTAGACAGTCGTTCCGAATGGCCATGGGCAACCCCAGTGAGTTCTTTGTGGATGTAATGTGAAGCGCCGTCCCTCTGTCTGTCTCCTGCCCCTGTCGGTTTGTCTCCTAGGGACGGCCTCGGCTTTGCTGTCTTGGGGTTTCGTTTTGTTTTTTTTCTTGATAACTAAAAAAGGGAAAAATGAACTGAACTAAACTTTGATTCTAATCCCTGCCTGCATGGGGTGGAGTGGGCCCGACAGCCCCTCTGGACCCCCTCCGGACTGCTGTGTGAAGAGGCAAGTTGCTGCCGCTAACACCCCCCCCCCCCCCTTCTTCCCTAACCCCATTAATCTGCATCTGCCCCATGCCGCACGTCAGCCTGTAGCCCTGCCTCGCTCCTCAACGGTCCCCTCCCTCCCCCTCTTCTCACCCTTTTGTGTTTCTTCTGTCAAGCAGCGAAGAATTACGGGGTGTTTGACTTCCTCTGAGCCCAGCCGCCTGCGGGGGGGAGAGGCGGAGCGCGGCATGGCGGCTCGGCCTGGCAGAGGAGGATGTGGAGCCCCGCGGGGGGCATTGGCCCCACCCAGCGCTGAAGATGGCTTCTCCCCACCCCACCCCACCCCGCCCCTCCTCAGTCCTGAGAAGGGTCCAGCTCCGGCCTTTACGGTTCTTCAGCTCAATCAATGTAGCCACCTAGTGGCCCAATGGCATGAATGTTCCCGGCCTTCAGTGCCTCCGTCTGGGGAGCCCCCTCGCTCGCCTCCTGCCCCAGTGAATCCCCGCCCCAGAGCAGTCGGTGCCAGCCGTTGTACCACCGCGCCCTGCTCCGCGCCTGGTGCTAGAAAAACCCTCCCTCTGTCTAAATCTGGGGATCCGATTCTAAATAAATGTGCCCTTAAATCCGAGCAGTCCTCTCTGCCCCCACCCCAGCCAGTAGGGGCTTCTTGACGGCAGAAGAGGCGGTACGAAACGGAGACAAGGGCCTGCCTCCTTTTTTTTTTTTTTTTTTTGTGGACAAATGGGAGCAAACTTTTCTTCCCTCCGGGGAGCAAACAACTCGGTCGTGCTCCCTTCCGCCATTCCTCAAGCAGCAAGGTGTGCCGGCTTGCTGTCCTCTCCACGGACAGGAGAGCGGTGGGGAAGGCCTGGACTCTGAAGAGATGAGCAGTCCCGTGGTGCGTGCGTGCCTGCCTGAGGGAGCGCGGGCCGATAGGGCTCTCCTCCAGCTGCCTTTTCTCGCTGAGCTGCGGGGGGGGGTGCGTGCACCCCTGTCCCAGGCTTCTGCTGTCTCTCGGGGAGCTGGTAAAGGGCAGCGCCCTCCCCGGCCTCCACGCTTCATATGTTGAGCTGAGCTTCCCGGTCCTGGCTGCGCTGGGCCCCGCCCTACAGCTTCCTCGGCCCTGCTCCCACGCTGTAAATTCCCTTTTTGGATTTTCTTGTATTTGCGGTTTTTATTATTCATAGCAGACGAAATGTATCTTGTTTCCAGCACCGACTCACCGACCCCCTCACCCTTGTTCCGTCCTCTAGGCCCTGGTCCAGTGCCAATCTCTCTGTCAGCCACCCCCACCATCACACGCCATCCTGCCTTGCCCTTCCCCCTTCCCACCCCAATCCTGCCCTCCTCTTGCTGACTTCCACACTTGGTGCCATTTCCCCAATGTCGTCCTGCCCTTCTGGGGCCGTCTCACCGCCTTCCCACCCCCCATCAGTGCTGTCTGCTGGGTTTTATACAAACAAAACCAGTCTCCTTTGTTTTTATTTATAAACATAGTTTTATTGGACTCCTGCCTGTCGTTGTGGTGTTTGGTTTTTTCCTTCTCTCCTTGTGGGGTGACTGAAAAGCAGCTGAACTATGGGCCCCCCGCCCTTTGGGAAGATGGTGTAAAATGCCTGATCGAATAGCGGACTGGGGAGCCTATGGCCCGGGGGTCAAGTATGGCCTGGGGGTAGTTTTTATGGGACCGACTCCTACCCTCAAGCACTCGAAAGACTAAGGTCTAGCTAAGAGAGCAGAGATTAAAGGCATTCATGAAGGGACAAAGCTCAGATCCATGATCTAGACCCTCCTTCCTGAGAACACGCCACTGGAGCACCTCTGCCCCCAACTTCTGTGCTGCCCTCAGCGTTTGTGCTAATGTTCAGAGTGGCCCCTATGAGGCAAAGGACCCCCCCACCCCTGGAATCGCAATCTTAGCCTTGGAAGGTGCATCGGAGGTCATCTAGTCCACCCCCCTGCCCAGTGCAGGAAATTCACTGCAACTGCATCCTTGGAGCTAGTACATGAGAGTTCTGCCCAGCTGGCTCTAGGTTTGGTAGCTAAACAGCCCAGCCCCCTCGTTTGCTGCTTCCACGTTCCCTGCGACAGCAAACCCCAGCCCATTAGAATAGCTCTCTTGCTTGTACTAGGGCTCTTATCCCCTGGCTGGGATTTTTATTTCCAGTCATGTGGGCCTAGTGGAGGGCCTGCAGGAAATGGCACGTAAGCCGTGGAACTTGCTCTTGAGCGTTATCCTCTCCGCTTCTGCACTTTAGAGCTTTAAAGCGAGGCGGATGATGGAAGGTGCATTTTCACTTTTTCATTCCTAAAGATGAATAATGCAGCAACGGTGAAACAGTCCAGAAAACACTCACTGCTCCCTAGGTCTTCTCTAGATGGCACCGTCACTTACTGAATCCTCCACTCTCTTGGGCTGTACCATGGCAGTAGGAGGTGTGCCTTTTAGTGCCAATGGGGTACGGCTACTGCTATCTGGTCAGTGTTTCAGTGAGCAAGGAGGGGGGAGCTGAACGTGGATTCCACCCCCCCTTCCTCCCTGTGCCCCTCTCAAATGCATGGCTTCCTCCACTTCCTGTGGCCCCAAACAGTAGGATACATGGCTCTCCATCTTCCTGTGGGCGGTGGGAGACAGTAGCTTATGCCTTTGTCCTTCATATTGCATCAGGGGGGATGTCATGGCTCTTGTGGGAGAGCCCATTTCTTATCAAACGCAAGTAAGAACACAATCTAGGCTGCCCCCAAGCCCAAAGTTCTCCCAAGCACAAAGTTCAGGGTGTTAACATGGTCTACAAGGCATGTTATATACAGCAGAGACAGATAAAAATGAAGTACAGAAAGAAAAATAGATGGGCACTCTTCTCATGATGATGGTAACGCGCTCTGTAGCAATGACAGGTATAAGCATGCATATACATCTATGAATGAATGGGTTTCAATAGGAAACCTCTCTTTCAGTGAATCTGGCCTCTGATAAAGTTCTGTCTGGCCTGTGGTGTTAATAAAATATGATTGTATTAAATCGAAATTGGTATTTTCTAAATAAAATAAGTGAACATAGGTCCCTGTATAAAATATCAATTTATGACTAAGCTCCTGCAAGAACAGCTCCAACCTCTGCATGTTTAATTGGTGGTGGTCTGTGTTGATGTTTGAACAGGGTTTGACTACGCCAATAGAGAAATCTTGTATGAAAGACTTTGGTGTACTCTGCCACTACCCCCAACACCCCCCAGCAAATTGCTGAGAGATGATCCAACCTGTGATGGCGAAGAGGTCTCCAAAGATTGTAACCTATCCTACTGCATTAGGTCTGCCATCCTGCATAGCTTAGCTCCGACGGCCCCCACGTTTCCGAACTAATGATAGCTCTGGAGATGCCAATAGCCATCCAGGGCTACCTTGAACTTCGCCAAGCTCCCTACATCACAACTCCAGTGTTTGTTTGGGCTTGGCTATTTTCCTGATGCTGCAGTTCTGGAACTGAGCAAGGCTCTAAATTAACATTTTCAGATGCTATTCTTTTTTTAAAAGGTTCTGTAAAGCTGCATACATTTGCACACTTTGCACAAATTACATATGCATAAATTAGAGTAGCCTGATATGCAAATTTTAGAGGAGACATTAAAAACAGAAAGATAGAAAGCAAAGGGTAGGACTAAATGGTCACTTTTCTCAATGGAGAGATGTAAAAAGTGATGTGCCTCAGGGATCTGTATTGGGACCGTTGCTGTTTAATGTAGCCATTAATGATCTGGAAAAGGGTGTTAAGAGTGAGGTGGTCAAATTTGCAGACAACACCAAGTTATTCAAGGTAGTTAAAACATGAGCAGACTGTTAGGAACTGCAACGGGATCTTACGACACTGCGTGCCTGGACATCTAAAAGGGTAGGGGTGGGGTTGTGGGGGAGGGAGGTTTTTCCCCCCTGCATATATGTGGATTTTTAATTGTTTTTTTGTTTTCATATTTGTTGTTCGCCGCCCCGGCATGCCCTGTGGGCAGGAGGGGCGGGATAATTTTTTTATATATAAATATAAATAAATAAATGGCAAATGAGATTTAATGTGGACAAGTGCAAAGTGATGCACATAGGGAAAAATAATCCAAACTGTGCATACACAATGCTGGGTACTAAGCTAGGAGTTACCACTCAGGAAAAGGATCGGGGGGTGGTTGTGGACAATACAATGAAATCCACAGCGCAGTGCGCAGCAGCAGTCAAAAGAGCAAACAGAATGTTAGGAGTTATTTGGAAGGGGCTAGAGAATAAAACTGAGGCTGTCGTAATGCCTCTACAAATCAATGGTGCGACCGCACCTCGAATATTGTGTGCAGTTCTGGTCGCCCCCATCTCAAAAAAAAACCCATAGCTGAACTAGAAAAGCCTATGCTGTGGCTCTGCGGGCAGCAAAGAGGGAATTCTTTGCTGCCCTCATAGCTCTTCTGGGTTGTTCGGGGGCTGGTCAGTCCAACCTCCCTCAACCCCGGAGTTGAGTCATCATCTGCCCGCTGTGACCTTTTTGCAGATTATTTTGCGGAGAAAATTGCTCGTATTCACCAAGACCTCAATGCCTCAATTAATACAGTGGAGGAGGTAGAGGTGGTAGAAACCCTGTCTTGTCCGATTTTGTGGGATCAATTTCAGTCGGTGACACACGCTGACATGGTGGATGTGCTTGGGGCTGTTCGAGCCACTTGCGAATTAGATTCATGCCTGTCCTGGCTGATTAAGAGCTGCCGGGAAACAATGGAGCCGTTGCTGGCTGAGGTGGTCAACGACTCCCTATGGTGGTACGGCCTCTGCTCAAGAAACCATCACTTGACGTTGACTCCCCCGGCAGCTATCGGCCTGTCTCTAACCTTCCCTAAAAAGGAAGGTTAGGAAACCTGTTATTGAACAGGTAGTGGCTCAGCAGCTCCAAGGGCATCGTGACCACGTCAGTTATCTGGATCCCTGGCAGTCTGGCTTTTGTCCGGGGCACAGCACTGAGACAGCATCGGTGGCTTTGGTGGCTGATCTACACCGTGAAAAGGATAAGGGTCGATCGACTCTTTTGGTCCTACTAGATCTGTTGGCTGCATTTGATACCGTTGACCATGAGATGTTGGTGATGCGCCTGCGGGACAGTGCAGGGGTGGGCGGGATCGTTCCTCAATGGTTCCGCTCATTCCTGCCCGGGAGAATGCAGCGGGTGGTGCTCGGTGACTATATTTCATCTCACCAAGACCTCTCATGTGGGGTCCCGCAAGGTTCTGTCTTGTCCCCTCTCCTGTTGAACGTGTACATGCAGCCACTCGGCGAGGTGATCAGAGGGTACGGGGTGAGGTGTCATCCAGTATGCTGATGACACCCAACTGTACCTCTCATTTTCAACTGACCTAGGCCCGGCTGTCTCGGTGCTTACCTGGTTGACAGCTGTAGGGGACTGGATATGGGCTAATCGACTGCGACTGAATCCTGACAAGACGGAGGTGATGTTAGCGGGTAAGTCGATGGAGGTGACGGCCCCCTCGGTTGAGGGGGTTTGTCCTCCATTGGCTTCCCAGGTGCGGAACTTGGGGGTGCTCCTCGATGCGCAGCTCCACTTGGATCTCCAGGTGGAGGCTGTGGTGAGGAGTGCCTTTCGCCAGTTACATCTGGTGCGGCGGCTTCGACCGCTGGTTTCGGTTCCGGATCTGGCCACGAACATCAATGCTTTTATCACCTCTCAGTTAAACTACTGCAACGTGCTCTACGTGGAGCTACCTATGGTGACGGCTTGGAAGCTGCAGCTGGTGCAGAATGCGGTGGCCCGGCTCCTGGTGGGACTGGGCTGCCGGGAACACATTACACCAGTGCTCCGATCTGTGCGTTGGCTGCCAGTAGTCTTCGGGGCCTGATTCAAAGTGTTGGTTTTGACCTATAAAGCCCTACACAGTCTGGGCCCTGCCTATTTTGCGAGATTGCCTCACTCCCCGGGTTCCACCCCCGCGGTCAGCTGGGGGCACCCTGTTAGAAGTCCCTCGGGTTTGCCGGGGGACCATGCAGGACAGGGCGTTCTCGGTGGCTACGCCGTGCCTCTGGAATTCCCTCCCCGTGGGGACCCGTCTGGCGCCGAACTGCCCGGTTTTCTGTAGGAAGTGTAAGACCTGGCTGTTCCGTCAGGCGTTTGGTGAGGGACGAGGGTGGGGGGGGGGGGGTTCTCTC
>QEPC01012362.1:1878570-1930790 GCA_003113815.1 Sphenodon punctatus
GCGTATAATTGGGTTGTGGAATCTACTGCCAGAGGCTGTGGTAAGGGCCAGTACTAGAGCTGAGTTTAAAAGAGGTTTGGACAAGTTTCTGGAAGATCGGTCCATTAGCAGCTATTAGCCAGACAGGATCAGGGAACATGACAGGAGCTGGGGGAAAACAACAGGGAAATGGATCCCCCATTGTGCCCTGTTGGGTGCTTCTCCCAAGCCCACATGATTGGCCACTGTCAGAGACAAGCTGCTGGGCTAGATGGACCATTGGTCTGACCCAGTATGGCACTTCTTATGTAATACAGGTTCCAGAATTGCATTGGAGCCAATGCAGCCCTGCAACCTGTATTTTTCATGTGTTCTCCAAAATATGCATATCTGGTCACCTTAGCACAAATCGTCTGTGAATTTGCAAATGTCCACTTCAAACCCCCCCTCCCATCCCATCTCTCCATATTGTTTCACAGTTTCTATGGGCACAACCCTTTCCCGCCCACCTCAGACTGGTGGGCGTGGCCGCATTACATAGAAAGACGGTGGGCTCTTGCGGGACTACAAATCCCAGCATGCCACGCTCCTCCAGCGCTCTCCAGCATTGTCGCTTAGGCCCGAGAATACTATCCTTCCCAACATGCCACACGGCACCCTGCTTTTCCGGGCGGCCTCTGATCCATCCGTCGCGTGGCATTCTGGGCTATGTAGTATTCACCTGCTAAGCTTTGGTGGGGGTTTCGTTTCAAACGCCCCCTTCTTCCCCGCCTTTTCCCGGGGGCGCATGCGCAGAGAAGGCAGGGTGTGGGCCGCGCATGCTCGCTGTGGGCGGCTCTGCAGTGATAGCGGGGGCGCCGTGGGGAGGGGGGAATAGTCGCCATCTTGGGGACTGGGTCTAGCGAGAGCGGCTGAGGGAACCGGGAGCGGGTGCTGGTGGCAGGAGCGGCGCCAGGTGAGGCCGGGATCGGGGTACTGGGGTTGGGGCGGGCGGTGGCTTTCTACCCGCTTCTTAAGCGGGAGCTGTGGGGCGTTGCTACCCCGCCCTGCTGGGGGGGGGCTATTCCCGTTCGGGGAATCCTCTCGCCTCGCTCGGGGCTCCCCCTTCCCTTGGGGAGGCCGCCACTGCCGTCCCGGGCGCTGGGGTGCCATCCATCTCCTCGCGGGGGGGGGGCCGCGTTTCCCGTTCCTAGCCTTGGGCGAAGGGAGCCGAGAGCAGGGCGTGCGCCCCCAGGAGAGGGGACCGATCCGTGCGCTGAACAGCCGCCTCTCCGAGCTGCCCCCTCTTTCTCTGCAGGCCCGCTCTGGCTGCAAAGGCGTTTGGTGGGTGCGGATAGGGGGGATTAGGGGTGGGGAGGTGTGTTTGTCTTGGCTTTTAGTGCTTTTATTATTGGTGCGGTGCCCTGAGTCTCATGGGGAGGGTGGCAGATACATTGAAATAAATAAGGTGTCTGTGATCCCTTCCAGGAGCCTGTATTCACGTATAAAGTGGTTCGTCTAGAGGGAAAGACACGCACACACCCCAGGGTCTGGACTTGCGGGGGGGGGTGTTAATCCCTTTCTAGGGCACCCCATAGTATATCTGTCACTGGAGACCCATGGCAATATGTGGGTCATTTTCGGCTGACTCTTTTCTGGGGGTGCGAGGGAGGGGTTAGAAATAGCTACGGGATGTGCCATCGTGCCCCTTCTTTAAAAGTGGGGCTGGGATTGATCACATGGGGTGCAGTCCCCCACCCGTTTGCTCCGGGGCTTCAATGGGGTTATCTCCAGCGTGAGCAGCCGTCCTTCCTTTTGCTTCTCCTTAGCTTCTCGGCCTCCTGGGCAGGTGTCTGGTTTAAAGCTGTGTCTGCTTTCGCTCTTAGCTGAATGCTTGCAGTGATGGAGTCGAAGGGTTTTCTCTGCTTGGTTGCCCTGTGTTCTGAGAGAAGCTGCAAAGCGAATCCTTTCTAGCCTTCTGTACGGGTGGGTGGGAGCTAGACAGTCCTTATGCTCTCCCTGGAATAACTGTCTTGAGTACTTCGGGGAGGTGATCTTCATGGGAAAACCCAGCTGCAGGAAGTGGTGATAGTAACTGGGGCGGGAGGGGGGTGCTGGTCTTCCCTTCTGTGTCTGCTCTAAACCCGTTGCATTGCTGCTGTGATACTAGAGAGTGGAGGCTCTCTGGAATTACCACTCCTTCCTAAAAGTGGGCCCTGTGACCACGGTTCAAATAGTATGTGCAGGGTGTGACATTTGCAGGCGCCTGGTAGCCACTGCCACCCAGAAAACTGAGCTTGGTGACGGGTTCAGGGGTGTAGTGGGGCAAGAACAGTTTAATATCATGATAAAGTCTGGTGACTGAATTGTTGGTGGTTGTTGTTTTTTTTGCTCCAGGAGTTTGATCTGAAATTTCATGCTCTCTGTGTGACCTTCCAATATTCTTTTGCCCTTAGCAGGACTGGCTTTCTACAGAGAATGAGGTTTCTTGTGTATATTCCAGTCTGGCGCTCCAAGTTCTCCAGTTTCAGTTGGATACAATAATTTCCTGTTCTGTAGAGTTACTGGGCAGCTGTTACACAGATGTTTTCATACACACCAGAGATGGCTGTGTCATGATAAGCAGCATAATTCCTATGTATGACTTCCTTCATCATTGGGGTTGAAGTGCTTTGAGACAGTGAAAAATAGGGATTTCATAGATGGTCCTTGCTCACAATTTGAGTGCAATAGGAGTGTGCCTTTTTTCTTACTGGAAAGATGAGCTCAGTGCTGATTGCTGCAGCCTGCTGTTCAGAATCCATATTCCCTCTCCGGTATGTTAGCTGAGAACAGAATCTACCTTGCATATCTCTCCAGCTGTCAAGGCAAAGGCATGACTGCTGTGGCGTACTAGCCAGTTCTGTCAACCAGTGATCTGTCTGGAACACCTGTCACGGCAACAATGACTGCATGTGAGCTCCACGTTCATTATGCTGCTGAAAGTCATTGAAATGAAAGGGGGGAATAAGCCTCCACCATCTCTGATGGAGAGCTCCCTGACCGTGTCAGAGTGCCACTTACCATGCTAACATCAGCTGATCAAACGTCTTGTAGCCAAAGCAGTTTATACGTTTCCCAGAAAATAACTTATCTGCGCTATTGATCGAAGCATAAACTGGTGAGACTTGGACTGCAGCCTTCAGCTTCTTTTTAGTTTGAGGTAAATGGTGTGTGCTTGTGCTGGGCTTAAAATTGGTCTCCTTACACAGTGTTTCAACAGACTCCTTGGTTCTGTGGGGTTTTCTTTATTCAATTCTGTAGCTTTTGGATTCAGGATTCCATATACTAGCTAGGTGGGGACAGCAAAGTTACATTTCCCCAAAATTGGCTTGGAACCATCCCCAAAGAGCAACCTGGATGCCCTGACACTTCAAAAGGCCTGGCATGTAAGGATTTCCCCATTGAACATGTCCTGCATAGGGGCAGCCTTGTTGGGTTTTTTTAATATTACTGATGCTGCTCTCAGCCAGCAGGAGCAACACTTGTATCACACCCATGTATCTAGTAGTCTGCTCTCATCTGGTGTGAAGTTTGTAAAGCCATTGAGTTGTAGGAGAAGGAAGGGAGGGATGGCTTGGCAGAAGGGAGGTGTCCATCCCTTCAGTGCTGTGTACTGACAACTCTCACCCTTTTGCTGTCCAGTTGCTGCTTTCTAGATGATGGTGGTGATTGAAGGACCATATTAGCTCCTTTTTGAGAGGGAGCAGAACTGCTCTGTCCAGATATGTCCATGAGAGAGGAGTGACTAAAGCTGTTGGTGTATAAAAATGGTGGGTCTTGGGTTATGGATGGCTTGCAGGGCTGCATCACAAATGACTGGTGATGGATTGGTGGCGTGAATGGATTCTCCATGTATGGCCAACTCAAGCCTTGATAGGAACAGAGAAGCTTCACTCTCAGCAGTAGTGAGAGAATCCCAAAGAACGGTGGCTTTCTTCTGGGAGCCTGTACATTTGAATTGGCTGATAGGTTTCCTTTTTATGCTAATGGAGGACCTAAGTTTTTTAAATTGGATGGATTTTTTCCCCCACGTTGCATTTATACTCCCACTTCAAATACGTGTTTCTTCATAAATGTGACAATCCCCTGAAGGCAAGCACTGTCCCATCTTGATTTTATCTTTAAACTACCATTCACAGTATGGTTACACATAAATTGGGATTAACGTGTGTAAGGGTTCCACAGGGTCACCGCGCTAATTAAGTTAAACATGATGGGAATGGGAAAGTAACAAGTCAATTTTGGGGGCAGCTCCAGAATTAATACAACCTTGAACATTCCATGAATTACGTTGTTGGAGGGGTGGTGGCTTGTCCGTTGTGGGCACATCTGGACCGCATCAGTTTTCTGGATCCCTTGCAGTCAGGCTTTCTTCCGGGTTATGGCGATGAGACTACGCTTGTGGCCTTGGTTGACGACCTACGAGTGGAACTAGATAAGGGACGTTCGACCCTGCTGGTTCTACTTGATCTCTCTCGGTGGCTTTTGACACGGTGAACCATGAGTCTGCAAGACCTTGCCAGGGTGAACGGGACAGCTTTGTAGTGGTTCCGTTAGTTCCTGGCTGGTCTCGGAGTGTGGTTCTGGGAGAGTATACTTCTCCCTTCCCCCCCCCCCCCCAGGGTCTCCCGTGTGAGGTTGTGCAGGGTTCAATTTCATCCCCTCTTGTTCAGCGTGTATATGCAGCTGCTAGGGGAGATTGTGCTTTGGTGGGGGGGTTGCGGCCATCAATATGTTAGCTGTAAGTCTCCTTCTCATCAGACCCAGGCCCGGCAGTCTCGGTACTTCCCCAATGTCTGGTGGCTGTGGGGGACTGGATGAGGACTAGGCGATTGAAACTTAATCCCGACAAGACAGAGGTAGTGATGGTTGGTGGGATCTGTGATCTGGGTACAGGGGGATCTCCCGTCATTGGGGTCTGCCCTGCTTTGTCATCTCGCGTTTGGAGCCTTGAGGTTCTCCTGGATCCACAGCCGTGCGTGGATGCCCAAGTGACAGTTGTGGCCAGGAGCGCTTTCCATCGGGTGCAGCGGCTCCATCTGTGTGTCTGACTCTGATCTTGCCACCGTCATCCATAGATTTGTCACCTCGAGGCTGGGTTACTGTAATACCCTCTGCGTGGGGGGGCTGCCCATGGTGACAGTCCGGAGATGGCATCTGGTTCAGAATGCCACAGCCAGTCTGCTTACGGGGATGGGTCGCTGGGAGCACATTCAGCTTTTGCTCCGGGCTCCGCGCTGGCTGCCTATTGTTTTCCAGGCCTGATTCAGGGTGCTGGTTTTGACCTATAAAACGCTAAACATCCTGGGCCTCCCCGTATCTGAGGGACCGCCTCACTTCCTGGGACAGCCCCTGTGGTCTTTTGGGGGGAGCGGGGTGCCCTCCGGAAGGTTCCACGCTATCTGTTGGTGGGGGCCAGCAGGTGGGCGTTGTGGAACTCGCTCCCGGTGAGTGTGTGTCTCAACCCTAATCTTCTCGCCTAACAGCACCAATGTAAGGCATGGCTCTTCTGGCAGGCTTTCTCGGAGGGGCGTGGGGAGCTTTAGGGGTGGGCTGATGTCGTTTTATCGCACAGTTCTTATTGTATGATCTTTTATTTTTTAACTAATGTTTTACTGAATATGTTTAACTGCTCTGAGCTGCGGGAGGCAGGATGGCTGCAGGATACAAGTTTATTAAATAAGTAAAATCTATGCTGTGATGATGCAACTTGGATAATAAAGATGTAGTCTCTATGGATTTGATCGGTGGCTTCACGTGAACCAATAGGGTTGCTTGCCTAGAAACATTGCAGGCTTGGCCACGGTGGCTAGAATACTCATGCTTGTCCAAGGTGCTGAAGTGATCTCTTTATTATTTATTTTAAATGTATATGTTGCCCTTCCCATTAAGGCTTGGGGTGGCCTACAACCAATAAAAACATTTGAAACTCCGCCAACGGCAACCCTTTGCCTGGCCCTCCCCCATCCCTGCCTTCCCAATGCTTAGCCAAGGTCTCCGATGGGCAGGGTCAGGCTTAGATGAATCTCCAAGGGAAGGGAGCTGACTCATCATGGGGCGTGCAGAACGTGGCAGCCCGCCGTGGTTAGAGGCAGGTTGCCAGAGCACGTTACATCAGTGCTCCAGAGTCTGCCCTGGCTACCAATGGTTTTCTGAGCAAAACGAAGAGTGCTGGTTTTGGCCTAAAACATTAAATGGGAGAATTGAAGGTCTTGCTCGATTCAGCTGTCTCAAGCCCTTTTTTTGGGGGCAGCGTGAGGTACAAGAGACTCAGTCTCACAAGGTGTTTGTGCTCGTCGGAGCGTTGCCAAGTAACTAATCTTTTGGGACTTTCCGGCATTGACTTAGTTTGTCTGTTGCTGCTCAGTACCTGGACTGCAGCAGTCGTACTGCCATGTGTTAATTTCCTAATGCTGCTTGGAGAAAGCATGAAGTGAGTTCTTAATGGGTAGGTGAGCTTGAAACTAGAAGCTTCAGGGGGATAGAGTATTCTCTTCCACGTTCCTTGGTTGCAGCTTGGGTTGAGTGGGGTGGATGTTGAATGCTCTTTATCCTGGGGCCCTAAGCATTTAACTCTGCTAGCTGGAGAAGCCTAGATCTAGTGGCCTCAAACTGACTCCAGGGAGGCCACTGCAATCTTCCCCCTGCTCCCCCCAAGGGAGGGAGGAATGATGGTGCTGGTTGAACACCAGAGTTTTTACTTAATGTGCCTGACCCTTGTCCTTTCCCTCGGCTCTCTCTCTTGGTTGTTTAGGACATTATGGGCATGTACCAGCCACTGATTAAATAAAGATCTGCACTCCTGCATTTCAGGGAAGCTGCAGTCTTTCAGCTAGGTGCTGTCCACAGCTCCCAGTATGGCTAATATTGCTGCTCTGAGCAGAGTTGAGATGTTTCGATTGGCTGATATAAAGGCTGCATTACTGGGCTCTGGGCTTGCATTGTTTGCTCTGACTACACAACCTCTAGCCAGAAAATAATTGGCTTAAGTCAGTGCTGGCTGGATTAATCCCCTGCCTGTTTCAGGCACTCACACTTGTTCTGGGTCTTTAATAGCATTCAGCAGTGACATGTTGGCTCTGCATTTTGTTTTACTGAATTATTGTCTGATGTGGGGCTAGGAATTACCTAGGACCCTGTGGATTTACCGCAATCTACAAAGCTGAGGCTACAGCTTTTTCTGGATTTTCCCCAAGGTCATCTTTCTGCTGTTGTATCGCATGATGCTTTGTCAGGTAAGCTCACTAGTGTTTGGGATCCTCACTCATACCTTGAGTTGATCTGCAGTGTCTGGTTCTTAGTTTGTTCGCTGGCTTGGTCAGCAAAGAACAGGCCAGTAAAAGGATGTCTGGTGTAAAACAGGGCTGTCCTGTCAGTTGCATGATGTATCCTTAGTTGACTTGTGCTGAGTTAGAGGCCAGAAGAGTTGCCCCCCCACCCCCACCTCACTACAAAGTAGCTACTAGCTAGAGCAGCAGTTCCCAAACATTTTTTGCCCGTTCAGTTCTCATTATGAGAATTGACTATAATCCTGTGACCACCTCGGATAGCAACACAAGTGTGCACAGTATGGCAGATACCATTTAGAATTGCAACCCCATCTGCAGTCATGTTTTGGGAGCCTTGGCGTTGCAGCCTATGCCGTGAAGGATTCCCAATACAACGGACCTCCCACTGAAATGCTTCTTGTTGGCAAACTGTTCACAACAACCAAACTCCAATCACTAAGGGGTTGAACAGCTTGGGCAAGTTTCCAGTTCTACTAACTTGCTAACTGGATTTTCAGAGATGTGTTCAGTTCCCCACAAACTGACTAAACACTAAGTTGTTTGCAGGCTAGATCCAGAATTTCAGCACAACTGTTCCATCTCTGTCTTCCTGAAGTGGAGTTCTCTGCAAGGGCATTAACCTGGCTGAATCCTTAGTTGCTTGACACAAATGTGTCCTGGCACGTGGCTAGTTTAGGGAACTCTGTGGTGGCTTCCATAGCATTAGCAGGATGCAAGAATAACCTTAATGACCTTTTTGTTTCTTTAAAGATGGTGCCTCCTCTCAGAACACCCCTTTCTGACAGGCTTTTTAACTTGTGTAGCTGCTGTGGCTTTTTTCGACTTGTACTGTTTCAAGGGGCCAGTGTTTAGGATCATGCTGAAAGTGACTCCCCCTTCTCTCTCCCTCCTCCCTGGAATACTAGTGAAATAAGTATTGCCGGTGACAGCCTAGTGCCAAACATCTTCTTTCTCTTTAATCAGGATTATTTGTTTCAGACCATGTGGGGTAGACCCAATTCCTCGGTTCTTAACCTGTCCCTAACACAGATTCACAGTGATGGGACAGAAACAGCTTGATTTTCTAGCGTCTGTTTTCATGAGCTGTGAAATGTGGGCGACTGTTTCCAGGAGGTGTTGAGAGAGAATTGGTTGTGAACTGTTCTAAAAGCACCCCAGTGCTGGCCTGCCCCTATGCCTAGCAGACACCTTTAGCCGAAGCTACCATCTTGTGCAGCATAACTTTAAATGTGTCTCTTGGAAAAGGCACAAGACGAGTGTTTAAAATCTAGGTACCTGACAAAGATAGGGGTGGGGTGGGAAGCCTGCACTTCCAACTGCCTTGATGGCATACTAAACTTGGCCACCAATTTTAAAAGGAATCCTCCCATTGTGAAGTGCTGGCAGAAGACTAAAGTTAAAAGTGTCTCTGCTGAAAAACTGAAGAAGCTATTGGCAGGATTAGCAGAACTAACTGTTCTAGGTTCAGGCTGGTTGTGAACATGGGTGAGGGAAACATTATAACAGCAAAAGCTGGATTTTTCTGTCTCTAAAAACTGCTGCTTGTTTTGATGGAATTTGGCGGATAATTCATCGGCTGCTAAAGGCTACTTTCTTACACTGCATCTCGCATCCCTTGGTTACTAACCGGCGGTGTCCCTTGCCTCCAGTGCTCTTGCAAAGAGGCTGCCAGCGTGGAAGGAAGGACCGAACGCAAGTGGTAGAACAATTCAGGCTGACCTGTGACCGTGACTGTCGTTTCACCTTGGGCATGGCGGATCAGTCCCACTCCCATGGTGGATTTCTCATGTCATAACTGATCCCAGCAACTATGAGTCATGGGATGTGTTGACATTAGTGTTAAGCTAATAGGAGTTGTCCCCTACCATTCTCAACCAGAAAGGGCTGCATATTTGTTATGACTTGTATCCTACTTTTTAAAAAGTAGCATGAGGTAATTGCTCTTGTACTCTGGCTTATGGAAAGTCAGGAAATGCTTTAAAATCTAGCAATTCAGGACTTACTGTCTTGAATGCCATCCATAAACTTGCCAGCACGAACATTGTGGGTCAGTGTGATCTTGAATGAAGAATTCCCCTCTAGCAAAGCTAAACGTATATTTATGCATCCTACCTCAATGATTTGCAATACAACTGCATTAGTATGAACTTTAAAAACATGACGAATGGAAGAGGTGGTGACTTTTTACTTGAGGTTGAACTTGAATAGTGACAAACCTTTCCTAGAGAAAAGGCATCTTTGTCCCTTAAAGCTTGCAGTAAACACTAAACTGTGTTCTGGGGACTACATCTGCTCAGACAACCTGCCTTCACACTGCTGACCTTGAAGGCAAAGCAGGTGACAGCGAAACAGAGAACCCACAGCATCTAATCATCGGAGAGTCCACCTTGATTTTAAAGGGGACTAAACTTCTGGGGCAGGAGGACAGTTAACCTATGAGAAGAAATCTAGGAAACTTTCAAAATCTAAGCTCTGGCACGAACAGTTGCTATCTGGAAAAGGAGGGAATATCCTCCAATTGGGAAGCTCCCATCACGTTCTGTCCTGGTTCTCTGTTTAGGGCAGCGGAGGGGTGCCTGGGGACCAAATGTAGCCTATCGCTAGTTCCTGGATCCAGACGAGCCCCGGGTAAAATCATGCCACGAGGATAGGGGACAGGTCTATGATCTGGACCCTCTTCTTCCAAGTGCCGCCCTTAAGCACCCGTGTCCCCAACTTCTCTATGGCTCCCGGAGCTTGTACTAACTTCCAAAGTTAGTACAACTTCCCTTCCCTGGAAGGGAAAAGGCTCCCCACCCCTGGTTTAGGTGTCTGACTAGCATGTACTTAAGAAGGCCACACCCTCTAGATGTTGAAAGCTTCCTTTCCCCTCCATAGCCTCTGCTGCTCTGCTTAGATAGCCACAAATCAGGCTGCTACATCTCCGTGTTGGCTTCTAAATTATTATTCAATTTCTACCCCACCCTTTCCTCGAAGGCTCAGGGTGGCGTAGAGAAATATATAAAATACATGAACATAAAGAAAAGGCATTAGTGGAACCAACCAGTCTTCACGCTGCAGCTGGCTCAGCAAAGCAGAGCCATAAAAGCATTGGAAGGAGCTGGCTGCCTTCAGACTTGCAAAGATAACCTGTCTGTTTTCACCCGATGTGAATTCCTCAGACAAATGGGGGTGCTGGCAAGAAGATAACCATAAAAATTAGAAATAGGCGGCATTGGTTAAAACCTGCTTTTTCCTTCTGACCGCTTTCTCCTGGTAGGATTTGCTTTGCTGGTTATGTTTGCAAACTGTTCATTAAAGCAACCCTCTTCTTGGCTAACATGCTAAAAATAGCAAAATAAACATCTTAAGCAGCATTAAATTCCCAAGAGGGTTAATTGAGATTATTTTTAAGGCTGGGATATGTTTTCTAGGAACCTTTTTGAGGGGGGTGGGGTGGGGGAAGCCTTCTGGCGAGCTATGCTGGGATCTTGCTTCTCACATGATCTGGCTTTGAAATGACATAAGCTTCTCGGATCTATTCGGCATGCTGGCGAATCCCTAAGGGACCCCAAGTAGCATTTCTCTGTCTGCCTTAACTACAACGCGTGTTACGTACAACCCGCACTGCAAAGCTGCTGATCGGCCACAGCAAGACTTTTGCTTATGTCAAAATAAGGTTGAACTTTAAAATAAAATCCAGAATAGGCCTGAAAGGAAAAGGAGGAAGCTGATAATGCTTCGCTATCCTAGCTGAAGCTTGCCAGTCTGTATGAAGAGGGTTTGCATCCTGTTAGGACACATGGTGCTTTTGGCTTCATGTTTTGTAGTCTGGGACCAGAGCCACAATTTACAGCAAATAACAATGTAATGTGCATAAGAGCTTCATGCCAGTAACTTCCAGATACCAAGGTGTATCTTGCTCTGTTTGGCCTATATTAAGCATGGCTGTTCATTGACATTCTAATGGCTAGAAGAGACTTAATGCAGAATTGAATGTTTGAAGCTCCAGTGCACAGGAGCTTCAAACTCCCCCCCCCCCCCCCCCCCCCCCGGACAAGTCTGTAGGCTAGGAATTCTTACCTAGCTTTTAACATGGATGAGCGCTTTATTTTTATTGCGGTATCTCAAATGCATAAAGCACTAACTGCGCCTGGTATGTTACATTATGAAACCCACTACTGCATAAAGGCATGAGTTAGTCATAGAAACTCTACTAGCAGATCAGACCCCTACTCCATCTAGAGGGGTAGTCCAGTCAGGTAGTAGCTGCTTCCAGGTGCTTCAAAGAGGAGTTCAAGAACTCCCCTCCTCCTACTAGACAACTGGAATAACTTGCCCTAACTCCATCAATTAGCGGCTGGCTAATGCTTCTAAGTGTGACTTAAATGGTTTAGATAAATATAACTCATCACATGATTCCTAATATCTTTGAAACCTGCTAAAATAGTCTCCAGTGAGAATTCCTGTAGAAATGAATTCTATGGCCAGTACTGTACAGTGACCCCTTCTCTTCTAGCTGCACTCCTTTGAACTCTTGAAACTTTTATCATCTTTGAGGCTTGACTGTTGATGATTAGCCTTCTGTCGTGCCTGAGGCCTGTCACCGCCTTCGTGGAGAGTCTGAGAGACTGAACCACATGTTATCTGTTGGTCACACTGCGGTGACGTGCTTGGATACTACTGCAGCTTTCATAGAAGTATCTCTGGAGTAGAATTTGTACTGTGTGGAAGCCCCTGCCCTGTCTCGAGTTCCATTTGAATCCTAACATCTACAAGATGAGTATGGAAAGCTCAACACTTTGTGAACGCTGAACTGTGGGTATCTCCAGTTCATGTGCCTTATCTGATGCAGGAGGTTCACCGCGTGGCTTAATCTAGAACAGCAGTTTTACCATGTTCAACATTCTGCACTGTCTGTGCTGTTCAGTGATAAAAGCTGGCCGTATTGTGACTGAAAGTCTAGTCGACTGTCTTTTTGCAATGCTGCTCTAAAGGTTAAGCCAAGAGTGGTTGTTAAATGATACTTTGACCTGAATGAAGAGGGCAAGGGGACAGCAGAAACTGGATCCATAGCAGCTCTTAGTAGGTAGGAAACTTGCTATTGTGGTCTGTAACAATGGTGCTCTTCAGGCTTTGAGGCTTACAATGTGCAGCAAAGGATTCCCAAGCTAGACCAGTGTTGCTGCATGGGCATTTTGAAGGGGGGAAATTGTGTTTTCTGAAAAATTCTGGCTGTGAAATAGAAGGACCTTGAGTGAACCTAAACTCTACCTGTCTCTTGTTGATCTTCCACCTTTGTGTGCCTTCCACTTGAGATGGAACACTTGATAATTCTTTAAAGTGCATGACCTGCAGCTACAGACCTTAGCTACGCTTTGTGTAGGTAATCTGAATTGTTGGGCATCACTGTTCTCAACTCATTTTAGTTGAGAAATAATAATAGAGAAAAATACCGGTTCTCGACCTTCCTTGGTCAAGAAATTTTTCTCAAAATACCAGTTACCGCAATTTGCCATTTAACCATATACCAGTTACCGTGCACCGCCTTCATCCTGGTAATGTGTATGTGCAAAATGCCGTTTTGTACATGCACGTTACCAAGATGGGATGCAGTATACACAAATTGCAGCAACCAGTAGACAGTAAATGATATTTTGAGAGAAATTTCTTGACTAAGATCTCAATCTCTTGCTGAGATTGCACCACGATCTTAGTAAGAGTTCTTGATTCTGGCAATATTTTTGCGAGGGGAAAAATTTCTTGTTTCAGCACTAACTGAAGCAACTTCAGCTGCCTGTGGCTGGAGAGGGTGAGGTATAAGAAATTTAAATAAATAAACAAACAAACTTTGGACTGCAGAAGTGATTTGTGCTAAAAAAAAAAAAATCCCCCTGCTATTAAAATGATAGTCTTGGCTGTGGTGGCCCTTTGGCTACACTCAACATGAGGAAGCAGCATGTGGTTTCCATGCTTCTAGTACACTAGAGTTCTTCCTCCTTTACATGCCGTGTAGTAAGTAAAATGCGTGGATTGTGATTGGTATTCAGGTTTTAGCTTTAGTCAATGGTATTCAAGAGACTGCGAGTCTAAAGTGGTCAATGCTAGATCGGCATTAGTAGAAAGCGACTTGATGTTCAAAGTTCAGATTTTGGTTTCTAGAATCTGTCCAGTGCAGTTACAGTATACACAATGCAGATGGCTTCACTTTAAGAAGGTTGCAGTGAATCTTCTGTTCACTGTGTTCTTCCCCATTGGCAGACACCTGTGCTGGGGACAGATGCAAACCCAATACTGGTGGGGACACAAGTCAGAGACCCACGCTCGCTACTTTTCCCCCCATTGCTGCCAATGGGGAAATGCAGAGAACATGGGTCCTTGGTTGTAGCGGACTTGGCAATAAATATCTTTAAGGGAAACGTTTCTCCTCAAGAATCTGATGGCTGTTCATTTGGATCTATCCTGGCTTCAGATCTCCAATACCAAATCATTTCCCCATGAGAAATTCTAACGAAATAGAACATTCGTTTAATGTAAAACTAGCTTATGCAAAGAACTAAACCTAGGGCTATCTAGCTGTCGGCATGCATAGTCTGTCTACAATCGCACCTTCTTCAGCCCATTCTGCTACGTGGAGCAGAATGACAGCCCACCCAGGAACTGAGTGGAGATCCCTAGCTTAAGGGCACGGAAATGTCTACTGCGGGTGTCTTCAGAGCTGCCTTCTACCATGGGATGTTAGTAACCTTGGGTACTGAACGGTACTGCTAAGAATGTGCTCCGTTAGCAGAGGACAGAACTCTAACAAGCTGCAAGTCCAAGCATCTGTTTTTCCATCCTGTAGCGAATGTCTAGGAGCAGTTACTTGGAAACCTGAATCTCACCTCTTTGTGCAAATAGTTCTTGGCAACCTTGTTTCACGACTTGTTGAAAGTCTGTCTTGAGTTCTCCTGTAACAGTGTGATGTGCTAACGTGAGGGAATGTGCTGCAAGCAACACCAATGTTGTCTTGTCTGCATAACACAGCTCAGTCGTGCTGCCCTGCGTTTTACCTCTTTGGCAGACACTCAGTAAAATAAGATCTCCACTGCACGCTGTGTACCCCGCTTAACCTGGACTACGCTGCAGAGACTTGCTCCGCAGTGCAGGCACTGAGCCAATACAGGAGACCCGTTGTGTGTGTGAGTTTGATAGGCACGTAAGTCTGCACCAGACTGAGAATGTGTAACTGCTTCCTAGAAGTTGTCGGGGTGGGGTTGAAGAGTCCACTGAAGGAGGCAGGGTTGCTGCTTTAAATTTCCACCAAGGATGATGTAGCTGCCTATTTAGGAAGCCATTGATGTTTGGTAATGGGCAGGAGATGGATCCCCTTTCTGGAAAGGGTAAAGATGACTTTAACTTGGACATGCTAGCCCCTCTGCTTCCACCTGTCCGTATCTCCCTTGTCAGTGACTGTGAGCCAATGCCCTGTGGACCGCATGTGCATGGCTTCCACAGGGCCCACAATGTGGACCCCCATGGTTTGTGCGCAATTGCGCTCATGGTCCACAGGGCATTGGATCGTGGCCACTGTCCAGATCGCTTCTTGCAACCGATCCATTCAACAGAAGCAAAATAGTGCAGCTCAGATTTCACTGTTGTCACCTTTGGAGACGTACAGCTGTTCATCCTTTAGGACTTGTCGTATCTGCCCCAGTCGGGCAGCACCTACTTGACAGTGTAATCGCATAAGGGTGTCAGGAGAACCTTGGATTTCTTTTTGCAAAAGAACTTGAGTTTGGGGAGGGTTAAATCACTTGTAATGTGACCGTGAATTGAATCACTGCATTCTACCCAGGGCCTTGGCTGCAGAGCAGTCCTTCAGAGAAGGACGTATTGAAACTCCTTAGGGTATCCTATAGTATTGTCTGCAGAGAGCTGGAACGACTGAAAAGCTCTGTACCATCCTTAACGTTAGATAAGTTTGTAGGAAATCTTCAGGCTACTTTTTGGGTTACAAAATGTATACCCCTGTATAAAGGAGTGTATTCAAGTGGGTGGCGGTGGTCCTGCCAGAAGGGTAAAACAGGATTGCAAACCGAAAGTTTGGCAACAGTCAAACTTACATGGCTTTTGTTTTTAAAGCCCTTCAGACTTGGAGATTGAGAATACTGTACTCAGGTTGGAGTGATTTCCACGGAGCATCAGCTTGACCACTTGCTGTACTGTGTCTGGAAGCATGTTTGCAAACAAAATGAACAAAGCTGATTTCCTGGTGACCAAGTAAAGGGTCAGTGGAGAAGCTCAAGTTCAGTTCCTTGTCTGGCACTTGTTGGCAACCAAGTAGCAGAGGTTGTGGCCACCTTCTCCAGTTAATAGACTCAAATGCTATACTGTATCCTCCTAGCCAGTAGGATGGAAAGCTGTGCTTGAGCCTTGTACTTTCCTATATAGGAATGAAATGGTAGACTTTTGAAAGCAAAAGCCATGACTCAGAGATGGACTCTTGCTTCCTTGCTAACAATTAGTGCTGGACTTGGACCTAATACCATCAATATATTGCCATGCAAAACCCTCCTAATACTTCCTCTCCTTTATTGATAGGTCTGATTTAAGCGCCATGGAAAGAGAAGACTAAGGATTCCATCATGATTGGAGGCTTATTCATTTATAATCACAAGGGAGAGGTTTTAATCTCTCGAGTGTACCGGGATGACATTGGGTAAGTACCATGACTCCATCTTAATATTTCTGCTGCATTCTTGTTCCATGCACCCCACCAGTCTCACTCCTTGTCTGAACAGCATTCCAGAGCTGCTTCTGTCTGCATTAGCTGTGTGTGCGTGTGCATGTTTAAGACTGTCTTCAAATGAAATCTGCTTCTAGGCTGTCCCTATCCCAAAGCCTTAGCTATGACAAATCCTGCATCTGTTACTTGACAAGTGCTATTCTGCAGATGGATGGCTAAAGACAGTGGATGAAATAAGAGACCCAACCTTGTAGGCAGACTCTAAGCACCTCTGTAGGAAAATAGTTTCTAAGGTTTGCCTTGAAACTAGGAGAATCTGAAGCCAAAACAGGGATGGCAAAAGGGAATTTAAGTGACTGCGTGGGTTTTCCCTACCACATACCAGGTTTACGGCATCTCCGTGCTGAGAATGATGGGGAACCCTATAGAAGAGGATTCCAAAAATACAGCTGCACAGCCAGACTGCTTAGAAGCTTTGTCGGTAACTTGCCATTATCCTTCAGGTGGCACCTTAGATAAAAAGGGGCAAATTGCACTTGCCCTCTAGTAAGTGGTGGAGACTACAAGACCCAGCATGCAATAGTATCTGAATATTTGGCATGAGAAAGATAGGAGCAGTTGCCTCCTGTGTAGTTGTCCTAACTAGTCTGACCTTTGCTACATGAAGCAGAGGACAAAGGTCCTATTCCTTTTGGAAATGGCTAATCTGCCTGGTAGTATTTCCTTATATGGAAATCAAACAAGCTTTCCAGTGAAGGTAGTGATCTAATCCTCAAACGCAAGACTGCACAAAATGAGAGACTGTGGCAGAGCGGTTACCTCTAGTAGCTTCTGTCATTGCAGTAAGTGCTTCAGTTGCTCGGTGTACCTTTTTGAGGGTTAAAACGACCTGCACAATTCCTGCTTGGCTCCCCAGTTGTATGGTGGCTATAGGGCTGGCAGACTGGGGCAGAGAGGGAAGGACTGCAAACTTGATAGATCCTGAGATAAATATGAGAAGCCTACCATTCACATCAGAGCAGATCTGTGCTTTCTAAAGTATATACCTAGCCTACAGAACATCTCCTGTTCTAGAGCTGGTTGGCATAGTATTTGACCACCTTGATCAGAGGGCTTGTCTCCCAAAGTTCACCCTGCCCCAAGAGAGAGGAGGCAGGAGAGGAGTGTTGGTTTCATAATGTCAGGAGATATTAAATCTCCACAACCTGTCAGCTCTTCATTTGCCTCTTGGCCTAACCAGGACTTACCAGTGCAAGATAGGTTGACAGCTTAGGAGGCTCATGCTTTCCAACATCAGTTTCTCCTGCCTTGACACAAGTCTGAGGACTTACTGGTGAAATTTCACTTGACAAGACTAGAAGTGCTAGGCCAGACTCCTCTGCCAGGCCTACTTCCCACTAGCTTCCTGAATAGCTGAGAAGATTCTTGCTTTTGATGAAGTGTCAAATAAAACGGCTCATATTGCAAGTAGTGGAGACAGTAGAAGCTCTTGATGGGTGGAGGTCAAGGCCAGGTTTGGGCTCGAGGTAAGCTCTTCAAGCTTTGCGTGTTCGTATACTCGGTGTTTTTGGTAGCTAGTAGTGATTGAAACAACTTAGTTTGTGCTCATTATTGCATAGAAACACCTGTGAGCTTTTATTCCGTCTTAAGCTTGCTGATGTGTGTAACAGGCTTGCTTACTTAACTTGTACGCTAGGCATTGGAGTTGGAAGGCAAGGAATAAATGACACCTTGCTTTCCTCGATTTGCTCAGGTATGGCTGCTACATTATCTCACTCAATTGCAAGTTGGACCACGTGTTTCTCCTTACTCTAAAACATTTGTCTTTATCCATTGTAAAAGAAGGCATTAACTCAAGAGCATGCTGCTTGCAAGCTGTCTTGAGAAGGCTGTCTTAGCTGCTATAGATGGGCCAGCTTCCTATTCCTATTAATTAGTAGAATGTCTCACTGGGCAGTGCACTTCAAAACACCTCGCTGCTTAAAATTACAGGGAGGTATCAACGATGGACTCAAGAAGTGAGGTTTGCAAACAGTAATTTGAAACCTAAGTGGAGAAATGCTGTTGAGTGATCCCTTGTGGGTCTGAAGTCAAGCACTGGAACTGACTTGTGATGTTTGTCTTAAAAAGCCATTGACAGATGAAACCACTGGCAAATTCGTTGGTATTTAAGATCCTGAAAATGGTCCCATAGCAGTGAAGCATATGACAGCAGAATTTTGCACAAAGCTGTCTTCTGTGAACTTGGAAGAAAAATGACACCCTGACTTCTACTGTCTTATCCCTAATTGCTAGACCTAGTGCTTTCTCAAGTAACTTGTTCCACCATCATGGGCCCACTTCCCTCTCGGTATCATGAGAGTTAATCGCTAATAGGGTAGCAGTGGTGATGACGAGCTTCAGAAAAACTTCCCTATCTTAATAAAGGCGCAAACAAAGGCTTGTGTGTGAATTTACTCCTGGAAGGGAGTTGTTGTTGTTTTTTTTGTTTTTTTTTTACAGTACTCTGCATGCAATTGTTAGCAGAGAACCGAGCTAATCTTGACTGTAGCACTCCTTGAAACAATACCAGGGCCAGAGGAGTGACCAACCGTGGAGTGGAATGTGAATTCCCTGGCCGCCTAGTATCTGGGGAAGCAAAGAACCTGCCAAGTCTTGTTCTGGGCTCCAGCTGCTCCTGTGCCTTGGTGAGCCGTGGCAGTTCTTAAATTTGCAAGGGTAAATGGGATGCTCGGTTCAGTGTGTCCTACGCATCTTTATGGACATGTATCTGAGCCTGGCTCTTGAAGCTTGTTGGCACAAAATAGCCAGAGATCTGTATTCACTGCACTTTCCCCACTGCCACCAATGGAGAAAAATACAGTGAACGCAAGTCCCTGACTACAGCCTTGTAGATGCAGTGTCATAAATACCCTTTACCTTCCCACCTGCTTAATTTTCACTAGAATCCCTGGAACCGCCAGCTGCTAAGGACCTCTTTTGTGTGTGCATATCCTGAAATCAGCGGAGCAATATCCTACCTGCCTCTTTAGATGGAAGTGCTGTGCTCTGGCAGAAGGATAACGGAGTTATGAAGGGTGTGGACACTCTTGTGTGACCACTTTCTTGCATCAGCTAGATACAAAGATCTCTAATTGGACGTTAATTTCTTTATAACGCACTAGAAAATGAATAAAATGCCACAAACTAATCTTCCACTACTTAACCACAGAGGATTTATCCATAGAATCACACTGGCAGATGGTACCACAAGAGTCAGACTTGCCCATCTAGAGAAGAGCTCTTAAAGCAAAAGTGGAGGAGATGCCCCTTTGGGAAGGGCCTTGTGCTGCTGCCCCATGTATCCAGTGCTGAGTAACCTTCACTTTCATGAAGCTCAACTGGCATTAACTACTGCATTCATAGGATATCCTACTAGTGGAGGTTTATCCCAAAGGGGGAGAAACTCAAAGCTACGGGTTGGCAACAAACAACCTTCGTCTGGTGTATTTCTAAAATCTTGGATGCTGGACTTGGTGGTCAATGAAAAGTGACGGTTTAAGACACCATTGCTTTGAATTTCTTGCCACTCTAATACATGTGGAATCCCTGCTTGCAGTTTTAAAGAATGGCTTGAAATAAGTGCATGGAGCGCATCCGTCGATATGCGATATGTTCCTAGCTGCATGCACAATAGTTCCAACCGAAGTGGTGGCGCATCAAAACTAAAAAAGCACAGTGCATTTATTTCAGGTTACTGTGAGAGGGTTCAGTGTAACGCGAAGCATGCTGTAGGTATTCTCCGTTTCTTAAACAAACTGACTTTCCAAGATGCTGAACTTGGATGCAGAATAACTAAGACGTTTGTGGGGGGTGGAGAGAGAACACCGCTCCGAATCTCCCTAGGATCAAACTAAGTATAGTATGTGGACCTGCTTGACGTGCTAGATTCCCATGCTGTGACTCTACCTGAACTGCTGTAGATCCTTGTAGCTAGATCCAGCCGGAGACCTTGAGGCAACTTTTGAAAAGGAAGTATTGGGGTGGAGGGGAAATCTGTCGTAATGGAAATGCCAGCTTGAACGGCTTTCATGTTTTTGAGGTAGGAGGCAAGAACACCCCCTGAGGCTTTCCCAAACCTCGGCATTCTTGGTGTCGAACACTTAGACTTGTGTGTACAATCCTACATTCGCTGGAAGGGATTTGAGTCACTGTCCAAACTCCCAGCTGCAGCCGCAGCTCAACAGCAGAGAAACCTGTCTAAAGCTGTCAGCGTAGAAACCTGTTGAATGTGATGATTGCATGTCAGTGTCCTGTCTACAGGAGCTTCGTTGCAGCCACACAGCTCAGCTCCATGAAGGATCTCCTCGGACTTCAGAGTCCAAAAACTGGAGGGAGGGGTTGCTATTGGTGTGTCCTCTTTTTTTCTTTTCTTTTCTTTTTTGTTTCCTCTGGATTCGTTGTGCCTTGTGTATGTTTCTAACCCTTTCTCTTGTTGCTGTCACTCCTCCTTTCTTCGCTGGCGCCATTTCTGTTCATCCCATCTCATTGGCTGCTGTAGCAATAGGTAAGAGATGCATGGCAGGCCATGATAGGCACTGCAACATGGGGGAATTGGTGTATCGGAAAAACCTCCGTTCTGTTGAGGCTCCCTCTCTCTTCCCCAGTTCACACACGAGTTATTTAAGTCTAACGAATGGGGAAGCTAATGCCGTAAGACTAAATCATCCCTCGAGCAGGCCCTGGAGTAATGATTCCAGATGAACTTTTCAGGTTAAAAAATGTGTTCGTAACAATCTCCTTAAGAGAAATTTAGTGTTGCTGCCCAAGTCTTGTGAGCACTCTGTAACAAGGGATGGGCTGAAGCCTTTTTTTCCCCCCTCAGGTGGAAGAAGGATGCTTACTGCCCAGCTCACTACCCATTTCCAAAATACAGAGGCATTGGGGTTTGATCAAATGTGTTCATGCCACAGCATATTTCAAAACTCTTTATCCAAAGAGTGTTCAGAGTTAGAATAAAGAGAAAATGACTTAAACTAGTTTTGAGGGCTTGAAGAACCATTGCGTGAGTTGAAGCTTACTGCACTCATTCACAGAGCAGCTGCTTTAAGGAAAAATCTGCTGGTTCCTTCCAGCTTCTAGTCTGTCAACTAGGGGAGTCCATGATAGCAAAACCTCCAACTAGCACAGGAGAATTATGTGCTCGACTCTAGATCAACAGTTTTGCTTGCGCCAAAGGAAGGATCCCACTACCAGCTGAATTTGGACCAAAAACCATTGTGTTAGTGCAGCAAATGGCAATTAAGGGCAGGGTAGGTGCTACATGAAGGAAACGTTACAGCACTTGGTCTTTACTACGTGTGTTCCCATTCTGGAGTAGTGACCCATCACACGCTATTGGAAATGCATTCATGTAGCACTCCTGTGACCTTAGCATTGATGCTGTTGAGCTGTTCTAACCCCACTATATGTGAAGTCTAGAATGGAAGAATCTTGTGGGTTGGGAATTAGTGCAATGTAAACGATATCCTCGATTTCTTCCATGTTTAGTCCTGAGGGAAGTGTACCTGGAGTTCTAACTTTCCAAGGAACCGTAATTAATTATCCCATACTAGATTAGCTTTATTGCTGGCAGCCTGGCACTAGATCAGCTAATAACAAAGCCGGTGAATTCAGGGCTTAATGGATCTTTGCAGGGTCTGTGGCTCAGCCAAATGTCACAATGGATGGTGCACCAACTGAACAGGAGCCCTATACATACAAGCACACGTGCATTTTACTGACCCCCCCCCCCCTCCCCTCCAGAAAGCAAAAGGCTGTTGTGCCATTTGGTTAAATCGAGTTGCAGCTAGACGTGCATCCTTCGACACCTGGTCTCTGACCTCTGTCCATGTGAGGCTGCTTGCCAGATGAAGGGAGAGGAAGGCTTGCCTTGTAGCCAAAGAGGATGTTAATTTAAACCTGGAGCTGAGCCATAGCCTTCTAGGGTAGAAATGACTCCCAAGTTTTTCTTGGTTCCCGATAAGGTCCCCTTGTCTCATTTCAGAGGTCACAATGTTAGTTCAGCGTTTGGAATAGATGTGTTCTGTTGTAACTGTATCCCAAGGAAACTTCCTTCTTGAGGTTAAGGGATACGTGTGAGGTAACTAGACTGGCAGAGTCTAGTTACGTACTAGGCAGAAGCAGTGTCATGCCTATGAAATCTCACTCTGTCCCTACCTCTGCCGATCCTCTAGGCGGAATGCCGTGGACGCCTTCCGTGTCAATGTCATCCACGCACGGCAGCAGGTGCGTTCGCCCGTCACCAACATTGCCCGCACCAGTTTCTTCCATGTCAAGCGTTCCAACATCTGGCTGGCGGCAGTCACCAAGCAGAATGTCAACGCTGCCATGGTCTTCGAGTTCCTCTACAAGATGTGTGACGTGATGACCGCTTATTTTGGGAAAATCAGCGAAGAGAACATCAAGAACAACTTTGTGCTGATCTACGAGCTGCTGGATGGTGAGGAGATTCCCTTCTGACCCACTACACGGGGCCTACTTGCAGGTGTCACTATAATGGGGCTAAATGAATCTTTCTGTAATCTACATAGGGTGGGAGACCCGAGTCTTATGGTTGCCAGCCTTCGGGGTAAGACTTCTCTTAGCCGCTGCCTGCTTGAGTGTTGTATCCCTAGCGGTGAGGAGGCTAAACAAGCAACCGCAACCAATACAACATCTCTTCATTAGCACTTGCTCATCCCATGGATGCTAGCCCTGTTCCTGGGAGCAGCTCCTACGGGCTAGCAAGATGCTACCCTAACACTCTGGTGTTGACTAGACTTCCCCTTCTCCCATGGTTATCCTAGTTGTGCAACACAAGACTTTGGCCCCTAGAAAAGCAAACCCCATGGCCTGTTTTCCAATCTCCTTAGCTTTTGCAGGTAAGACTTCCAGAAGGAGAGGACAATAAGTGAATCGGTGTGGGGAGGGGTACAATGTAAAGGTGGCTAATGTCAACAATTCAGGCTTGCAACAACACTTTAGAGCCCCTGGTCTGATGAGGTGGTGTAGCTTTGGTCTCTGGAGTAATAAGGCAGAACAGGAGGCCAAGTACTTAAACTCTTAATCATATACTGGGCAGCAGAGAGGCAGGTGTTGAAGTCCCTGAAGACAGAAGATCAGTACTTGGGCTGTTGATGCTGGCTTCTCCCATGGTCTGATGATTGAAATTCTCTCCTTGAGAGCCAGTCTACTGCTACTTATTTCTATTGCATTACTAGTCGTACACGGTGCTAGTATCTTCTGTTCCCCCTGTTGTGCAATTTTATCTTACTCTTGAAAAGAATGAAAAGGCTGGGTGTGTTGGGATTCACAAGACTGCCCAAAGCTTCCTGCCCAAAGCTTCCTGCAGGCCCCTTGATGGGGGAGGGGGAAGCGGCTTTGGGCCTGTAATTGACTGTCATCTCAGGAGGGTGCGGGGTAAAGGAACAGTGAAATAAATCTCTTGCGTGGCCTAGGCTCTGACTTCTGGGACCCAGCGGGCAGGGTGGGAGCAGCTCTGCAAGCACAGCATCGTGTTGCATTTGCATTACAGGTTTTTGTCCCCTCTAGATCCTGAGTGGGGTGGCTGCCTTTCCTGGAGAGGGTGAACGTGCTAGCTCTCCTGAGGTGGTTCCTAATGGCTGTTCTCTCCCATGCAGGCTGGCCCTGGAGTATCACTACTCTGCTGTTATTTTTTTAGGTTTTGATTTTATTACATGTTCATGCGAAAATCAAAACCTAAAGAAAATGCTGCAAAGCTAGATTATTCTGCTGTTGGATAAACCCTCTTCAGTGTCCCTTGGATGTCTGGATATGTCCTCTTCAGTGTTCCCTATGTGTCTGTCTTGCTGATTACTCTAAAGTAAGCGCCACAAGACTAGCGAGCTCACCACTTTTTCCTGGAGAACGTCCCTATCACAAACATGACCGCATTTAATGTGGCAAGGACTGTCTAAAAGCTTAGTGTTAAGACCAGAACATTTGGCCCTGCACATTCACACTGCTCTCTTGGCCCTGGAGCACTACAGTTGTTCCCACTGTCGCAGGAAGAAGGGTCTGGTGCAGGATGATCAGTGTCCTCGGCCCTGCAGCTGTTCTGCCTTTTTGGGGGATTCTCTGAGCTGATCACTCTTTACCCTTCTGTAGAAATCCTGGACTTTGGCTACCCTCAGAACTCTGAGACAGGGGCCCTGAAAACCTTCATCACACAGCAAGGCATCAAGAGCCAGGTAATGCTGGGGATTTGGTGGGGAGCACAGCGTGATGGTCTCCCAGTTCTGCAGGACTTGCTTGGGGGAGTAGAAGGGAGGGGCTGGGGGAGTCCCTGAGGCATAAGATGGCATGTGCAGACCTGTAAGCGAATTCCCTACCCAGGAATGAAAAGCTACTTGCCAGGCCAGACTTACGCAGCCCTGGGCCCCTTCCTGGCTGTGAATCCACTTACCAACTTAAAATGTGCTTAGAGGCAAACCGGCAAGGAAGTCTTTGCAGCCTTGGGTATGTGGCTTGGATTAGCCTATTGGGAGTCAAGGCACAGACTTGCCCACAGTACGATCCATATTAAAGTTGGATAGGCTGTACATCCCCTTTGGAGGGAAGAAATAAAATGTAAAACTCTTACTTCAGGGAGGGAGGAAGGAGGGGGAAGACATGAATTGGGACTTTTCTGCTCATTTTTACTTGGAACTGTGACCCCACTGACTCAGCAGTAGTATTGCATTAAACAAAGCTTGTCTTGTACCGACTGCCAGGGTGAGGTTAGCAATGAAGCAAGCTTGGCAAATCTGGAAACAGCCCATTTGCATTCTCTGTTCCTTGTAACCAGCACCAAAATTGTCTCTATAATCAAGTCTTGAGTTCATAACGTCCAGCTTCCACTTTCCCTTGAAGTGACACTCTGAAGCCTGGTAGGTCTGCCCTGCTTCTAGGAGTGCTGCCTCCCTTAGGCTGACCTCTGCAAGGCATTACCAAGACTATTTTTGATATTGAGCACTGGGTCCCTAAATGCTAGACATTGATCCTGAGGCTGGGGCCCCATGATGGATTTCTGACTCCCTCCTTCCCAGCACCTAGCCAGTTAGAAATGGAGGACAGTAAATGTAACTTGCATTTCCCACGTTACCATGCTCCCTGAAGAGGGAGATGCAGGAGGAAAGCGAAGTTCTGTCTCCCCACAAGGCAGCCACCACTTAAGACTATCGGACCTTGTGAAATGTGCACAGCACTCGTGTCCCACTGCATGATGCTGAAATGGGGGGGGATGAGGCACCGAATATCTCCTGGACTGAGCAGGGAGGGGCTTTCCCAGGCAAACTAATGACACATGCTTGCCTAGTCCTAAGCAAAAGCCATGCAGTGTAGGATGGAAGCTAATCCTCATGGTCCTCAACCTTCACCTGCCATCAGATGCAGGAGGGGCTTGTTGGATTTGTACATAGGAATAAACGGGGGGAACCACTACTTGTACCCAAGTTCCCAGGCTGCTTTGTGTGTCTTGATGCGTCCTCTCCTTTATTGGGTTTGTCCTGCTCCCCTGCATCATGCCACCCCTCAAATGTTTGTGTGGAATTAGCTCTCTTTCTGTTGTACCTGGGCTGGGTGGCTGAAAAAACCGCCTGTCTCCAAAGCTCTGTCTCTCCATCCCTTCATCACTAACTTAACTCCGAAGCCAGGAAGCTAATATGCTGAGCGTGAGCAAATCCCGTGCCCCAGAATGCGAGGAGCCAGGCACACCAACAACAGTCTCTCAAACTGCTGACTTGTGCTGGAGCAGGAAGTGTCAGGGGCCAGAGGTGAAGGCTGCTCGGCTGAGCTCTCCAGCCTGTTGTGAAATGTGTGACACACACTGGGCAGGCTGTTCCCAAACAGGCAGAGTCGGTTCATTTCCTCTTCCTCTTCCTTAGCTTAGCCACAAGGATGAAGTCGGACCCTCTGTCAATGGTGAAGACTTGGGGGGGGGGAGGGGAAGGAGCTAGAAGAGAGCCTGACGGAAGAGGTTTTCAGGATGGAATTGGAGCGCATCTATTCAGGGAGGGAATTCCAAGTTGTAGAGCAAGACTGGTCCCCTACCGCGTAGCTGCATGTGACGACTAGGATTGAACCTGCAGAAACCTCCTGTAAAGGGAGCCAAGCTAAATTGCCTGATGCTTCCTAGTCTGAAAGATGGGCCTGAATCTCTGAGATAGGAAAGAATCTTCTATGAACTCTCCTCATTTTCAAGGTGTGGTGGTGGGGTTTTTTGACAGTTCGTGTTGGCCAGAGGGGTTGGAGCTCACTTTTGCTGATAGATAATCCCTCCCACAACCAAAGAAACCTTCCAAAACTCCCATCTCCTTCTTGGTCAGGCTAGCAGCTAGACATTGAAGCAGTAACTTGTCAGCTCTTAGTCTTCCTAAGAGACTCCTCTGGGACGCTGAGAAGGGGATGGACTCTCTCGAGGGAAGCGTCAGCTGCTTCACCTCTAGTCTAGCCTATGGTTATCCCCAACAAAGGGGCAGCCTGGGCCCTGGGAGCATCGGAGCACTAGAAAGATGGGATGTCGGTGGCAGAAGTAGCATGAGCTGGCTCGAGCTCCCGTTCTAGATGCTCTTCAGCTGGTCCTGCCATCCCTTCAGCCCAGGAAGCCTTGGCTTAAAGCAAAACACAGCAGGTGTCCAAGCTGCCAGCTCCAAGCCGCAGCGTTGCATTCCTTCTCCTTCCTAAAGGGGTAAGTGCTAGGGAGATTGCTCGGTTTTATGGCCTGGGGCAGCGTACCAGTTAGCACTTGGTCTGGACCTACAGTGAAGGGGCTCTCACTGTGAGCCCTTGCTCTGGCTGCTTCATAACCCAGCAGTGACTTGATCAATTGCATTTGCCCATTGAAAGCCATGTGCTTGACTTTAGCACTTCCAAGTGACCGTGTCCCGTCAAGCATAGGATGAACATGACTGACTCTTCCTAACTAACCGTGCTCTCGATGCCTCGTGCCCCTGCAGAAACAGATGTGTCCCTGGCCAGGGCTGCTTAGCCATTTCTCCTTGGCCTGCTGCTGCACGAGCCCTAGAGACACACGTCTGCTCAGGGTTCCCCTTTCTGACACGGTGCTAGCAGTCAAGCCTTGGTCGATCTCTGCCCGGCCGAGCAGGAGGCTGCTGGCCAGTGAAGCGGGTGTGCTCAGGGAGGTTCTGTGCACATCTTGGCTGAACTGCGCCAGCCACTAGCGATGCTTTACGCTGAAGGGGATGGAATCGGATGGCCTCGTGGGCAGAGACCCAGAGGAGCTGGGCACTCAATGCCACCGCTAACGAGAAGCCGTGGGCATGAACCATAACCGCGCTTTGTGCGGTTGACTTAGCGTTTTAGGCAGATGCACTGCCCCCCTGTGGCTGGAACTACAAGTAGATACGGCAGCTGTCCTTACAATGGCCGGTAAAGCAGAGATGAAAGTGTGTTTAGTTTGTAAAAGTGGAGCGTTCCGATGCTGGAAAATTGGGAGGTGGAATCCTGCTTGAGCGTGGTGCTCGGCCACAGGGTGCAGGATCCTACTGCTGGTGCCCTGATGGGCCATGTCTGGAAATCATCCTCCTCTTCCCCCTCCAGTTCCATGAGCTTCTAGGTAGTGCTGTCTCGAGCTTCTAGCTTCCTATAGATTGACACGCTGACCTGCTTTGTTTGCCTTTGAAGTAGCCTCGAGCCTAACCTTCCTTTTCTTTATCCCTCCTCCCATTCTACTGGCCTGCTTGCCCGTTAACCCTGTGTGCTCCACACTTGCTGCTATGCATCTGCTTGTTCTTTCTCTGCGTGCGACTGGACCGGTCTGTAGCACCAGGTAGGAGAGCCTGCTGTCTGTCCCAGCAAATTCCTAACTCTTTTTTAGTCTCACTGACCTAGGATGGCAAATCGAATTGTTCTAACTTTGCATGCATGTGCTCTTACCAGCGAGTCATTGGCGACTGTGCTGATTTTAGACTGGCAGTGTCAAAAGCACTCGGAGCAGGAACAGAACATGGTGGCCAGCAATTGAGATTTGCTTAGACATGTTCTGTCAGCCCTCGCTTGACACTCTGGGTGCTTGATTGGATCTTGTACCCCAAACTGACACCTGGCGGCAGGAACAATAAAGATTTCAGACTCCTGTCTTGCTACACCCCCCTCCGGCTGGCCTAGAGCTTGCCACAGCTGTTCACCCCACCCCTGGTCTCGGTTGTCCCAATGCCGTCTAACAGAAAAGGCCGGTTCTTGCTTCCTGGTGACGGATTGCAGTTGTAGAATTGCGAGATCGTTTTCCGGCACAGGGAGATGCCGTTTTTATGGGGCCCCCATTCTGTCTTGGCTTTGACCCTGCAGGATGCGTTGCCTACCCTGCTCGGGGGAGCAAGGCAAGCTGCTCGCACTGCAAGATGCACTGCGCTGTCCCACTTGGAGCCTTGTCATTCTCAGGAAATGTCTCTCCTTCCCTTCAGACTAAGGAGGAGCAGTCACAGATAACCAGCCAGGTGACCGGGCAGATTGGCTGGAGGCGTGAAGGGATCAAATACCGTCGGAATGAGCTCTTCCTGGACGTGCTGGAGAGTGTGAACCTCCTGATGTCGCCACAGGGTAAGGGTGGGGGATAAAACAGGCTCCCCTCAGTGGGTGCGGGCAGAGCCGCCCTCCTCCCTTTGTGGCCTTTACAGCTAGCATTAGTTGTGTTCTCCCCGCTGCAGGTCAGGTCCTGAGCGCCCACGTCTCCGGCAGGGTGGTGATGAAGAGCTACTTGAGTGGAATGCCAGAGTGCAAGTTCGGCATGAATGACAAGATTGTCATTGAGAAACAGGGCAAAGGGACCGCGGATGAAACAGGGAAAAGGTAAGAGGGGTCCAGGGCAGGATTCTTTAACCAACTCATCTGCCAGGATCAACCTCTCTTCTGTGGAGAGAGACCTCCTGCTTATCTCCCTTTTTAAAGCCCTTATTTCCTCATGAATCCTATGACCAGTTATTTGCGTAGGTTATTAACACAAGAAGCCTGGATTGAAGAACTGCTGTTGTGTAGGGGTCTCGTTCAGATACAGGACCAAAGCGAGCAAGATGGCCGCTGGCTGCTTATGGCCCAATACTTTGCATACGCGACAAGGCAGTAAGATTGAGCTGGGGACATGGTAGGATCCCATCATGGCTACAGTAGGCACTCCCTCCTGATCGGCTGGGGGGAGATTAGTTCAGCCGTGCAAACTAGCTAGGAGTCCACAGTGGGTGCTGCTGCTTCTGGCTCCCATCCTTGCCAAGGCCATGCAAAGCAGTAGCTTGCAGGTCTTGGCGTGAGTGAGCCTGGAGAGGAATGGAGGCAGCTCCCACACGATTGTCTGCCTGCTGGTCTCAAACTGGAATGGATTTGGCCAAACCTTGCAAGCGAAGGCCGTGAGCCACAAACTCCTGGCTACAAAGATGCCCTCTTGAAACGACTTCAGTGGGCATCTCTGATGCAAATGGCTTGTGGACCGTGGCCTAAGCTACCAATTTAGCCTGAAGCTATTTTTCCTGTCACGGGCAGGCAGTAATGGTTCAGGCACTACTTACCCCCAGCTCCCCCAGTCTTGCTGCGGGACACACAGGCTTGTCATCTCTTCAGCCTGCTCACTCCAGCCTGAAATGCTGAAGCGGGTCGGGCTGCCTCCAGCTCTGAGCGTCGTCTCCCCTGCTCCCCCGTTAACCATTTGTTACTGAACTGTTTTTCTTTTGTTTTCTGCTGACCCCAGTGAATTGGGAAGGTAGATAATTGCTTTTGCTATGTGCGCGTGCACTGCACTCCTCTTGTCTCTCGCTTTGCGTGACTTGTGCATGTTGGACACGTCCCATGACAGACCCCGGGACTAAGCTGCTTAGCTTTAGAACCAAGCCAAGAGCTCTTGCTTCACTAAGTTTCCTCCAAGTCCATCCTGCCAGTACTTAGCTCTCGGTGCACTGTCTGCCTGTGGGAAGTGCGACACGGCCTTGTGGCCCTCAAGTGAGGGCTGCTGTAGCTAGTAAGCCTTCTGGATAGGGCATCTTCGCACTATTGGGTAGCTGCTGCTGTTGCTCCAAAGCTTCCTTGTGTTGACCCCATTTGGAGTAGGGAGATGCCATGCTGGGAAAACTGCTCTGAAAGTTGCTGCTGCTTAGGTCAGGGAAGTTTTTTTGTTTTTTTTTAAATGTAAAAAAAACTTGGCCATTAACTATGACTACGTAGACTCAAGTTGCCCTTGGTCCTGGTGATACAAACTGAAGTACCAAATTTTTCCCACATGTCTCTGGATCCTTTAGACATATTGAGCCTTCTAGAAGCCACACTGCCCCCTTCTTGGCAGGTTCCAGTCTCTCAAGAGCCAGCCAAGCTCTCTGCTGAGGAGTTACCCTTCTCAACACGCCCACCAGGAAGGTTTTTTTGACCACTGTCATAGGCTGGTCCTGCTAACGGCTTTCCCTAGACGCACACAGCGTTTGGTCAAAGAGAGCTCCTCTTCCTAGGTAGAACTGAAGGAATACACCAAGGCCAACCCATGTCGAAACCTTCCTTGCCCAGGTAGCACCTAATGGAGCAGGTGTATCTCTGAAGCGTTATCTGCCCAGCTCTAGGATTCAGTTGATTATGATAGTAGGAAGTGGTCTTCTTCCTTGCTCCCTCGGTACGTGTTGGACATGTGTTTTGTCCCACAGGCAGCCCTTGAGTCCACCTACCACAGTCCTGCACCCCAACACCCCCTCCCTATATCACAAAATCTGCAGCTTCCCCTTCACTTCCCCCTTCAAAATGTTTGGGGCCAATGGGTGCACCAGTAAGGGACACTCTGCAAGGGCTTTGATGAAGATGGTTCAAGGTTGCTTGGAGTACTGAACACTGCCCTTTTGAGCGGCTGCTGTGAGGCCCTCCTGGTTTACTGAGGACTGGCTGCTCTGAACAGATGGGGCAGCCTGGTTCCTCCAGGATGAATGCCAGGAAAAGGCCTCTGTCTCTGACCAAGAAGGGCCATGGCAAGGCAGCAAAGTCTAACAAGCCAGACTGCCTGTAGCACAGGTTCTGGTGGCCCCAGAGGGAGTGGAGCTCCTTTCCATGCACCAAGCAGAAGGGGGCTGGAATTGGAGTAGTAGGTACCTCCTTCTGGGCTTTCTGCTCCCGTGGTCTGAGCAAGATGGCTCTTCCAGCGAGCATTTCTCCTCTGACTGCTCTGGAAGGGAAGGGTTGCTTGGAACGAAGCTAACTGGACTCCACTCTTAGAAGGGTTTATAAGCAGGGCAGATTCCAACCTTGGGTACTTGGTTTCACTCCTCAGTGGTGCAGATGCCAGGCCTGTTTGCTCGGTAAAAGGCCCCAAAGTCTGCACTTGTCAGTTCAGAGACAGAAACTGCCAGAGCAGGCAAGACTCTTCCAGAATCTCTTCTCCCTGCCTCCCCCACTTCATGGCTTGGCCTGCCATGGCAACGTTCTCGTGTAGAATAGTCTTGCTGTGACCCGTGCCCCCGAGACTGGGAGGGGGGCTGCAGTGGGGCTCGTGCTGATGCTGTCTGTCTCCTGTGCTGTAGCGGGAAACAGTCCATCGCCATAGACGACTGCACCTTCCACCAGTGTGTCCGGCTCAGCAAATTTGACTCCGAGAGGAGCATCAGCTTCATCCCACCCGACGGCGAGTTTGAGCTCATGAGGTACAAATGCCGGGAGCGGCTGCCGCCGCGGGAGTCTGTTCAGACCTTGTGCTGTCGGTCTCTTTGCCTTTCTTAAAGGTCCCTTTTGAGTCTGCTGGGCCCTGCCGAGCCTGTCGGTGGGTGGGCTCCACAAAGCCGAACCAAACATGGTTCTTTCTCGTGGGTAGGAGAACTGCCACAGGTAAAACAGCTGTCCAGAGGCACCAGGGCTGGGCTGGGCTGCATGTTTCTCGGCTTGAAAGCAAGACCTAAATTGAGTGTGGCAACACCCCCACCCCACCCCAATCTCAGGGCCTCAGGTACATGCTGCAAGGACCACACACCAATCAGTGGCAGGGGTGCACGCAGGAAGATGGGGGCCCTTGTGCGCATGCCTTCATCTCAGCTCAGTTTTTCATTGCTGGGTGGGGGGTAGGAACTGGGTCCAGAGGCCCAGTCCATGAAGTGGAAAGGGGCCAGACAAAGGCTGCGTTTGGCCCTGAGGTATCTCAGCCCCTGGCCTAAATGATGCTCAAGGAGCAGGAAATGGAATTCAGGAGTCGAAACACGTTCACTCCCAGCCCATGTGTTTCCTTCTAGCTGAGGTGGCTCTAAGCTGTCAGGCTGGTGTGCTGAACGTACCGACAGACAGCCCTACACCCAACCTTCAGAGTTTCTCTAGGGCCTGTCTCCCACCCCCTGGAACACAGCCGCTTTGCTAGAGTCTGACGCAACTCCATCCCTGCAGATACCGAACCACTAAGGACATCATCCTGCCCTTCCGTGTGATCCCCTTGGTGCGAGAGGTGGGCCGCACCAAGCTGGAAGTGAAGGTGGTGATCAAATCCAACTTCAAGCCTTCTCTGTTGGCCCAGAAGATCGAGGTAAGAGACATGGGGAGAAATGCACTGGGATCTAGTTTGCCTCGTGTTCTCTCCAGACTCGAAGGCTAGCACTGCCTGGTGTTTACGCTGAGGAGGTAGAGGGTGTTCCAAGTGTGCTTGGCTGTCCGCAAAGCTGCACTCCTTTCCATGAAGTGCTGCCACAACAGTAGGCTGGGCTGGACATCCTCCCTTCTAGGCACCTGCAGAGCAGCTGTTCCTCAATTTGATCCCCTTCCCAGTGAAACTGCAGCAACACAGAGGTTACATCCATCCCCTGTTGGATGTGACCCAGATGTGCAGCCACGAAGAGCTTGCTCCCGCAGTGTAGTGTTTCTGGCCTGCTCTGGAGGACAGACTGATGCAAGCCAGCCTCTCCTTGGACCAGGGGAAGATGGGCTTGTGTGCTCTCCAACTCTGGATTGGAAGGGAGGGTGGACTTGGCCACTCGCTCCTGCAGCTGCTCGTAGCATCTGGCAAAAGAAGTGGCAAGCAGGCTCTTCTAGGACAGGGTTGGGCATGGTTCACTACCTAAAGAGCCACAGAAGATCTTCTTGCCAAGAGCTGCACTTTCCAATCGAGAGAGCTTTTGCATGTGTACTCACCAACTTTTAATAAAAAAACCCCAAAACTTAAATCCCTGATCGGTTTAAAATGCCATCCTGTGTGCACGAGATTATTAACAACTTGGGCAGGAGACTGCCTGGAGCTGGGAGCCCTCCTTGCTCCCCCTCTCCAGTTACCCCAGGGCTTGGACAGAAAATTCCTCTGAGGACCAAGCTGTTCCCCCTTCCCTGACTTAAACAGGTACAGCACTGCAGGAAAAGGCTGCAAGGAGAGGGCGGGGGGGGCTCTGCTTCCCTGTCATTCTCCCCCACCCTCTCGGATACCCAGGACTCCGCTGGCTTCTCTCCCCAACCTCCCCCTGCTCCTGGGCACCAGGGTGCAGCAAGAAGCTCATCTGGGCTTGGGCAGGACACAGTGGGAGTTGAAAGTTGTCCTGCTTCCTACCTTTCCATAACCTCCTCCTGTCTGGAACTGGACAGCATGGAGACTGGGCTGGGAAGCAGGGACAGAGTGACTTCCTGCCCCCGCACCCCCTTCCCCGTTCTCGAGCAGCAGAGTGCGGTGGGAAGCTTCCTAGGGTTCAGGCAGGACCCATGGCTGGCTTCGACACTCCTCCTCAACTCCTGGGCAGCTGAGCTGTAGAAGGAGCTTCCTGGGGCTCGGGAAAGACACAGTGGGACTTGAGAGCCTCCCTGGTTCCCCCTCTCTCTCTCCCCGTAGCTTACTGCTTTCTCCTGTCTGGATCCAGACCAGGCAGGGGCAGCGTGGCTTCCCCCTCCACGCTCCTGGACAGCTTAGCAGGGTGGGAAGATCCCAGGGGACTTGAGCACTGCATTTTCCTCTGCTGCTACTTACCAGATGCCGTGTGGGAGGGGGGGGGGGGGGGGTAAGAAGCCTTCCCTGCTCCCTTCCCTCTGGTTAGGGGCTTGCTCCCCCCTGTACCTGCAGCACCATCAACTGATTCAAACACAATGGTGGTGCCACTTTACCACACTGCTAAGGGTGCAGCAGGGAGCCCTCCCACCAAAGTCAGCACCTTTTTGTCTGGGAGCTGCAGCAAGAGGCGCAAAGAGACATAGGAGACTCGCAAGCCATTAAATGCCCACCTCTGATCTAGGAAAAGGCTTGTTCTAGAGCTGTTGCTAGTTACAGTAGCAGCAGTTTTCCCCACCCAGGAGTGCTTTGGGAATCACCTTCCTAAGTCAAACCCTGCCTGCTGCTGGCTGATGACCTCCCCACAGCTGCAGCCTTCCCCACCTTTGAACTGTTGTCAGGTAGTTAAAACCCGCATAGACTGAAGAATTGCAGGAGGATCTTGTGAGATGGTGACGGGGCATCTAAATGGCAGATGAAATTTAATGTGGACAAGTGCAAAGTGATGCACCTAGGGAAAAATAATGCAAACTTATAGGTACACCATTCTGGGTTCTAAATGAGGGGTTACCACTCAGGAAAAGGAAATCCACTGGCTGGTGTGCGGCGGCAGCCGTCAGAAAAGCAAACTGTTAGGAATCATTTGGAAAGGGATAAATAATAAAACAGGAAAATATCATCCTGCATCTCTGTGAATCTGTGGTGTGACCGCACCTGGGATAGCGTGTGCAGTTGTGGTTGTCCCAGCTCTTGGAGAATGTACAGAGAAGGGCAACCAAGATGATCCAGAGTTTGGAACGGCTTCCGTACGAGGAGAGGCTCAACAGGTCTGGGCTCTTCAGCTCGGAGAAAAAACTAGGGGATGCTCCGATTTGAAACCGTTCCCCACTGAGTGCACCATTAGCTTGTGAAATCTGTTGCCAGAAGCCAGTAGCATAGGTGGGTTTTAAAAGGCCTGGGTCAGTTTGTGGCAGGTAGGTGCGTTAATGGCTGTTAAACAAGTGGGTTGGGGGTCATAACCTCTGAGTTGGGAACTGGGAGTGAACGGCAGGGAATGAATTGCCCCATTATGACGGCTCGAGTGCTTCTCTGAAGCGGCTGAGATTCTCCGCGGGTGGAGAGGGGAAGCTGGGCTGGATGGCCCGTTGCTCTGACCCGGCGCGGCACTGACACGGTTATGTCTTGCAGGTCCGAATCCCAACCCCACTCAACACTAGCGGCGTGCAGGTCATCTGCATGAAAGGGAAGGCGAAGTACAAGGCCAGCGAGAATGCCATTGTATGGAAGTGAGTGAGCAGAGCCCCCTGGAGACACACACACACACACCCCGAGCGCTGCACGTGGCAGACAGCGGCAGCACTGGGGCAGGAAGTGGGGGAACAGCAGGGCTCTCCAGCCCGTCTTGACATGTCTGGCTGCTTCCTTTTCACTAGGATTAAGCGTATGGCCGGAATGAAGGAGTCCCAGATCAGTGCGGAGATCGAACTACTTCCCACCAACGACAAGAAGAAGTGGGCTCGGCCGCCCATCTCCATGAACTTTGAGGTAGAGTTCTTGTACGTAGCCCGGCCTGGGGCCGCTTGGCCGTGGCTTCCTGGCCAGCGGGGAGCAACCTCTGTGCCGGCTGAGCCGCTCCACTGGGGCAGCAGACTGCGTTGAAGATGGGAGCTCTGCTTTCCCACAGGCCCTAGGCCTGCAACACCGGTTTAGGCCACGTTCACACGTTCCGTGGGAGGGCGGGAAACTTCCATCCGAGGAATCACGGCTGTGGAATAGCGCATCCCTACGTGCTCTAACTCCTGCTTTTATCCCGCAAAAACACTCGTGCATGACTGGGTCCCCCAATGTAGCTTTTACATTGACCCCCCCCCAATGACTGTTTTCTCGTGGCATAAAATCAGACGAGCGCATGGTCGGTCTGATGGAAGCTTCCCCCCCACCCCCAGTAACTTGTGAAATTGGCCTTAGTCTAGTCTTTTTAACCTGCCCTTCCCCAAAGGCCGTGGGCAGGAACATCAAAAACTAGGCACATATAAAATAACCCACAGAGCAATACAAAATACCCATAACATAAAAATCCTAACCCTGTCCTTGCCTGCCAAATGCATGGCCAAGTAGAGAGGTCTTTCATTCCTGTCAGAAGTGCAGGGGAAGGGGTTGCCAGAGCTGAGGCAGTCGCTGAACACCCTGGCTCTCGGCACATGCTTGCTGTCTGGACGTAGCATAATGAGGCAGGAGGAGGAGGGTGCCCCACCTGACCTTGGGGATCACAATGGCACGTAGGGGAGTGTCTCCTTCTCCTGGAGGAGCGTTCGTGCATGGGCTACTGGACTGTTAGCTGCTTTGCCTAGGAGTGAGGATTCATTATACCGAGGGCACAGGATTAGTGTGTGAAAGCCTCTTCCCTTTGCTTGTTTTCCCTCTAGGTCCCCTTCGCACCCTCCGGGCTGAAGGTGCGCTACCTGAAAGTCTTTGAGCCAAAGCTGAACTACAGTGACCACGACGTGATAAAATGGGTCAGGTACATCGGCAGGAGCGGGATCTACGAGACCCGGTGCTAGCCCCGCGAGACCGCCAGGCTCCCCCCTCTTCCACCACCGCCCTCCCCAGTCTCCCAAGTACATTGAAAGAGCGTTGCCCTGGCTCCCTCGGCACAGGAGTTGGAAGCTAAACCCCTGCGGCTCGCTTCCGAAACGGACTCTCGCCAGCCTCCGGCCTTGGTTACCACCCGAACGGCAGCTGAAGTTGGGAACCCAAACGTGGGCAGAGAGCGCAGCCGGCATCCTACTTTCTGTCCCGGGGTGGGGAAAGGCTCTTGTGCCCTTTCTAGGGAACGTCCGCCGCCACCATGCGTCGAAGTCCTCCTCCTCCGTTGGTGTCTCACTACTCGTATCATATCCTAGTATTTTTTTGAAGTTTCCTGTGCATACGTACTCGTAGAATAGGCCTGAGAACCATAGACTGGACAAATCTGAGTTAACCTGGCTTCTGTACTAAGCTCTTGCTGTCGTGATAGATGTTGCTGTGCAGCGTGAGGCGCAGAGCAGCTGGCCTTCCCCGCCCCGCCCCCTTCCCCTCTATTCCTTGCGGTGTCCTTTAGTAGAGTCCTGCCACAGGGAGGCTCGTGTGACCCACACAGAAGGGGCTCCGAGGCTGCCTTTGTTGGTGTGTACATGGGGTGGCACAGCATTTCCAAGCTCCTGGAGCACTTTTCCATTCTCCCGTCCCCACATAAGGCTGGCACAAGCCAGTGCCTTCCCTCCCAAGCCATTGGAAACATCCCAGAAAGCATGGGTGCAGGCTGACCTAATCATGACCGGATGTGAAGTACCGGATCTGTCCCCTGCAACCTGACGTGGTGATGGCCAGTAAGAGGCCTCCAGCCCCCCCACCCCACCCCCAAACACTTGTACCACACTCTTCTGGGTCGAAGAAAAGCTGCAGCTACCCACAATCCTCTGCTTCTGATAGTGTGGTCTCCATTTTGTACTCCTTGTGATTTGTCCAGTTCTAAATCTAATAAAGTATGTAGAAGAGATCGGACTCCGAGTGCTGCTCTTCCATAGGGGGCTGGGCTGGAGATTATGCCTATCGGCTCAGGCAAGAGCTCAAAAGGAAGCTAGGTGGCCGAGCAGCAGGTCCCACTTCCCCTGAACTGCACAGGGGTCTGAGACTGGGTGCTGGCCAGCAGTAGCCAACCAGGTCACTTCCTGCTCTTGGGGGCCCTGTCACTTCCACAGACCGGTGTGGGTCGCAGCGCGGCACTGCGAGGAAAACGCCGTGCCCATGCATTTGATGTGGAGCTGGTCTAGATGATGCAGGAGGGCATGCTGGGAGCAGTTGGGTAGCAGCCCCGCTCGGTACCTCCCCTGGCGCTGTAGGAGCGAGGGGAATCCACAGCTGGACACAAGGGCCAGCTCCTTGCTTCAAGGCAGCTGCTGTAGGCACTCCATGTGGTATGGAGAAGTCTGGTTGCTTCTTGGCTCCTTGGACAGTGGTTGCTCCTAGCCCTTCTGCTTGTTCCAGCAGCTACTTGAAGGGTGGTAGCTTAATTCTGGGCAAGTCTGCCAAAGCACAGCCCGTTTCCTACATCCAACAGAACTAGTAACTAGGCTATGCCGGTGTAACGTCTGTGACTGGTTGCAGGCTCACTATGTATGCGCCAGAGCGAGAATTGCTTCTAAAGCAGGTGATCTTCCAAAGCAAGAACTCCTTGGGGGAAGGGAGGCTGGCCTCTTCAGTGTAGAAGGAAAAAAAAACAACCCAAGCCCCACCCAAAAGGCTCTGTACTGGGTTTAGACTTTGCAGTGTCCTACAGGGAAACTGCCTCGGATCTGGCGGCTTCCTAAAGGGACTAGGAACTGCAGAAGCCAGGTCTGAGACTTGGGGTGGTGAGGGGAGCTGGTGTCCCACGCTACTGGGACATCCAGGATAGGGAGAAGCCAGCCACGCAACAGGCTGTTGATGGGCATAGCTCTGCGTATTCTGTTGCAGCCGTTAGTGAGGTCCTGTCTATAGGGGTATTGTCTGATCAACCCCAGTTGGATTCCAGATCCCTAGTGAGCATCCAGACTAAACCAGAATCCATGAGACTTAGGGCTAAAGGATTGCCTCCCTCTCCCCAGCCTGTTCTGCTAACACAGTTGCTGGCATTACTTCATCCAAATGGTCACAAAGCTGGTGTCAATGACTGGTTATAGCTCCCTATCCAAACCGCTCTGACGGTACTTTGCTGCCTGTAGGTTCACTGCTGAAGGAAAGGGTTGTTGGGGGTCCCTTGACTTGCATGGTGCACGCCACTCAAGGGTGTGGCTTCAGCCACCTTTTAACAGACCAAAGACCTAGATGCTCCTTCAGAAAGGGTAGTGCCACAAAGCAACATGGAGTGTGTAAAATCCTCATGACTACACGTTCTCAATCCCTTGTCCTGTGCCGCTTGGTACAAACCAATGATTTGCAAACGCTTGGATGTCAAGTTGCAGTGGTGTTGAGTGATTAACCAGTAGCAAGTTTCCATCCCCAATACCTCATTACCGGTTTGTCACTGCCTACCTCTTGAGTGGCCAGGGAAACCTAGAACAGGAATTCCATGCTCCTTCAAAACCTGTTGGGAAATAGATGAGGGGGCGTGCCTCAGTTTACCCCAAACGGGATCGAAGGTTGCCAATGAACAGGCCAAAGTATGTGGGTACAACTCTTTTATTGGATAGACACTTAACATCTGGACATGGCACTGTCCTCGGTTACAAACCCCAGTAACCCAAGATACCTTACGTGTCTGAGGCACAGGCTGGCTCAGAGGAGAAGGGGAGGAGGCCCAGCAAGCAGCTGGCTAGGAGTCTCTGGATCTTTGAGAGCGTCGTTTAGGGTCCAAGACCCACCCGGCTCACTTGCAAATGCTAGCGGCCGTTAGCGTCAGTGACAAATAGTAAGGGGCCGGGCTTTCCCTTTTATAGCTTTATTTATTAGGGATACATGTTGCAGGGTCCCCTCTGATCATACCAGGTGCAGGAATAAGCTGACTTCATCTCATTAAAACTACTTTTACTTTTTGAAGAAGTTTCTCCTTCTCCGTTGCTTAATTGCCGGTCTGACTCTTTGAGATTCTCTATCTCTTTCAAGCCGCCTTTACTGGAGCTAGTGGCCATCTGGGCTCGTTGGTACGGCCTTCGAAATGCATTCTTCCTGCTAGCGTGTGAGTTATTTACGACTTCTCCTCCTTATGGGGCCTCCTTGGTCTGTGCCGGCCTGAGGCCTAGGTTTCAAGTTAACTGAACTGAGTTTGTTCAGGCCTCATGCAACCTGTGTCTCTGAGAATGGCCAATACTGCCTAGTCACTTCATATCAGCCAAACGGCTTAACCAATTCCTAATAAACCCTGCATGCTGGGGTATTGTAAGGGGATTCCTCCCTGCCCTTTGCATTGTGGGAAATGCCAGCAGAGAGTAGGGAAGGGATCTCAGCCCTGGTGGGATTGCATGATGGGACAAGACCAACAGGTCACAGAACACATGGTTGGTTTAAGGGGCCAGGATGTTTGGTTAATACTGGGGGCGTGAAAATCTTTTTGCCTCCTGTGGGCCACTTTGAAAAATGATTATGAACTCTTCAGGCCAGATCGGAGCTGGGGTGAGTGTGCCCAAGATGGGGCAAGAAAGGATCCAGATCCCTGTTGGAGTGCTCCTTTTTATTTGTTTTAACTTTAAAATGTGTTACCCCGCCCCTCCTCTCACAGGCAGCTCGGGGCAGCTTAGTCACTAACAACATCCTAAAAGGAGGTAAAAATAATACCCCCAATCCCCGAGCCAGGGAGTGAGGCGATCTCGCAGGTAGGCAGGGCCCAAGCCATTTAGGCCAAGACCAATGCCTTGAATCGGGCCTGGAAAAGCACCGGCAGCCAGTGCAGAGAGAGGAGCGCCGGTGTAACATGCTCCTGGCAGCCCAGTCCCACCAGCAGCCGGGCCGCCGCATTCTGCACTAGCTGCAGTTTCCAAGCTATCCCCGTGGGGAGCCCCACGTAGAGTGCGTTACCGTAGTCGAACCAAGAGGTGATGAAAGCGTAGATGACAGCGGCCAGGTCAAAGTCTGAAACAAACGGCCGAAGCCATCGCACCAGATGTAATTGGCAGGAAGCCCTTCTCGCCACAGCCGCCGCCTGGAGAGTCAGGTGGAGCTGCCCATCGAGGAGCACCCCCAGACTCCGTTCCTGGGAGGCCAATGGAGGGCTGACCCCATCAATAATGGGGGCTGCCAACTCCATCACCTTACCTACTAACATCACCTCCGTCTTGTCAGGATTCAGCCTCAGTTGATCGGCCTTCGTCCAGTCCCCCCCAGCCACCAAACAGCACCGAGACTGCCGGGTCTGGCTCTGTTGGAAAAAAAGAGAGGTCCAGTTGGGTGTCATCAGCATATTGCGGACACTGCGCACCGAACCCCCGAATTACCTCACCGAGCGGTTGCAGGTATATTTTGAACTTGCCCTGAGCGTGCTCTTTCAGTGCTTCAGGGGAAGGCCTGGAGCAAAGGGCAAGAGCCGGAAATTGGAACAGAACCAAATAAAAAGCTGTGAGCCAGATTTGCCGCTCACACGTTACCTAAGGAGGCAGGGAAACATTTTGGTGTAATTGCAACTCTGTTGAGATTGTAATTAGCGCATGTGAGAACCCGCACTCTGCGGCGAGAACAGCTGCCATTGTGGAAGTACCCCTTTGGGGACCCTGTCGCACGTGTGTTCTCGCAGCATAAAAGCAGACTAGCGCTCTCGCGTGCGCTAATTCCTGTCCTCGGAGACCGGCGGTTCTGATGGACGTTTTCCTGCCTCCCCGGTAGCGTGTGAAAGCGGCCTCTTCTATTTGGAGCTGGGGTTCTGCACTCTCCTTGAAATGCTTGTACCTCGGTGAACGGTTCGCTTGGCCTTGTTCAGCTGAGCTTGCTACACTTACATAGTTGGGTACAACTTAGATAAGCTTGGAGAGAGAATGGGATTGGGTGCAAGCATGAAGCTAGGCTGTCTTGCCTTTGTAAAGGAGCTGCTTTCTGGGCAAAGCTTGGAAGTTCTAACCTTGCCGTGCTAACCTGCCGGAAGTACTCCACAACAAGCCCGTTGGCTCCACCGAGTCGGCACCCCTTCTCCGGCATCTCTGCCACAACACGTTGGTGATCTTCTCTCAAGCTACAGATGTTGGATTTGATGTTGACAATAGTCAACTATTTTAAAAGCACCAGTCGCTCTCCTTCTTTCTTTCCCCTCCCACTTGAAGATGCAGTTATGTCTCCTGTTAAAACGCAAGCAAGACTTAATTCTTCAACTGGGTCTGTGACTCTCACTCATGGGGTTGCATCGTAGCCCTCAAGTGATCCAGAAGAGCTTGTATCTCCTTAAAGCAGCTCAAAATAGCTTCCAAAGTTTTTTCTGGGGAAGCTGAGGCTTTTGCTCCTCCCTCTCTAGCACCAGGGCGACCCTCTGACCCAGAGGTATAAGAGGAAGGGACGGAGCGATACCCTCCCAGTTCCTTCCAACCGCTGCTGGCAATCGCAAGGAACGGCTTGCTCTCTCTTTCTGCACAGTAATTTAATAGAGAGAGAGAGATCTTTTTATTGCTTCTGGTTGTTTAGGTTATAGAGTTATTCCGGTTCATAGATGAAACAGTTACCTCATTCCTGTTGGAGTGGTGGTGAGGGCTGTCATGGTGGCTTCTCCCATCAGCGGTGCTCCAAATGCTTGTTGAACATCCCCCTCTCTGACTTGCATGACCTATGCCTGTTTATGCTTAGGAGAAGGCCAGGTCTGGAAAGGCTGGAAAAGCTTGCGCGATCCTTGCCTACAGAGCTATCCAAGAAAGACAGAGAAGGCTCCAGGAGCAACTAATGCAGTGTGTGCTACAAGATGGCAAGGAGGGGCCCGCTCAGGCCGCATGAGCCACTGAGGAAGAAAGCTAAAGATGATAAAACCAGACAGCCTTGGCCCACGGGCAGCTGTGGGCGGCGCACAATATGAAACATTAACACTAAAAACAACTTTTAAAATAGACAACAGGCGGTATAAAAAATACCCACCCACCCCCCGAAAGTCAGGCGAAACAGCCACATCTTGCAACAGCATCGAAACGAGAGGCGATCCGGGGCCAAACAGGCCTCCACCAGCAGGGAATTCCACAGCCATGGGGCAGCCACCGAACAGGCCCTCTCCATCGTATTTCGAACTGCTTTAAAGAGATGAGCTCTTCTGGCTCACCCTGAGGGCTGTGATGGCGTCCCATTCCGAGTGAGACTACACGGAGCCGCCTTGACAAAGTTGCTGGGAAGTAACCTTTTATTTTTTTGTTGTAATATGGGTATCGCGCGGGTCTTGCTCCAGATCCTCTTGAGGTTCCCTTCTTTGCATCCCGCAGTCCAGCCATGTCCCACTCTTCCCAGCTGGTCACCTGTAACTTTGGAGACTCGCCTCCTGTTAAAAATAATAATAAGCTCAAATGTGAATACCAGGTATGAAACCTGAGAGAGTCCCCTTCGCTCACGCAATTTCCCAAGTGTATAAGTGCTCACACAGTTCTTAAGAAGTCGTATGATAAAATCAAGTTAAACATAGTGCAGAATTAAAATTGAAAAGAGAACGTGTTCTACACTTCACCTGCGGTCCCGAACTACAGCTTACCCTATTTTGAGTCCAGAGTACTTTCATGTCCATCACAACCACAGTTCAGTAGCTTGGGGATGTTTCATCAAGGAATGTCTTTTAGCTCATGATGTTTGGGTCCCTGTGTCCCTCCTTGCTTGGATCCCAACATGGACTCTCCTTTTCTCTTCCCCAGGTTTTAAGGTGATCAATTGAGGTCGTCTCTGCTCTTTCTTATGCTTCTAGTATTTCCCCATCTGCTTGCAGCAGTTTTGCTAGAAGGGAGCGGTGAGCGCATCCACAGTGAAGGCTTCCTCCCTTCTGCCCTGAACTGGTTCACACTGGCTTTCGCATTGATTCACAAAATAATTTTTAGTTAGGACACCACTTTTCTGAACCTCCGTTCTATCTTAAAATTCCAATCAGGGGATTCCTTGTTCTGAGATTATTCCAATGATGTGTTTTAGTGGCTAAGTACACAGTACCTGGACTGGGAGGCAAGTCTCACCTTAGCCAAAAAGTCAGTGGGTGCCCTTGGGCTAGTCACAATATACTAGTCTCAGCCTAACCTACCTCACAGGCTTGGTGTGAAGATTAAAAGTTGTGTTCTATGTGAAGCATTCAGAGTACCATGGCGGGGGGTGCTATATAAAAATTAAAATTATATCATATCTTTACTTATACTTTCCAGTTTAACCAAATCCTATGTGTAATGAGTGTTGACTCGGTTTCCCTTTCCCCATTACACTTTTGCATGATTTTTAACTAAACTACTTTTCCAGCATTGGACCCAGTAGTCAACTGTTTAATGGTACCACTCCTGCATTTCGATGGCATTGGCTGATACAGATGGAGGGGGGAAAGAGTTCTGCTATTTTATTGGAATAGGTTTTGTAGGTGAGAGTAGGCAGATCTTCAGAGCACACGGGGCCTTTTCTTGGGCTGGTAACAAGTCAGAGCTACAGCATTTCCCCTTTGGGGGATACACTCCTACTCTCATTCTGACTCGTCGTAAGGGTCCCAGGTGCTCCAAAAGGCCGTAGATTTGCTAAGGGAAGATAATCCAGTCAAGAAGTATTATCTAAACATTTGCAATCTCTTACTCTTGGGATTAATGCTGCAACACCCACTGTTGTGGTACTGAGTTTTTTTCCCCTACTTTGGAAACTGCATCGCCTTCTAAAACCTCACAAAGCCTGTCCATGGCTGTGAACACTCAAGCGCCCGCAGCTTGGCAAAGAAGACTAGTATGTGCCATGGGGTGGGAGAGCTGGGCGTACAGTTTGCGGTTTCTCTCCCAAGCATAACTCCCCTTCTAGAACTAAACCATGTGCCACGAGCTGCAACCCTTCCCAATTTGGCTTATAGGAGGAGTAACGCACAAGGTGACAAGCCTCCATTAACCACTGGAGCCAGTGGTAATCCCCATTTCCTTGTATAACCGGATCGTCTCTGTCGGAAGGGGCTGGAGTTCTTGCTTCCCTACTGGGCTCTAGAACTATGGCGCGTTGTGTCAAAGTGCGGTCCAAGCTGTGAGACCCATCAGGCTGGTGTAGCTAAGGTGCGCAACTGGTCATGCTGGCCTGCAATGCACAACGGTGTGATGTCAGCACCACGTCCAGCTGCCTTGGGCTTCACCCAACCCACTGGATCAGATCCCCCTTTGCAGCTGGGTAGCTTGGATGTGGATGCAGTCATCATGTGAGACTAAGCAGGACGTGAACTCACTGGTTTCAGGGATGTAGTCGCTGCCTTGGCCCCCTCTAGGCAATGTATCCTGGAGCCAATAGCCCACTGCTCTCGTGTGTGATGGTTTCTGATAGTTTGAGCTTGGTGGCTGCAAACCTTCCCTGTCTGCACACCTCACTGATCCATTCTTAACTTGCCCCAGTCTTGAATTCCCCGCTCCTAGAATCCTACAGCATTCGCAGTGGAGGCGGTTGCTCTAGAGTAGGGGCAGGTAGCTGGGGTTGAGCTTACCAAGCTGCCACGTGCACACAAATCCCATGGCCGCATTGTGCCTTCACCAAACCGGAATCTTTACTCACAATCTGCAGCAGGGTTTGCGTGCTGGGCCCGCCAGCTGCAGCACACACGTTTTTCACTAACGTTTGAAGTCCTTCCAAGCTGCGGCCCCAGTTAACCGGCAAACACGCCAGTCGCGCTGCAAAGCCCGGAGGAGTGCTCGAAGGTGATTGAAGGGCAGGCAGGGTTTGTGCCGATGCGTCTACTTGGCGTTCAAGATGAGCCATGGGTATTGCATGCTGGCCGTGCAGGGGAATGGCTGGCGGCCCTTTGCCCAGCACCAGCAGGTGCAGAAGGGGAGGGTTAGTCTGTAGGGGGTGGGGGAGGGTTGGTTCCCGGGTCGGCATCACTGAAATCTGCATTTGTAGTCAGAGCTGACTCGGACTTGGGTAATTTGTTTACAGAAGCAAGTGGAAGCCTTGGACAGGAAATGGGTGTGTGTGTGTGTGTGTGTGTGTGTGTGCTGCATAGAGAGCTCCTGTTCCAAGCAGCTTTCCAGCCAGCCCTCTGTCGGGCTGTGGCCGTACATGACCCCATTGGCTGATTTGTGTGGCCGTGGAATGAATGAAAAGGCTCGGTTGCTGCCACCATCTGTTGGGTGAAGCAAGCAAGTCTGTCTTCTCCTGTAGGGGAGAGAAACCAGATGACAACAGTAGCAGCAGCACCGAAAGCTGAGGGCTTGGGACGTTCAGAAAGGAAAAGACTTCCTCCTTTATGGAGAGAGTTGAATGCCATGAATCTAGGCAGCTGCTGAGGCACGCACCCCAGGAAACAGGCCCCTGGCTTGGGTTCCCAGCCTTGCTTTCTCATCGGAGCCTTCTGCTCCAGAACTGCAGGTAGGTAGGACTGAGGGGCGTAGGCAGAGCTGTGTCCTGTACCAGGGGGAGCTGCAGGGCAGGGTTGATTGGGCCTGGGCAGCAGGGGCGTAGCTACCATTGGACAAACGGGGACATTCGTCCTGGGGCCCGTACTGGCTGGGGGCCCAATAGCCAAGGTAGCTAAGCCACCCTTCTTCCCCCCCCCTTAAAAAAAAAAATTGCCACCTGAGCGGGCTGGGGGCCCTTCCGGCTGTTGCGTGGGCCCCTTCCCCCTCCGTGCCCGCATTGCAACCACAGGCAGGGAGGGGCCCCATGCAGCAATCTGGTTCGGGCAAGGTCACACTCGCAAGCCTTGCGGCTCGCCCCCTGGCGCCGCGTCACAGAGGAGGAGTTCTGCCCACCAGTCCGGACCCAGTCCAGGCATGGCTGGCTCAAAGGAGGCCCAGCTTGAGCGGGAAGGTGCCCCGCAGCAGCTCCACTCAGTAATGGCCGCCAGACAACCTTCCCGCTCCGGCGCTCCCCGCATCGAGCCGGCCCGGCCTGCACCGACCAGCCCTCGGCCTCCAGGGCTAGTCAGGTGGGCCGGGGCAGCAATGGCACCGCTGCTGCTGGCTGCGCTTGGCCCCAGCGTGCGGGCAGCGAGCCACGAGGGACAGAGTGCACCGTGGGACCAGCTCGCCGCCGGCCCAGAAGGCAGATGGGCCCAGCAGCACGCCGCCAACAGTACGCCGCAGACAGCAAGTCTGTCCCGAACACCAGCACCCCGGGCCGGCTGAGCTGGGAGGTGCTTCTAGGTCGGCCGGCGGCTTCACCACCGGCAGGAAAAAAGAGGCGGGGGAGGAGGGGCACAGACATTTCTTGTCCCTGGGCCCATCCCAAGCGAGCTATGGCCCTGATGGGCAGAGCTGGGTTTGTAGGTGGTGGGAGATGGGCTGGTAATAGCTTTGCATGGGGTGTCTCACAATCAATCTTTCAGATGTAGAAAAGGCCTGGGGGGAGGTGTGGGTCTCTGCTAGGATCCCGTCAGCAGTGAGGGGAAGGGGCTCCGTCTCGGAAAGCAAAGCAGAGCTTTGCTTTGTTCCTGTGTATTTTGGACAGATGGATCCAATCTAGCAGGGGCTGGAGCTGGCGCGGCGGAGGCTCCTTGCAGACTGTACGTGCTCATGCAAGCGGTGGGTGAATCCCACAGGCAGGACTGGCCACGCTTGGGACACGGGAGAACTTTGCGTGATGCTCTGCTCCTCTGCTAATTGAGGGGAGGCAAGCCCAGCCATGGGCAAAGGGCATTGTCTAGGCCCCAAGACACGGAGCGGGTGCTCGGGGGCAGCAGCTGCTACTCTCCTCTTCCTGCTGCCTGCTGCTCTCTGGGGGCTGCAAGGAGGCGGCTGGGACCCAGCAGTAAGTGAATTTCAACTACTTTCTCTCTGCTCTTTGCGCTTCGGAGCCTCCGCTGGGAGGTGGTTGTGGCTGCTTCTCTGTTGGAGGAAGGAAGCTGGGCTTGAGGGGGCAGAGGAGTTATGGGGAGCTGGGTGAACTCCAGACTTGCCTGTGCTCTGCGGGTGGGATGGGGAGCTGGCTCTGCTTGACTGGTCATTAGGGTAGGGGCAGTTTCAGGGGGCACAAACTGGGGGGGTGGCATACTCCCTGGATTAGCTGTATCCCCTGCTGCTGGAGGAGGCTCAAGGAATGGGCTGTTCCAACTCAGCTACCCCGCTGGGCAGGTCTAACCAGTGGGAAGGGCATCTAGTCTCCTCCTTGTGGCCCCTCTGGTTTCCTCAATAGCAGCAGCATTGGCCAGCATCTGCTACAGCTGGGAAAAGAGCCCCAAACCTAACTGAGGAATTTCCCCCAGGAGGCAGGGAGCCGGGGGGGAGCGGGGAGTGTGCTTCTCCCCAAGGAAACCAGACAGGGTTGGAGTTTGCAGGGGAACAGCCCAAAGCAAAGGGGACCTTCTTCATTTCGACCTGGGTCCTCAAGCTAACTTCCGAGCAGGAGCATGCACGCTGGGCAGGAAGTCTGGGCTTGCCAACTGCATCTCGCTAGCGGAAAGCTAATCATGGCTGGCCCCTTTTTCGTAGGGGGATTGGCAGCACCTTGCCTGACCTAGGACACCGGGTTCCAGCCACATGATCATGTAGTCTCCACGAGAGCAACACTGTAGGATAAGCGTGGCCTGCCCTAAGGCAGGTCCCCTTCCCCCCCCTCCCCCCTTCGCCCTGCTCTCCTGTAGCAGGCGTCGCTCCTCGGTTAATATGATTCCACTTGCTTTCCTGCAGGAGACGGCAGCGGCCCCACAAGAATCTGATCTAGAACCCCGAGGATCTGGCCATGGTTCTGCCAGGAGGAGGCGCTATGCCATCAACCCACTGGGCTACAAGTGGGACCATGTTAATCTGACCTATAAGTGAGTGTGGCAGTGGGGGGAGAGAAGGGGCACCAATCCCTGACTTGCAGCCCCCTGCGGTTTGGCCAATGCCCTCTAATCCTGACCTACAGCCCTCTGCTGTTCTAGCTCTCGGCTTCCCCTCCACCTAGGCTCCCCTCAGCCCCTGCTTGAAACCTTTCCTCTCGTTCTTGCGAGTCCAACTCCTCCTGGCTCTTGGTTTTAAATAGCGGAATCGGCAATTTCAGCCCGTTTTGGAGCCTCCTCCCAGCCTCTGTGTTTGTCCCAGCGTCTCCAAGAAGAGACTGAGACCGCTTTCTCACGGGCGTTAACACAGACTTGTTGGCGCCGCGGGGAAGTCCGGGATTCAAATGACGTGCAGCTTCTGTCTCGTGAGAACGGCGGCAACGCGGATCTTTGGACAAACACGCATCTGGCAAGGTAGGGAAAAGGTACTCTGCCGGACGTCCATGTTTGCAGGCAAAGTTCTGCATTTCTGCCATTCTCACAAGACTGGGCATTTTTACACACACGTTAAAGTTCTGGATTTTTCAGTCTTCTGGGTTTACAAGCCCACAAGTTAGTTCCGGATGCATTTTTCTCTCACACGCTGCCCTGAGGCAGCCTAAAGTAGCCGCAGCTGTAGATGTGAGAGGCTGCCATGGAAACCAAGTGACCACAGCTGCCTGGAGTAAAGCAGTTTACCAGGAGAACCTTTTACACACAAAAGTTCTGGGAGAAGTTCTACGCAGAAGTTCAAAGATCTGGATGTTTAAGATCTGGGTGAGTGATTTAGACACACAGAAAGTTCAGGATGTAACAGCAAACATCCAGGAGAAATGTGTGTCTAAAAACACCCAGCGAAGCTTTGCGTCTTTTGAGTCCCGGACTCCCACATGGCGCCGATGGGAGCGTATTAACACACATGAGAAAGTGCCCTAATATTCAGGATCACCGAATTGGAAGGGACCAATTGGACTAGAGGTGATCTAGTCCAACTTGCTGCTCAATGCAGTCAGTCCACAGATACAAGCTGGGAGGGAAATCCTAGGGGATTTGTCAAAATGAGTGCTGACTGGTGAATGGGTTTGATCCGCATCCCACTGGCTTAATCTATTCCTCCAGACTCTACAGTCTGGTCTCCCTTGTCCAGATCAGCTGCCTGTCTGGAATAAAGGAGGCTCTGGCTCGGGGAGGTTCTGCTGCATGGTCCAGGGAAGCAGTTTCTGATCAGATACCCACACTAGGCCTTATTTCCCACTGGGGCAAACTGCTTGTTCCCAAGTGCATGAGCTTTGGAGTAGTCCAGTTCTGGAAAGCCCCTCTGGGAATACCTCCAAGCAGAAGCCGGCAGCCCCCGCTCCATTGTGCACGTCCCCGGGGAGAGGATTATTCCCAGATATCAGCCTGGCTTTTCCTTAGCAGGAATTAATTGTTTCCTGAGGAGCAATAACAGCCATGTGGATGCCAGGAGCTCTGCAGCCCTGGCCAAGTTCTGCCGCCAGGACGGAGACGCGTGAGCTCTGACTTCACTTGGACCCTCCTCTCCCTGGGCTTTTATGCCACCCCTGAGCCAAGCTCCTAATGTCTGCTCCCCTGAGTCCAGCCAAGTGCGTGCACCACCCCCTGCTCCAAACCTTGGCAAGCTTGGCTCAAGCCCTGCTATGGGGCTGCATGGCCCTTCTGATTCTAAAATCACGAGCCGCAGCGCGGAGTGAATGGGGGAGCTGCTACCGCAATAGCAGAGTCAAGTGAGGCGGCTCGCAGCGAAACGAGCAAACGGCAGGGTTAACGCAAAAGGAAGTGCTCACATGATGCACAGGTTAGCCTGTGGAACTCCATGCTAGGGGATGGGAGGAGGACCAGTAGGAGAACTGGGTTTTGAAAAATGGGCTGAAATTCAGTGGCTGTTAGCTGAATTGGCTGCAGGGGATGGGTCACTCCAGCGAAGTCCTGGGTCCAAACCTAGCCCACCGAGCCCCATCATGCAGCTGGGCTCTTCTGTGCCTGATGTGTCCTAGGGGGCATGGCGTGCCATGAGGTGCCAGCACAGGTGGGGCTAGATCAGAAAGGGGGTGGGCCTAATCCATGGTCCCCCCGAGCCCCATGTTCTCTGGGAGGGGCAGTGCCTCCTACAACTGGGGAGCTGCCAGGGGCATGGGAGGGGGAGAGTGTGCCTGCCCTGCCCTGCATGTAACGGAACCTGCCAGGGCCTGTCAGGCCTCTCCCTGAGACAGGACACTGGGCTAGATGACCTGCTGGTGGATCCTTCTGTGCTGACCCCTGAGGATAGTGAGGGGGAGAATAGGAGCCGGCCTGGAGTCCCAACGCAACCAACCTGTCCTGCTCCTTCCAGCGCCCCCTGCTGACACCTCTGGAAAGGGCAGGGGGCGATTGCCGGCCTCTCTCTCCCCTTGTCCTGCCGCAGGATCGCGCAGTTCCCCAGCACCCTGAACAAGGGCGACACCGAGCGAGCCATCGCCAGCGCCTTCCGCATGTGGAGCGACGTCTCGCCCCTCAGCTTCCGGCGCCTGCCTGCGGCCCGGCCGGCCGACATCACCATCGGTGAGAACCCTGTGGAGGGGGCTCGGTCCACGGGTGCCCCTCGCGCTCTGTACCGACTGGTCCTGGCCCCTGGCCAGTCTCTGCTCTTTGTGCCCGCTTCCCCCCGGGGGTGGAGGTCGCCATCCCCTTCCTTCCACTCCGCAGTGGCTGCTCTGGGCCACTTTCATGAGCTTTCAGCTGTTTGGAGGGAATGGGTTAAACTTCAGTCTAAAGGGGTGAGGGCCATGCAGGTCCCTCGGCCTCAGTCACTGCTGCCACCGCTTCCCTGCAAAGCCGATGGGATTACCCTCCTTCCCTGCAAAGCCGATGGGATTACCCTCCTTCCCTGCAAAGCCGATGGGATTACCCTCCGGCGCGTAGCTAGGCCCCTGGTGCAGACCCCCCTCCCTCCCAGTGACACCCCCCACCCCACCCAGGCTTATTCACCCCTCATCCCCAGGGCCTGGCATTCCCACTCCATCCTCTGTCTCCTGGGATCCCCCAGCCCTAGCCTCCCCACTCCTCCCCTCCAAGCTGCTCTGCCTGGCTGCAGGATAGGATCTGGTCTTCTGGTTGTTCTTGGTCAGGCTTCTACACCTTTAACCACACCGACTGCTGGTTCTCGCCGCTGCACCCTTGCTTTGACGGGCTGAATGGGGAGCTGGCCCACGCCTTCCTGCCTCCCCTGGGCGAGATCCACTTTGACAACCACGAGTTCTGGATCCTGGGCCGCTCGCGCTTCAGCTGGAAACAAGGTACCTTGTGGGGATCCAGAGGCTGCTGCGGCTCCCTTTGTGCCGTGCTCCGAAGCCAATTCTCCCAGCCCAGGAGGCAACCGCTCCCCAGCTGAGCCTACTGGACTGGCTGCTGCCGGCTTGGTGTGGTGCCCACCAGGCTGATTTCAGGGCAGGGGGTGGGGTCTTAACCCAGAGACTTGGCTTATCCGCGCCCCCACAACCACCACAGATTCCACCCCTGTTGAGTGGGTGCTTCCCCCAAGGCTGGGTTAGGTGGTTGGGCATTCACCTCAGAGCCCCTTTGCGGCAGGAATTCTCCACGCACTGTAAGATGTGGGAGAGGAAGGTGATTCCCTTTTATTGCTCCAGGATGCTCCTAAATAGACCTGAAAGGAGTACCCAGCGATTCAAGTAATAACCGCTATCCATTTCCGCTCCATTGGGGATCCATTTTGACTATTCCATTTTGGGTATTTTGGTCATTTTATTTTAGCTCTACATTTCTCTCCTGCCTGTCGCATTGGCTCAGGGCAGGTTTTCTCATTGTGGCAATATTTGTGCTATTGTGCGTGTGTCATTGGCGAAAACGAGGCTGCTGAGATGGACACACCGCTAAACCCCTCCCCCCCCCCCCCAATTGAAATGGGATCACATGAGACAG
>QEPC01012362.1:1930811-1944391 GCA_003113815.1 Sphenodon punctatus
CCCCCCCCCCCCCCCAATTGAAATGGGATATATTTAAAAAAAAAAAAAACCAGCCATGTGAGCACCCGTTTGAGTGGCGGATACGGTTGGGGTTCTCGTCCTCTTGTCTTCGATTCCTGAGCCCCCCTCACCCTGACACACACGCTCTCTGCTGCTGTGTATGTGGACTCCGCTCCCCTGCCTTCGTTCGGGAGACCTGACCATCTTTTGCTGTCAGAGCCCTGGCGGAGGGACGAGGGCTTCCAAACATTTTGGATGAGTGACCTCCATTTGCAGGCTTAATCAGAATGTGGTGGCAGCCTCAAGACTGGACTACTGCAACGCTCTCTACGTGGTGGAGCTTCCCTTGATGCTGGTTCAGAGGCTGCAGCTGGTGCAGAATGCGGCGGCCCGTCTCCGGACGGGGACGAGCCGATGGGAGCATATCACTCCCGTGCACCGCACGCTGCACTGGCTGCCTATAGTGTACCGACTACCGAGCCAGATTCAAGGTGTTGGTTTTGGCCTATAAAGCCCTACACGGTCTTAGCCCGTCATACCTCGGGGACCGCCTCACCTTCTGCGTCCCAGAGCGACGCCTTCAGTCTGCCAGGGGCGCCTTCTTGGAGGTCCCCCGTGTAAAGCGGGTGGGCCACAATGGGGAGGGCGTTCTCGGTGGTCGGGCCGTGTTTATGGAACTCCCTCCCGGAAGAAGCCCGTCTGGCCCCAAGTTTGCTGGCCTTCCGCCGGGCCTGCAAAACTTGGCCTTCGGAGGAGGGGAAGGGGATGGGATAAATGTTTTGGGTGGTGGTGGTTGTTTTTTTAGGATTTTAGGTGTTTTGATTTTGTGAATTGGTGTTTTTAATGTTTGAATGGTGTTGTGTTGTAAGCTCCCCGAGGTGCCGTGGGCATGAGGGGGGCGGCTAAGAACCCCAGCACCCTGAACAAGGGCGACACCGAGCGAGCCATCGCCAGCGCCTTCCGCATGTGGAGCGACGTCTCGCCCCTCAGCTTCCGGCGCCTGCCTGCGGCCCGGCCGGCCGACATCACCATCGGTAAGAACCCTGCGGAGGGGGCTCGGTCCACGGGCGCCCCCTCGCGCTCTGTACCGACTGGCCCTGGCCCCTGCCCAGTCTCTGCTCTTTGTGCCCGCTTCCCCCCGGGGGTGGAGCTGTCTCTTATACACATCTAGATGTGTATAAGAGACCGCCCCAGCACAAGCTGACTGTCCCTGTGCGTTGGGGCCAGCTTGCTAAGGGGTGTGTGCCTGCTGATCTCTCTCTCTCTCTCTCTCTCGGGCAGGAGTCTGGCTGAACGACCTAGTGCAGGTAGCGGCCCATGAGATCGGTCATGCCCTGGGCCTGTGGCATTCCCGCGACATCCGCGCGCTCATGCACCCCAACGCCACCTACAGCCGGACGTGGCGCATCAGCCAGGACGATGTCTGGGCCATCCAGCGACTCTACGGTAAGGGGCCCAGCAGGCAGCTCTGTGCCCAGGGACTGGGGCAATACTCCTCCGAATAGCTCAACAGCAAGGCGGACTCGCAAGGAGACGGCGACTTTTGCCTGTCCAGAGAGCCCGCCCCCCGCAGCCAGCAGCCTGACTTGTGGCATAAAGAACCAGATTGCACACGTTCAGCCTTGGGGATGCAGCCTCCAAGAAATCACGGTTGCGGAAGGCGTGGTCCAGCCTCGGTGATCTCTGGGGTTGGTCACGGGTGTGGGGTCCTTGAGACCAGAGAGGGCAAAGGGCAGTGGACAGGAACGGCTGAGAGCCCATTGCTTGGGACTACCCTGCCCAGGAGCGTCGCTGAGATGCACAGGCCAGGGCCCGGTTATGATGGCCCCTGTGGGGGTGGGGATGTGGGGGAGCCTCTGCTGCAGGTCCCTGGTCTCTGAACAGTGACCCAGCCAGCGGCTGTTCTGCAGGCTGCGTGGATGAGAAGCGCCAGTGCGACGCCTGGGCTCAGCAAGGATTCTGCACACGGCGACGAGCCTTCATGAAGAGGCACTGTCCGCGCATCTGCAATGCCTGCTTTGGTGAGACTGCCCTGCCCTGCCCTGCCCTGTCCAGCCTGCCTGCCTGCCCTGCCCTGCCCTGCCCTGCCCAGCCTGCCCTGCCTGCCTGCTGCTGCTTCATGATAAGGGCATCCATAGTCTCCCCTTCCCCGGCTCCCAGCGCCACTGCCAACCCTGTCTGTCTCTTCCAGAACCACCTGCCACCTCCCCCTTGCCACCCAGCCAGCCTCACCATGTTAGCACCAGGTACACCTCCAAAGGCAAAGTCCTCCACTTCCGCTGTGGGCTGAACTCCTCCAGGCCGCACCTACACGTCAGGTGAGACGCTCTAGCCCCCACAGCCTGGGGGTGGGTGAGTGGCAAACCATTGCTGGGCCCAGGGACATTGCTGGGGCAGGGGAGAGAGAGCTCGGCCTCTAGGAGAAGCCAGACTTGCCTTGTCTCACCGCACTGATTTGGGTAGAAACCTCTTTCCCTTTCGGTGGGGGGTAGCCCAATGTTACCAGGCCTGCTAACTAGTCATTCAGAAGGCTCATTATTTCTTTGAATTTCCTTGCTATTGTGTACTGCTTATGTGACAACGTGGGTGTGTGCTGTTTGTGTGTGGAGCTAAGCTCCCTCTGTGTTCATCTCTCCATATGCCCTCGACTGGCAGGGCTGCTCCCAGGTGTTGACGTGCACACACGTTGTGATCCGGACAGCACTCTCTAGTTGCTTCCGTTCGACTGGGTTCGGATTCCTCAATCTGTGACCCTTATGTGCTCTTGGCTCAGCAACCCAAGACCAAATGACACTCTGTTAATCCGCAGGACTCAGCACTTTCCGGCTGCTACCTTTTGAGAAGTTCAGTTCTCTTCAGGCAATCTCCCTTGGGCACAGAAAGCTGATTCCTAGAAATACTAGTAGTCCCTTTGAACTAGTAGTTTAAGCAAGCTGTAATGCTCCAGAATTTTTGTCTTGGGTAATGGAGAGTGTTGCTGCAGGGAAAAGTGAGGAAAAGCATAGAGGTTAAAGGAGCAGAACAGTCAGGAGTTATTCTAATACTAAGAGATTTATTTAAAAGGCAAAACACTACAATTATAGGGAGTACAAGTCAGTAACTCATATACTTATAACTATAACTATACACTTATCAATGTGTTAAATCTAGTAAGGGATGGGCTATAGGAGGGAGAGAGAGAGGAGCGGGGTCTCACCCTTCCACGGTGGCAGCAACGTATTCCATCATGTGTGCAGATCTTACCCTAGCACCAGAAGACTTAGTGGGGTTTTCAGAGACCCAGGAGTACAGGTGGGGACAGGATTGATTCAAATACTGTGTTCCCGGGTTTCAATCGCTACAACAATGGGGGGATACAAGCAGAGTTATACAGAGTCAAATGTTTGTTTACAGGTTTCCGTAGGGCGGGGAATTCATGAAGTAGGAGGTGTTCCTAGGGCTGATTGTCTCAATGCAGTTAGGCAGGGGTTCAGCTTTGGGTGGGCCAAATTGTGATTGATTTGCTCAACTGTGGCTGGGTAGGATTTAATTAACACTTGAGGCATAGACGTCCCAGGAAGCTTTTATTATTTGCTTAATCAATCCCATCATTCATTGGGTCCTGGATTCTCTCGGTCTCTGGGTGACTCCCCTTCCTCTCTGCCTTTGGCCTCCTATCTCCTATGCAGATGGGGGTGTGCCTTTTAGCCAGATGATCAAGTGAGGCATTAGGGCAGGGATCAAGGCGTGTTTAGAGACCCTTCAGCTCAGCGATTATTCCCCCACTAGGATGAGTCACAGTCTTAGCCCTGCAGGCTGCGGTGGAGCAAAAATCTGCTTGCCTTACTGCAACAGAAGTTCCTCTATGTGGCCACTGTAGAGTTTCGGGGAGAAGTAATCCTGGGCCCAACCCAAATGCCCTGCATCTGGGCAGGCCTTGTCTTCTGGGGAGGGTTGAGGGAGCCTGCTGCTTTGCAGAGGGAAGATGGCACTGGAAGTGAGAACCGGAAATCATCCCTTGGTGCACACAGGGGCGGTTAAGCTCTTGGGAGCAAACTCTACATCCTTGTTTAGCAGAGACAGGAAGGAGGGGTATCAGGACTCCCTTCCATGGCGTCTGGGAATGATGGGGGTGGGAGGAAGGAGACAGGAGCCATAGAGGAGAGAGAGACTCGCGCTCCGGAGGGGGAAGGGGCTTGGCTGGAGGCCTTTGGCTCTGTCTGACTCCTCCCCCTCTTCTCTGCTTGCAGCTGGTACAAAGATGGGGAGCTGTTTTCCCACTCGCTCCCCGGCTTCCAGATCCTGCCCAGCCGCGAGCTGCGTGTCCTCGTCACAGAGTTCAGCGAAGGGCAGTACGCTTGCCTGCTCCGCCAGGGCAGCAGGACCCTCCGGGCCTATTCCTGGCAGATAAAGCTCAGGCCCCGGGCCTCCACCCGCCCCAAGCAGCCAGGGCATCACAAACTTCTGCGTGCCCACGAGCGAGGGAGACGAGTACGATCCTAGTGGTCCTCTCTGGCCCCACGGGGCTGTGCTGGGGCAGCATCCTCCATGCCCTGCCTGGGAGTCTCATAGTTCCGAACTCTGCCCCAGGCTCACCTCTTCCTGGGCAGACAGCACCGTGCCTCTGGAAGGACCAATCCCAACCCTGGAAGGATCTGGTGTCGTCCCCTCACAGGCTGTCCTGAGGGAGGAAAGCTGGTTTTCCTGTCCTTGACCTGGCAACAGGTTGGGGAGAAGGGCCCTGCCCTACCCCATTCTCCTGTAGCCTGTTCTCTTTGAGATGGTTAATGCCAATGGCACCAGGGAGAGGGGTGGGGGGCGCATTTCCTGCCTGGCTAGTGGCTCCCCAGCTTTGTGTCCGTGACCCCATCTTGAGACTGAACTGCCATCCCAGCCCCCCTGACGGCAGCAGAGATGGGCAAAGTTCATCGCATCGCACTCAGGCTCATGGCCCCTTCTGCAGAGGATGTGATTCCCCGCCCCCATCTGGGGTCATGACCCCCCCCCATCTGGGGTCATGACCCCCCCCCCTCAGTTTGGGACCTCTCGTTGTTGCAGGAAGTGGGATCATGGGGTAGGACTGGACCGCCTGGGCTGTGAGGAAAGCAGATGGGGTGGGGTGGGGTGGGGTGGAATCTCTTGCAGTGGCCCAGGCTGGTGGTCCCCAATATTCAGCAGGTGCTGCAGCAGATCAGTCTGGGATGCATGGAGTTGACTGCTACCACCCCAACTCTATTTCTCCAGATCCTCTTTGTGCCCTCATTGGGCTGCTCCCTCACCCTTCCCGAGTTAGGCTATCGTAGGCTGATGCAGGGCCCTCAAGGGGGGAAAGGTCCTCCAGGAAGCCTCTTAGCTTGGGGTAAAGGCACCGGACTAAACCAGGGTAAAAGTTAACATGGGGTAAGTGTGTCTGTTCACAGGCAGCTGTAGGATAGCACTCCCCCGGGACTGTGCAGCCGAGCCTTCTGGGGTCATTTCCTGGCTTTCCTACTTTGCCTGTATCCTCGGCGACCGCCCCTGCTGGGCCCATGCCCGCCTCAGCCGATTCTGCTGTCAGAGCAGAGAGTTGAATTTACGCCCTTCAGGAATCCCATCTCCTTTCCTGGCTCTGTGAACATTGATCCTGCTATCCCCAGTGCCCACAGGCTTACCCTGGGCTCTGTACTGGGGGAGTCTGGAGAGCGAGCAGCCCCCAGCCCATGGGCGAGCGCTCTTGAAATGGACCCAGTGTTTTCAGCGCAGACCGATCTGTCTGAGGGAGCCAGCATCCCGTGGCCTGCTGGTGGTGATTCTCTGGTGTGCCAGCTCTCCAACAGCTCCCCCTGCTGGGGCCTTGACACTGGTGTTGACCAATGTTATTTAATTAGAGAAGAAAGTCTTCGAAACTATCTCTGCTGTCAAAACGGGCCATTCCTTGTTTATTGAATGACTATTTTTTTTCTGAAGGCTTTTCTCCGCCCCACCCCAAAGCTCTCCCTGAGCCGTAGCTACAGGGCATCAGAAAATAAACTCTCCACGTACGTGGGAGAAGTCTTAGGTGTGCACTCTGTATCCACCACTTACACACGCTGTGACTAGCTTCCTGACCTCTGATGTGAACTGTACAACCACCCAGACCCAGCGTGTGGTTCCACAAGCCCAATAATACCCGGGTAGCAGGAACAGCTTGAAAAGTAAACTTCTGTTGGTCTTTTTCCTACAGTGACAGTCAAAGGCTTCTACACAGAACGGAATTTATACTCGTTTCCTTGCTCCGTCTGACTTCTGCTGTTTCTGAACAGGAGTCCTTTCCTAGGTCAGAGCCTGGCTTCCTGTTGCCCTTTGGCGAGGATAAAGCCAGTCTACCTGGCCTGGGCCCTTCCCTGAGGCAAGGTGTCCTTTCTGTCCCTCCTACGCGGTGCTATGGGGCTGCTGATGGGACACCTGCACTAGCAGGGAGGTGGGGTGGGGCAGGCTTCTGGTGTACTCCAATCCACTCGACCCAGGGGTCAATCGCGGCTGATTTCCCTGAACTCCTGCTGCCGGCTCTGGTACACCAGGGTTGCCTCCACGGCAGCTGCGGCGAGCGAGCTCCTCTCACCCCCCTGGGCAGGCAACTGTTGCGGCTGCACTTCAGGGTCAGTGCAGGGAGAAGGACAGATGGTTCCTTCCCCACCCAGGACAGCCAGGCAGACCAAGGCACAGGCCACATGATCTGGCAGCTGGCCCTGATCCTCCCACCATCCCGTCCCCAGCTGGGCCGTGGCCGTGCGGGACTGGATGGGGAGCAGGCGCTGCCGTGCATTGGGCAGTCTCTTGCCTCACTTTGGGTAAGGCTGCTAGGTGGGTGCATGCCCCGGCCCCTTTCCCGAGAACGCAGCCCGCGCCGCGCAGCAGGGGAACGTCTGGCGGCAGGCGGCCGCACGCTGCGCTGTGTCGCGTGGGAAGGCTGCCCAAGGCGCCGTAGTGCATTGTGGGGCAGCTCTCCAGGTTGGGACCCCTCCTTTGGCTCCCAGCTCTAGGGCGCCTCAGCAACTGGTCTCGGGAGTGGAGAGAAGCACTCCCCAACCCCCACTGGCTAGGAGCTCTCCTAGCCCCTCTCCTTCCCAGCCACACTCCTTGGGGCACTAGTCCCACCCGCCTCCCCAAAGGCAATCTCTGAGAGGCTGGCCCTCCTCCCCACGCCCTGACTGACTGAGAGTAGCTTTAGCTTGGGATTTACCAGTAGATCACAATCTAACTTTTGGCCAACCTTTCCATAGCAGTTGGCATGGGGATGGGAGTGACGCTCATTTTGATTGCTATGTACTATGCTGCCAGAGGATTGAGTAATAAAAGCCCCCGGTCATTTAGTTCCTTGCAATCCTGTCCTTATTGAAATGAATTACTCTTCTCCCATTGGCTTTAATGGCAACGGGCTGCACCCTGCATCTAGTATGTGACAAGATCAACCCATGATCAGGGGATGGGGGAGGAGTGGAACACAATGGCATCATCAGCCACTACCTCATGCTCCACAGACGAGATCGGGGGCGGGGGTGTAAAGTCACTTGTGAGGCTGGAAGTAGTATTCATGGGGGACTTCAGCTCCCCCGATATCTGTTGGAAGGCAAAGCGTGGAATGGCCAATAAATACTTGCCTTGCCTTGGTGACATCATCATCTTTCAGAAGGTGGAGGAAGGTCCAAGGGGCCCCGCTATCTTAGACTTGATCCTAACAAATAGGGAAGTCTTGATCAATGAGGTGAAAGTAGTAGGAACTTTGTGGGGGGTGTGATCTTGTCATTCACCATCTCAAGGAAAGGAAAAGGTGAACCTAGTCAAACATGGACCTTGGACTTCTAAGAAAGCATTTATTTTTTATTAAAATCAGCTAGGTAGGATCCCATGGGTAGATATTCTAATGGAGGAAGGAGTCCAAGCTGAGGGAGAGTTTCTGAAGAATGAGATACTGAAGGCACAGTCGCAAACCATTCCACTGAGAGAAGAAAATGGGGAAATATCTAACGAAACCCATATGGCTGCGCAAGGAACTTACTGATCAGCTGAGAATTTGAAAAGGGACATGTATAAGAAATGGAAGGAGGGACATGGTGGGCAGGGACACCAAAGATGTGCACAGACGAGTAGCCCAAACTTGTAGGGATAACAGCCCAAATCCCCAACCCCTTCTGTGCATGCGGCACAATGCATGGAGGTGCATGCATGGGGCGTGGGATCGGCCCCAGTGTCAGGAAGGCAAAAGCACAGAATAAGCTGAGGCTAGTGAAGGATGCTAAGAATAACAAAATGGGGTTTTTCAGATGTGTTAGAAGAAAGCGGAAGAAAAAGGAAGCAGTAGATCTGCTGAGTGAAGATGGTGAAATGTTACTAGGTGACAGAAGTTGGAATTGCTCAACTCTTATTTTTCCTCTGTCTTCTCCTACATGGCAAACTGCGTCCAACCTGGCAGGAGTAGCATGAGTGATTGGGGGGAAAGGATTGCATCTCAGGATAAGGAGTTGGTCAGAGAACACCTAGATACTTTAAATGAGGTAAAATAAATTACATCTCAGGGTACTGAAGAAACTTACTGATGCGCTCTCAGAAGCTCTGTCTATCATCTTTGAGAACTCTTGGAGAATGGGTAAGGTGCCAGAAGGCTGGAGACGGGCAAATGTTGTCCGTGTCTTCAAAAAGGAGGGTCTGGGAAACTATAAACTGGTCAGCCAGTTGATACCTGGAAAGACACTAGTATGGATTACAAAGCAGTCAGTCTGTAAACATCTAAAAAATAATGCAGTGATTACTAGAAGCCAGCATGGATTTGTCAAGAATAAGTCATGCCAGACTAATCTCCTTTTTTTATTGTGTTACTAGTATAGTGGATCATGAATGTAATATATCTTGGTTTTAGCAAGGCATTTGACAAAGTTCCCCATGATATCCTTGTTGACAAGCTGGTAAAGCATGGACTAGACGATACTACCATTAGGTGGATTAGGCTCCTTATCAGTCTGGGGAGAGGTATCAGGTGGGCTGCTGCAGGGCTCTGTCCTGGGCCCAGTACTGTTCAACATCTTTATTAGTGACTTGAATGAAGGAGTAGAGGGAATGCTTATCAAGTCTCCAGATGACACTAAACAGGGAGGGATAAAGAACACCTTAGAAAAATAAATAAATGAAATAGAAAATGATCTTGATAAGTTGGGATACAGGGCCGAGACTAACAAAATTAAATTCAACAGAGATAAATGTAAAGTTCTGCATTTAGGTAAGAAAAATCAATTGCACAAGTATATGATGGGTGATTCAAGGCCTGGTAGCAGCACATGTGAACGTATCGGAAGATTGTAGTTGATCACAAACTGAACACGAGTCAGGAGTGCGATGCAGCTGCTAAAAAGGCGAATGTAATTTTAGGCGGCATTAACCAAAGCATGGTTTCCAAATCATGAGAAGTAATAGTTCCACTCTACTCTGTGCTGGTCAGACCTCACCTGCAGTGCTGTGTCCAGTTCTGGGCACCGCACTTTAATAAGAAGATCGACAAATTGGAACGGGTTTGGAGGAGAGCAACAAAGAGGTTCAGGGGTCTGGAAACCAAGTCTTATGAGGAAAGGTTGAAGGAGCTGGGTATGTTTAGCCGGGCGAAGAGAAGACTAAGGGGGGACATGATAGCCGTCTTCAAATACCTGAAGGGTTTTCATACAGAAGATGGTAAAACCGTGTTCTCTGTTGCCCCTGAAGGCAAGACCAGAGATAATGGGCTCAAATTACAAAAAAGTAGATTTCTGTTAAACATTAGGAAGAACTTCCTAACAGTAAGAACTGTGGGAGTGAAAAATACATGTTGCAGGGCCTGCCTTAGGTGCCAATGCAGGGCCTGCAACATGTATTTTTCTCAACAATGTATGTGTTCAACGCAGCAGAATGTCAGAGAGCATATTACAGACTATAAAGGTTTAACCGAAGGTGGGAGGGAAAAGAACTGAACTTTGAATTCCACATTAATAATACATAAGACCCAAGCATTTGATGTCATCTCCTCCTAACAGGGGAGGGAATTAAATAACACAGACTGAAAAGGAAAGTCTCCCTGCACAGATGGAGAGAACTGTGCTGGGAGCATCAATAGTCGTCAACGCCACTCTCTGTGTGTGGGGTGGGTGGGTGGGGGGCGGGCTGCCTGGCGTGTGACCTTGGCTTGAAAGGTGGTTCAGGGGTCTTGACTTCCCCGGATATTGGAAAGCTATGGGGATCAGATAAAAGGAACTTGATGCCTAGTTTCTTTGCCTCAGTGAACTAATGTAGGTGATGCAAGGGGAATTCACACCATTGCTAGTAGCTCGCCAGTAGCAAATACTGGATGGAAAATTAATAATAGAAGAGACTCATCAATTATATCCCTGGAACAGCTGGAAACAACACAAGGCGCTGAATTTCAGCTAAGTTCAATTTCATTGATTTTTATTTCCTTTTCTTTATTATTGATCTCTGTCTGGGGGTTCTTATGTTGCCTGTGCTGCCCAGAGGCACAACTGGCATCTGTCACCTCCCAATGAGGAGGGTGTAAAGCACACAGAGGATGGGAGCCGCTTAGTTGGCAGCTTTATTATTAACAACCCATCTAAGAGTCACAATGTTGCCTGTGCTGCCCAGAGGCACCGCTGACATCCCTGTCACCAGTGAGGAGGGTGTAAAAACAGAGGGAGCTGTTTAGACTGGCACCAGTATATGAACCTGTCTGGGTCTGGCTACTGGCTTGCTGCCTGTGCTCCATACGGAGAGGCACAGTTGGCTTCCTCCCTTCTTGCTGTCAGTGCTGAGGAGCAGGGCGCTTCCAATCAGAAGGAGCTGCTGCTGCTGCTGTGAAATCAGACTCCACATCGGAGCTGCACCACTTCGACGGCCAGCACCGACAGTGGTCAATGTCACGGTCGGCAGCCCTTGACATAGCGGGAATCAGCTGGAATGTGGAGGGGTGTAGGTGGCCCCAGCGCAGAGAGTTCTCCTTGACAGGAGATTATAAGAGCTGCTTCTTTAATTTCCTCTTTTGCGCTGCTTGTGAAGCAGCTTTTCTTGCTTTTTGAGGAATTTTTCCTTTTCCTTGTGCCAAAAAGTTGACGGTTGCTCCCTCGATGTCATAGAGTGCCTTGTCAGCGTTGAAGCTGGCCCCTTCGACGCTGTAGATAGTGGAAATGACATCAAAGTGCCCTCTCTGGACGCTGAAGGACGTGCAGACTTTTTTAGCCTCCCGACGTTGTAGAGTGCCTTGTTGACCGTCGAAGCTGGCCCCTTCGATGTTGTAGATAGTGGAATCGACGTCGAAGCGCCCTCTCTGGACGCTGAAGGTCGTGCAGGCTTCTTAGCCTCCCTGCCGACGTCAAGGAAAAGCAGAATCCTTTTATCTCCGTTCAAGGCAATCTTATCCTTGTATCAAAACGTTCTGTAGATGGGGCTGTCAGCCACTGGAGTTTCGGAGGCTGATAAGGGGAGCCAGTAAATTGCGGGTCAGAGTCTTCCTCAGCATCGTATAGTGGAGAAGCACCAGGCTGAGATAGGAGATATGGGTGGGGTGGGGTGAAAACCCGCCTGTTTCAAAAAGACCCCCATTCTCTGAGGACTGGGGGGGGGGAAAGAGTGGGCTGCCAAGTTAGCAGGCTCAACCCCTTCATGAAGTCTTTGCCTTTTAGGCGATGGTGCTTGGGATCCATGAGAAGCAATAGTTACGGCTGAGACAGGAGATAGGTGTGTGTGTGTGTGTGTGTGAAAACACGCCCATTTCAACACCCCAGCCTCCCGTTACCCACTTATTATCTGGTCTCTTCCTGCTTCCACCACCCAGAGTACTTACTTACATTTCCAGTCTCATCCCTCTGGGGAGAATGAGACCTTTTCTGCTGCTTTAAACAGTCAGGCTCGCAAGCCCGTATAAAACGGTTCCCAATTTCTGCCGCCTGAGCATACAGAGGTGTATTTGCGCGCACACACAGACAGGTCTTTTAGATCAAGAAAAAAGGAATATTACTTGAATGGTATTTTAAACCCAGCATCACGGGTTAACCAACCATGTGAGGTGCTTTGAATCCTTGAGCAAAAGCAATTGATCAGAACAGTTTAGGCACTGTGCACAGTTTAGGCACAGTGGATCAGAACAGTTTAGGCACTGTGCACAGTTTAGGCCCAGTGGCCAGTTTAGGCACTGTGCACAGTTTAGGCACAGTGGCCAGTTTAGGCACTGTGCACAGTTTAGGCACAGTGGATCAGAACAGTTTAGGCACAGTAGCATCTAGCCTAAACTGGTCTCTCGGATGTAACATTCAATTACTCACAGCTTCAGGTGCGCCTTTGCCTTGCAGCAAAGGGGTTCGGTCCTTAGGTTCAGTTTAGTCCAAACAGGCCAGGAGCCATTCCCTTAGCTCCATAGCACAAGCTCAGTATCCCAGAGCAAACAGAAGACAAGATGGAAGACTCCCCTGAGAGGCGTGGCTTTTCTTTTTAAAAGCCCCCTACCCCTCAATCGTGATTGGTCCTTGTGAGGTTACCTGGCTGTACCTGGTCCAATCAGAGAATGACCCCTCCAGCCAGGCTGGCTGTAGGCCCCTTCCCCTGGGATTGCGAAATCCTGCCATGCGGCCGGTTGCGAAATCAGGCCTAGTCAACCTGGAAGCCAGAGTGTCAGTGACGGTCACCTGGAAAGGGCAGGGTTGCTCCTGGCGGCTTCTGCCACAGGCTGTGGGGGGAAGGAGCGGGCGGCCACGTCGGCAGGCTCAACCCCTCCATGAAAGGCTTTGCCTGTTTAAGCGGTGGCGCTCGGGCCCCACAGGAAGTGGCAGGGCGCTGGGCGCCGGCTCCCCGAGTCGATAGCTCAGAAAGAGCGGGAGCCCCGAGACGGTCTCCTCAGCCCCTAGGCTTGGGGCCACAGGGGGCGCTTGTTGACCTATCGCCTTCAGCCCTTGGGCGGCAGGAAAACAGCGCTTTAAAAGCGGCGTTGATTAGCCATTCAAATGAATGAGCCGCGAGCGAAGTCGATGTCAATGAGCCGCGAAAGCGGTTGGAAGGAACGGTTGGGTTTAGGCGGGAAGGTGCCTTATGGGGGGGGGGGGCGCCTGAAATGTTCAATATGAGCTTGGTATGTGCCGGTAAGAGAAGGGTGCGCAAGCGCAAACCCATTGGTGAGAATTCCTGTGCTCCTTGCTGCCCCCCCCCCCAGCCTTGCCTTTCCTTCCTGCCTTTCTGATACCTTCCCGCCTTAGATTTGCCTTCATAGTTCTCTGGCTCCTAGGGTGGCCATACCTCCCCTTTAAAAGAGGATGCTTATGAAAAATACATGTTTCAGGGCTGCACTGGTTCCAGTGCAGCCCTGCACCATGTATTTTTCATAAGTGTTCTCTTTTTAAAGGGGAGTTATGGCCACCCTACTGGCTCCTGACTTTGATTTTGGGTTGCACCTTGGTTCTGGCAACTGCATCCTGACGGTTAGGCCGACCCGTTCAGATCGCGGCCGGAAAAGAATGCGCGTCCCCCTCCCGTGTGCGTGACTCGCGGCAGCGTCTCGTCCAATCCCGTCTCACCGGATTTTGGCAACGACTCGCGAGCGCACCGTGCGCTCGTCTAAAAACAGCCTTAGGGTACTTACA
>QEPC01012362.1:1950459-1964900 GCA_003113815.1 Sphenodon punctatus
GACCAGTGCGCCCCCCCCCCCCATTAATGTCTCTTCTCTCTACGGATCTAGTAGGATCTCTGCACTGTTGCCTTCTTCCTAATTGTACCCCTCACCCCCCAAAGCAGGAAAATGTCTCTCCTGGTGCCCCCCATCTGAGACCTTGGTTAGACTGCTGCTGACACACACACACACCCCAGTCTCCCTGCCTGCCCCCAGCCCTGCCAGACCTTGAGGCTCAGAGGATTTGGAAAGTCTCCAGTCCTGAAACAAATCATGCAATTTTTTCAGTTTTTATCTAAAGCAAGCATCTTGTGTTTGTGGCTGTCGGGCAGGACTTGAAGGGGGGGGTGGGAGTCAGGAATTGGAGGGGTTGTCCATAAAGTATGCCACATTTTTGGCCATGTTTACTCCCCGTTAGCCGGCACATGTTTATAACAGTTTGCCACCCTACAGGTTGCCCCTTCCAAAAAATGTCTCAGAAATCCCATCCCTCTCCTCCCCGTGCACGTTTTGAATGCCAATAATGTGCAACTCCGTTTTTAGCTATAATAAGTTTGCAAATATAGAAATGATAGTAAAACTAACGTGACATCACATTGTGACCAGTCCCTTCCCTCTTGTTACCGATTCTACCCTTCTCGTGTGATATACCGTACGGGCCGTTCCAGAAGACCCACTCCCCAACACACAGATCTCGCTAACTGTTTAAACCTCATGGTATTTTAAGAACCTGACGGATGATTTCTTTAGTGTTTCTGGCTGGAAACTCTATCTAGTACCTGGCAGTTTGAGATGGAGGATGTGCTGGGCAGTTGGAGCTTTGCCTGGCCAGCTTTCTTCTTGCTGGTTTTGCATGCTTTCTCTTTGGGTTCCTGCTGGGCAGAGGCGATGCACATAGATGCTGCTGCTCGTGAGAGCTTCTAGGCTTGGGCACCTTCCCCTGGGAATGGGGCCGCTCTGGGGAGCTCTCCCTGATCAGAGCTGCTTGTGCCTGGTTTGAAACTAGGAAATAATCTGAAGGGATGACTCCAGGGCAATTATCCCAAGGGGGTGGGGTATCATATGCATTTGGGCTTATCCTCCCCTTTCTGCTTCTACTTATCATTTCTATAGTGCTAGTTGGCATACACAGCAATTTACATTCTCAGATTTTCAAAGACCGATCCCTGCTGCCCAGTGAGCTTACAATCCAAGATGGACAAGGATGAGGGGAACACATAGTCAAAGACACATTCCCATTTTACAGATGGGGAACTGAGGCTGAGAGGTTGTGGCTTGAGTTCATGGCTAGGGCAGGACTCGAACCCTGGCTTCCCAGGTCCAAGTTCAGCATTGTATCCACTACACCACGCTGGCTCTTTCTTCCATGTAACTCAGGGGTAGCTTATTTCTGTGGATAGGATAAGTTAACTCATGCTAAGAATGCTTCCATAAAACCTTTCCCCCCTGGCAATGCCTGTGTGTGCAGTTCCCGAAGTTCTGTCAGGCTTGGTTTTTGGTACGAATGAGCTTCTGGAAATAGCTAATCCCACCCCCTTGGCTGGGCAGCAGGGGCAGGCCGGACTGTATCTCCAGTCCAGAGCAATCCCCTACACAATGTTGGTGTGTTTTGGTTCAAGCTTTCTCTGAGAGTTTGTGTTGGTCCCCTGTGTCTCCGTGTTCGGCCATAGCAAATACTAGAGCCGTTTAGTAAATAAAGCGTTCCCCTGCTGCTCCTGTGTTGTCGGAGTACTAGCAAATTCATTCCCTGTGTCCCTGAGAGGATGGAACAGATGGTCCCGATCGAGATCGGAGTCTGAATGGCTTACCCGAGGTCACAGGCATCGATTCTTTTCATCATGGTCTGAACTTCAGCATTGGAGTGCCTAGGGCATCAGTATCGCTCAGTCAAGTTGCCAGGACGGGAGCTGAGCCCTTATTCAATGGTGTTGGGGGGGAGGAAAGGGGGTGGGCTGGGACCACTTCTAACCTGGCTGTTTCCTCCTCCCCCAGGGGTCCTGCACAGCGGCAGCACGGACTTTGAGTCTGTGGATGACGTGTTTGAAGCAGTGGGGGAGCTCTTGCACGACGTGTCCAGAGACTCCAAAGATGATGAGGAGATCCGGGATATTTGCCAGCGGATGTACAATACCCTCACCCTGTAAGTACCGTCCTGCCAGCTCCCTGGGCCTCAATGGAAGTGGCGCCGCAGGCAGGGGTTTAAAGCACGAAGGGGTCGGTTTGGCTTTGGGACTAGGAGGGAGGAGCCCAGCTGATAAGCTTCTACCACTGGAACGATCTGCTAGATGCCTGGCATGGCCTGGGTTCTGCCTGGAACCCTTTCTCAGGGTGGGGACTGTCGGTGGTGTCAGGACAACTTGAATCCTCCGCTTTCCCCTGTGTGTTGCAGGGCCGATCAGGACTCCCGAGGGTGCAATCAGGTGCTGCTGGATGCGCCCATCCAACTTTCCCAAATCAAGGAGAACTATGGTGAGTGAGCAGCTGATCTCCTGCTGCTTATACTGGCAGTTTTAGGGGGGGAGGAGTCTATACATCCAATGACTGATGCACCAAAGTAGGGGAGGGGGGGTTGCCTTGTAGGTTGCACCCCCTTCCGCAGAGCATTTTTGGGGCAGTAAGATGTAGTAGGATCTCATTGAGCCTTGGGGGGGGGCGTGTTTCTCTGCTCTGCCAGTGAGATTCTTGGACTGCCGGTACCTGTGTGTGACTGGTGTAGCGATGCCTTCAAATATGGAGCTTTCCTTGGCAAACGGCACTGGAGGGTGGGGATGTGAACGTCCCGTGAGACTTTCCGAAGGACTTACATTCATTGTCTTTGCAGACCCTGGCACGGACCTGTTGCCGGGACTGCTGCTGAAGAGAGGCCCGGGCTCGGTAAGTGGGGGTTTCAACCTGCTACTCTGGCCCCAAACCCCAGACTCTTGGAGGGCAAGGGCTTGGGGGGTGGGGGTGGGGTGGGGGCTTGTTTCCCGTGGGCAGGTTTAGAAGTAGATTGTAATGTTGCTTCCTCTTTAATTTTGGGGCCTTCCTGAGCCCTTCCTGTACAGACGAACCGCGTTGCTGGGGCTGGGATTGATTTCTCCGGGTTGGCAGGGAGAGTGGCACGGGGGGGGGTGTTGATGGTGGGGAGGGTCTGATTGATCGGATCAAAGAAATTGGGCATGAGCCAGAGGAAACGGCTGGATCCCTGCTACTTACTGTCCTGTGCCCCAGGGCTTAGGGCTAGGGTTGCTACGGGAGTCCCTTAGGGAAGGTTGACTAATGTGGATGAGTTGGGGCTCCAGATTGGTACCATCCTGCCATCCACACAGGGGGTTCGTCTAGATGACTCGTGGTCCCTTCCACCTCTCTGATTCTATTCCAGCGCTTCCTCAAGGAGCGGATTAGCCAACTGTATCTTTGTGTCTAGTGTTTGGCCTGACATGCTCCTTGATTCCCCCTGTTTCTAGTTTCTCTCCCCCGACCCCCTCCTTGTCCCAACCTGAGAGTCCATTTGCCTGTTCCCCTCTCTCAGCTGTTGTGGTTTGCCCTCTCCGCATCACTTTAACCAGCTGAGTCAGTCGTGTGGGACCCAATGGTTGCTTTTGACATTTTCTGCTTTTCCTTTCGTGTTCCCTAGATAGTGAATGCCAGAAAGCTGGAGAAGGCAGAGGCCAAGCTGAAGGCCAAGCAAGACAAGAAGCAGGAACGGGATTCCCTCAAGCCTATGGGCCCAGTGTAAGTGAGGGGATAGGGGTGGTCAGTCTCTCGCCCTCTGGCTGGGGAACCTGGCGTATTGTGCCATGGAACTACCCTTCCCCAGGCTGAAGCATGCTCTCCTCTCACGACTTGTAAAACAGGGTCCTGGAGGAGGCTTCTGCGAGCCAGGCTTCCAGCAAGAAGGAGGCTCGCATGGAGACGTCGGGCAAGAACAAGTCGTACGATGTGCGCATTGAGAACTTCGACATGTCCTTCGGTGAGCGGTGAGTCCCTGCGGGGAGAGTGAAGCTCACAGGCTGGGGGGGGGGACAGGACTGAGGGCAGCGGTGAGTCCCTGGGGGAGAGTGAAGCTCACAGGCTGGGGGNTTGCTACTGGATCACATGCGTGTGTGAAACGCCTGCTCCTTGATGACACCTGTGCTCGTCCTGTCTCTTATACACATCTAGATGTGTATAAGAGACAGGAGTGAAGCTCACAGGCTGGGGGCGGGGGGACAGGACTGAGGGCAGCGGTGAGTTTGGGAGTATTGTGGGCTAGGCCAAGGCTGTGTTGGCAAAGCTAGAAGACGGGATACGTTCCCCGAATTGCCGGGAAACCGATGCCATTGCTGGGTTTGATGTCCCTGTTTAGCGGCTGCTCCGAGGCTGACCAGATTCCTGGTGGTTGTTCCCTTGCTCTAGTGTTCTGCTGGCGGGTGCAGACCTGAATTTGGCGTTCGGTCGACGCTACGGCCTGGTGGGCAGGAATGGACTCGGCAAGACCACCCTGCTGAAGATGATAGCCAGCGGCAGCCTGCGCATCCCCTCCCACATCAGCATCCTCCACGTGGAGCAGGAGGTGGCAGGGGACGAGACGCCAGCTCTGCAGAGCGTGCTGGAGTGCGACACCACCCGGGAGAGCCTGCTGCAGGAGGAGAAGGAGCTGACAGCCAGGATTAACACTGGCAGGTAGCCCCTGCTCTGGGGTTAGGGCTTTGCCTAAGGCTGGGCTTCCTGTCCCAGAATCCTCTCTGCCTGCGTCAGGGCCCGGTGCCTCGGAGATGGATTCTGTTCCCAGGAATCCCCAGGGCTGGGCACTGCCGCTCCTCTTTGCTTTCCTCTGTGAGGGCATCTGTCTGACTGGCCCCCTCCCTGGAGCATGAAGTGTGTCTAGGGATCCAGCATTGGTGGTTCCCTGAGAGCTCAGAGACATTGAAGCTACTGGCTGGGACAGTGACCCCCCCCCCCCCATGGTGAGGGGGGTGGGTGCCCTGCCTGTTAGGAATCGCGCTCCCTTCCTAGCGGGTGGGGTAAAGAGCTTTACTGCTGGTTCTCTCATGTGACCCTGTTGTTTCCCCTTCCCTGAAGCTTCCTCTGAGATGGAAGGGGGGTGAATGGGGAGGACATATCTGTCAAGAGACCCCTTGTTGGCCTGAGACTTGCCCCCTTGCCAATCTCCACGCTGCTCTTGTCTCTACCTTCAGGGCAGATGGCACGGAAGGCGCCAGGCTGTCGGAGATCTATGCCAAGCTGGAAGAAATTGAAGCGGACAAGGCCCCGGCGAGGTAATATGAGGCTCCTTCTAGAAGCCTGCAGAAGACCAGGACTCGGCAGAGCAAGAGAAGGCTTGCTGGGCTGGTTTATATGGAATGCAGGCATGCGCTGGGCTGTAGAAATCCCGATTGGTCCTGCATTTGTTCACTCTCTCTCTGTTTCTGACTTGTTATATGCCTGAGGAAGGGCTTTGCGTGGCTCAAAAGCTCTTGTTAGTTCCAGTAACGGTTAGTTTCAGTAAAAGAGATCATCTGAACTACTTTGGTTCGGTCCCTATGGTGCTCTCTGCTGGGCAAGGCTGGGACTGCAGTTGCTAGAGTGTATTGTGCAAGAGTGGATAAGTTCCCAAACCCAATACTAAAATGTTCATATCTCCAAGAGCCACAAGATGCTTTACATCGATTGTGTCTTCCCCCGATTCCTGGGGATACGGGGCAGCCCGGCTATCCCAAAATCCACCTCTGTTCTCGCATGTGGAGTTCTGCAGGGATCCATTCTGTCCCCTCTCTCTTGTTCAACATGTATATTCAGTTGCTGGGCGGTATCGTGGGAGGGTCTGATGTTGGGTGTCCTCAATATGCTGATGCCACTCGGCTCTGTCTGACCCAGAGACCCTGCGCGTTCGGTGTCTGACGGCGGCGGATGAGGATAAGCCGTCGGAAGCTGAATCCCAATAAGACGGAAGTGACGTCGGTGGGAAGGAGCGAGGGAGTGGAGGTTGCATCCCTCCTTGGTCCCTTGGGTTCGGAGTCTGGGGGGAGTCCTTGACTCACTGCTCCGCCTGGATGCCCAGGTAGCAGCTGTGGCGAGGAGCTACATCTGGTTCGTTGTTTACGGCCCTAAATCTCGGGCTCCGATCTGGGCCACCGTCGCCCATCAGTTCGTCACTTCGAGATTGGACTATTGTGACTGGTGCAGAATGGGGCAGCCCGCCTCCCGGCAGGGACGGGCCGCGCTGACTGCCTATAGTCTCCCGAGCCTGATTCAAGGTGTTGGTTAATACGGCCTGGGCCCCGTGTGCTTGCCGGACCGTTTCACCCCTTGGGCCCTGGATTGACCCTTGGGGGGTGGCCCCTTAGAGTTCCCCTGGGTATCCCAAGTGGCGACGTTCAAGAGGCTGCACCTCGGCTGTGGAACTCCCTCCCCGTGGAGATCCGACTCTCTCCGGATCGCCCCTCCTCCTTGAGTCAATGCAAGACCTGGCTGTTTTGCCAGGCGTTTGGGTAGAGGGTGGGTGGTTTCTTCTGTTTGGGGGGTGGGAGGGCATTTGGGTTATTTGGACAGCATCTCTTTTGTATTTTGTTGTTGGTTTATTGATTTTATTGTTATATTTTTATATTGTGCTACTTATCGTACGCTGCCCTGAGGCGGAAGGGGGCGGGTTATAAATGAAGGTATAAATAAAAAGTCCTGGTTCCCAGGCAGTCTGATGAGCTTGGTTAGCAGCAATGGTGTCCCTCCCCAGCCCCCAACAGTCCCTTCTGGTGAAAGAGTCACCATTTGTCCTGCTGTGACTTCTTTGGGCATGGTCTGGTGTCTAGGGTTTGAGCACAACTGGGCCTGTAGGCTCCTGTGCTCCGGCAAGCAGGGCAGGCTGGTGACCAGGTGGGCATCAGTTCTGTTGGGACTAAATGCTGCCATGCCCCGAGAGCCAGAGCTTACCCAGTATGTTGGTGCCAAGGGGTCAGTATCTGAGTTAGAACGACCAGGACATTGAGTCCTGAGCTCTCAGAACTGCGCGTGGATACGCCCTCTCGGGGAGCTGGCATCCCTGCTGATGTTGATCCCAAGTATTTGGAGTGTTTGTTAGATTTCTCAGCATAATGTCTCCCTGGATTGGTTTCTGGGATTCTAGCCCTGCCAGAGTTCTCCTGAGCTGATTTCAGTGACATCCTTTTTTCCTCGCAGAGCGTCTGTAATTCTTGCTGGGCTGGGTTTCAACGCAAAGATGCAGCAGCAGACAACCAAGTAAGTGGCATTTGCCCCACACATCTCGGCCAGATCCCTGTCTGTCACGGGCCTAGGCGCTTTCGTAGGCTTCTATTGGGTCAGGCTGGGTGCTGGCGGGAGCTGTGAGGGTCTCTTTCAGAGAGCAGACGGAACTGGGATGTCCCTTTAAGAGGGGTTGCTGCCCGGTCTTACCCTCCCGACTGCCTTTAGGACAAAGGCATTCTGGCCGGTGTGCAGCCACTGGCAGCTCGCGTAGCGGTGAGCAGAGCAGCCACCAGCCTGTGACGCTGCTTTGGGGCTCATCCTGCTCACTGGGGCGAGGAGTCTTGCGCTGCGCCCTGTGACTTTGCAGGTCACGATTCCCTTGTAGCTCACTTGGTCTGTGGCAAGAGGAGCTGCCTCTGGGGTGAGAGCAGAACTGAGAGGACATCTCCTTTCCCAGAAGGGAATTGGCTCTGAGAGGGCAGAACGGTGGGATGATGCGTCAATGAAAGCTGAGCAGCCTGGGATTTAGCTCTGATGCTCCCTGCCTGTTTTCCCTCCCACTAGAGAGTTTTCCGGGGGCTGGAGGATGAGGCTGGCTTTAGCCCGTGCCCTTTTTGCCAGGTACGTCTCCTTGATCTTATCCTGTCCAGCTGATCCTAGGTAGCAATCTACCCCTGTTGCCAGTGCAAAAGCTCTACCGCTCGCCAGCCGCATGCTCATCCGCTCCTTGTCCACCGGAGCTCCAGGCTACTTGTTACTGTTGCTACTTGACAGTGAATCGCACAAAGAGAATGAGTGGCAGGCAGGGGTTTCAGGCTTCACCCCATTTTGCTGGCTGTTTGAGCACATGGCAGAGGGAAAGATGTTCTGCAATGGCTTCTGGTGATGGGTAGTACGCCCTGGGATAGCGCACGCCTGGGGATGCACCTCGGGGCAGGGTAGCGAGAATCACGGCTCCCTTGCTACTGGATCACATGCGTGTGTGAAACGCCTGCTCCTTGATGACACCTGTGCTCGTCTGTAGGGAATAGTTGTATTCAAATCAAGTTGACAACCCACTTGTTCCTTGAAACCAATTAACTGTTTTCTGTTTCCTCCTCTCACAGACCTGATCTTCTTCTGCTGGATGGTAAGCCAATACCAGGGAGTCTCATCTGGTCGCGGAGCTGGGCCTCGAGGCCTGTCTCCTCATTGGGATTTGGAAGTCTGGTTTGGGCTTGGGTTCTATGCAGGGGAGATGTCACTGGTGTGGCAGAGCCACATGGGGTCATGGGTGGGGATGGAGGGCTGCTTCCTCAAACAGCCAAAAATTCTGAGATGAAAGCCCCCCCCCCCGTCGAATTTGCCTACCCTAGCGGCTGCGGTACTAGAGCTACCAATAATGAAGCCCAGCCCCTTCCCCCAGGGTGTGTCCTGGCTTGTTCCAGAGCGATTTGTGGCTTCCGGTTTGGTATTTGCAGGGACCTGTGTTGACTGCGTTGCTGCAATTTGCAGTGATATTTGCAGAATTGGCCAATCCTAGCAGTGCCAGGCTGAAATTGCAGTGAAACTGCAGTGGGAGTTGTCTGCAGGATCTTTTAAACCTGGTTCAGGCATAAACTTGTCACTGACCCCAAACAAAAACTGCTGCTGCAGCTGCCATGAATTAGGCCTCTGGGAGATGAATTGTGGATGGGTCTTAAGACCCTGTGTTTTGGTGAGGGAGGCCTGGGGCTTTAACATGAGGTAGGAGTTCTGGGGGGCTGAAATTTCAGAGGATTTGAGTGGTGGTTGATTAACAAAGTTGTGATTCTGTGTCAAACCTGTTGAAAAAGCAGGCTGGTAAGCAAATGTGCATGTATAAATTATTGCATAATTATGCAAATCAAATCTTAATGCTCACAGTGAATTTGCAGAACTTGACTTTCCTGGTTGCAGCATTTTAAGATTTGTTGGTACAGTGAACCCAAGTTCCTTGGTATTTTCCAGACCTTCAGAAGTGCCAGATTCTCTAACCTGGGCCCTTGCTTTCTTCTGTTTGTAGAGCCGACCAACATGTTGGATGTAAGATCAATCATCTGGCTGGAGAACTATCTGCAGGTAGGTGAAAGGGCAGGGGTCGATTTAGCATGAGTTCACTGGAGACTGTGCTAGGGGCAGCCTGAGAACAGGCTTGATGCCCGGCAGTGTGATGGGCAGAAAAGCCGGCGAGTGACCCCTGATGGCATTAGCTGGAATTCCCTAGTCTTGGAGGCCACTGCGTGTGCCCTAACTTGGGCCCCTCTCAATCACGCTCTCCTCTAGACCTGGCAGCCGACCATCCTGGTGGTGTCCCACGACCGGAACTTCCTGAACGCCGTGGCCACCGACATCATCCACCTTCACTCGCAGCGGCTTGACAGCTACCGGGGCGACTTCGAGAACTTCATGAAGATCAAGGAGGAGCGGCTGAAGAACCAGCAGCGGGAGTTTGAAGCCCAGCAGCAGTATCGCGAGCACATCCAGGTACGGTGGCTGGACAGGGAACGTTCCCTGGTAGAAGTGGGGAGGGGGGCCCACAGGGCACAGGGCCATGAGAGTGGGGTTCATGGGGGCCCCCTCTCTTGAGGCTGTGCTGCCGGAGGGCTCCCTAGATTCTTAGCCACATGGCCTGCCCCATAGCTGCAGGCTTTGGGCCTGTTGGTCAGGATGCCCTGCGTTTTCCCCGTCACTCTTGGGCATTTGATTTGCTGGTACCCACCATGGTAGGAGGTGCTGTAATGGCAGATCCTCGGCAGAAGGGGATGGGTAGTAGCTAGTGCCAGCTGGGACCTTGGGGACTGTCTTCTCTTCTCTCCTAGGTCTTTATCGATCGGTTCCGGTACAATGCAAACAGGGCGTCTCAAGTGCAGAGCAAACTCAAGCTGCTGGAAAAACTGTGAGTGCCCAGCCCTGGGAGAGGGAAGGGGAGCGGTGCTTTGTGGGGGTGGGGGCTCTCTGGAGCAAACCGCCAGAGGTGGTTGTGGATACGAGGTTTTTTTTTCTCAATTCTCTCCGGCTGGGCCCACACGAGCCCATGACTGGTGTAGCTCTGTGGCGGGGGATGCTTGAATCCAACCACTCTGCTGGGCAGATACAGAGGATTTCCTGGCCCTGTTTGGGCAGGCGCCTCCATCTAAATGGAGGAAGCAAAACCAACACTGCCCCTTGATTCACTCCTGGCTCCGTGCAAACTGTCCAAGGTGACTCGACAGGGCCCCTTGACTGTCTGTCCAAGAGGTGAATCTGTACACCGTTCCTGTGGCTCTCTGAGCCCCTGATCTGGAGCACCAGTCTGTGTCCCCCACTTGGGAATTGCTGGGGAGGGAGCTGTTCATGAGGCAGGAGCACCCCAGGCCAGTCTGACCTGATTGTCCTTCTGTCTTTAGGCCGGAGCTGAAACCTGTGGACAAGGAGTCTGAGGCGGTGATGAAGTAAGTGTCCCCTTGTCAGCAGCCGTGCGCCTTCAGCCTTTAGAGTCTGTTCCCTTCCAAGGAGCTGGGGCGTTGGGAGTCTCTAGGCCAAGTAAAGGGGCTCTCTGAAGCACAGGAAGGCATTGCTGCCCCCTGAATCACCCCAGTGTCACTTCCAGTCTCTGACCACCCTGGCTGATCTGTCCTGCGAACGGTTGTGTGGGTCAGGTGCTGCAGCAGTGGGGGTGGGAGAGGCTCGGCCCTGGTAGCCACTCTGGTAGCTGAGGAGTGAGCAAAGCCGCATCTCTCTCTCCTCCCGTGCCGGGTGCATCTCTGTCCACGGCTTGCTCTCTCCTTTCCCCGTCCACAGCAGGGTGCCCTGCTTCCGTGGTGCTCACTCCCCTGACCTCCCGCCTCCAGGTTCCCTGATGGTTTTGAGAAGTTCTCTCCCCCCATCCTGCAGCTGGACGAAGTGGATTTCTGCTACGACCCAAACTGCTACATCTTCCGCAGCCTTTCTGTCTCTGCTGATCTGGAGTCTCGTATCTGCGTGGTACGTCCTGAGCTCTGGGGTGGCGAGGGGAGGCTTGGGAGAGTTCCGGCAGGGATGCAAGCCTGGAGCTGGATACCCTGCAATGAATTGGGGGTCAGGACGTCGCCCTCCTTTGGCCAGCTCCAGCTGGGAGCCTCTCGCGTCCCTGCAGTGTCTGCTGTGCGCAGCCCCTGAGGCAGGAGGAGGATTCCCCGCCTTGATGTGTCTGGTGAAGGGAGGGCAGGAAAGATCGGTGAACCCGCCCCCAAAAGTGATATCTAACCTTGTAAGCAAGGTGACCTTCAGGGGCAGACGCATCTCCCAAACCCAGTCATACCTGCTCCTTCTGTCTAGGTTGGTGAGAACGGAGCTGGCAAGTCAACCATGCTGAAGATCTTGATGGGGGATCTGGCCCCGGTGCAGGGAGTGAGGCATGCGCACAGGTGACTGAGATGGGTATTGGGCGACTTTGGCATGTGGGGAGGAGAGTGGGTTTTGCAAGGATCATAGAGGAGGGTGGGGTGAGAGTAAGGCTGGCTCAGAAGCTGCCACCTCATTGCAGGATGTTGGAAAGAGCAAGGATTCTGTCCTCTCTTGTGGGCCCCTTCTCTCGGCCTTGGGATCATGTTCAGCATCTGGGGTGGGTCTGGAAACCAGTGAGAACACATGCTCCCCTTCCCCCCCCATTGCTAGTGGCTACAGCTTAGCAAGAGAGAGGTTTGATTCGAGTCGCAAAGATGCTGGGTTCCTAAGCCATGGAGAGAAGGGTCCCCACCCCCACCCCCTTGCCTTCCAGTCTCTGTCCTCGGCCTTGGCTGTGGCTCTTGGGTCAGAGAGGGCCTGGGGAGAGCTGCCTCACAAACCACTTTCCTTCTGTGACTTGGCAGGAACCTGAAGATTGCATACTTCAGCCAGCACCACGTGGACCAGCTGGACTTGAACATCAGTGCCACCCAGCTACTGGCTAAGAAGTTCCCAGGTGAGCTGCAGAGATCCCCTTGGCCAGTCTGGGTGGGAGAGCTTTCTTCCCGGATCCGCTAGGAGTATCCAAGGGGGTGAGGGACAAAGTTAGGATCACTGTTGATGGGGGGGGGCACACAGCTGCGATGTTGCAGAGAGCGAGAGGAGAGTTGGGGGGTGGGAGGGATTCCAAGTGGAGAGCTACTGCTCGCAGCACTTGTGCTTTTGCAAAGAGCCTGAAGGGTTCTCTGTCAGAGGAACCCCGCCAATCTCAGCAGGGAAGCTAAACTGCTGTGCGGCTTGAATTAAAGGCCAGTGTTCACTGTCAGATGCAACTTAATGTGTGTCTCCTAATCTCAAGCTGCTTCCCCAGGAACCAAAAGCCTCCCATGCCCCCCGTTCCCAGTAGCTTCCTCATCAATGCAGGTTTACATGATACTCTGCCCAGAACGGTGTCAAACACGCTCTCCAAATCTACAAACCCAGAGGCCCCGGTTGCCAGTAAAACTACTGGAGCCTTGGTTTGTGAATTCCCCTCCTCCTGCACTTGAGCACTGCCTGGGCCAGATCCAAGGGTTGCTTAACCCCCAAGCCTTGTCTGACTCTGAGCCAGCTGGGAGCTGTGGGTTTGTATCTGGAGTGCTGATCCATAGAGCAACTCTGGGGATCTCTGCGTCACCTCCTCCTCCTTTGCTGTTCTAGGAAAGACAGAGGAAGAGTATCGCCACCAACTGGGGAGCTATGGGGTCTCTGGGGAGCTGGCTGTCCGTCCCGTTGCCAGCCTGTCTGGAGGGCAGAAGAGTCGAGTGGCATTTGCCCAGATGACCATGCCTTGGTAATTTCTCCTGTGGCCTGCTGTGATTTGTGCTAGTGAGATGGCTCTGTTCATAGCTCCCATCTGCAGGAGAGGAGATGCTGTAAACCCTTTGCTTGAGAGAATGTGGCACCCTTTTTCAAGCTAGGAGCACTATTGATGGGGTCTAAAGGGTTTTCCTCTCTGGGTTATGTTCTGGGGGTGGAGATCCTGCATGGAGAGCCATCTGCCTTGCAGTCATTTGAGAGAATCCTCTCTGGAGCATGGAACCCATCTCTCACCTTGCTCCTAGCTAGCGCATTATTCAGAGTGAGCTCCTAGCTAGCGCATTATTCAGAGTGAGCTCCCAGCCTGTATGCCAGAGCTGCAAGGCCTCTCCCTATCGTGTGTCACGCTACTGACTCTCCCCATCCCCCTCCTTCCAGCCCCAATTTCTATATCCTGGATGAGCCGACGAACCACCTGGACATGGAGACCATTGAGGCCCTGGCAAATGCGCTAAATAAATTCCGGGTAAGGCTTCCCGCGTGGCGGGCTAGTTGGCAGGCTCTCTCCCTGCATCTCTGTTCCCTCTGCATCTCTGTACAGCGCAGACACCGAGGCGAGTTATGGTGCCCCCACCCCTCAGCCAGGCTAGATAGTGGGGAATCCTTTCCCCACTTGAACTCTGTGTTCCTGCGTTGTGGCTTGTCTCAGGCTCTGTGGAAGAGGTGGGGCTGCAACTGCCCTGGAAAGCACGCTTGCGTGCAGTGATGCCTTCCCTGCACCGCTACTGATGCAGCTAGGCTCTGCCACGTAGGCTCCCGTTTGCGTCTAGGTCGATGCACCTTTGTTCTTGTCTTGGAGCACTTTCTTCTCTTCCAGCTCCCAGTTCTTGATTTACTGTACTCCTTGCAGCTCCTGTCCTGAGCAAAGGCTGCCAGCTCGGTCTGATTTGGAGCTTTCCTTTGGTCAGTCTTGGTAGCTGCACGGGATACAGGCTACATAGATCGCCTCTTGGTTACAGCAAAAGCAGTCATGTCTGTTTTAAACTCTCTCCCTTCAAAAGTAGAGCAGCCACTTGGTCAGACAGAGCTTTGTTGCAAGTTTGAAAGCAACAAACTCAAGCCTTGTCCCTAGAGAAGTGCAGTGTCAGGGCTGTTCCGCCCCCTACCTCTCCTTAAACTAACCTGGTGTGTTCCCTGCCAGCCCTTGCCTTGGGGGGTGGTGTGGGGTCTTGAGGAAAGGTGAGGGCCCTGGTTCAGTCCCGAGACCATCCTGAGCCTCTCACTTGTTCCTACCTACTTGTACTGTGTAAAGGAGGGAGCAGTCTGCACTCCTGCTTCTCTGACAGGCTGCAGGTCCTGGTACGTGCCACCGTCTGGCTGAAAGACCAATGTGGAGTGTTGCATGATTGGATCTGTGCACACCATGGCTTGCTGCTCTGTGCTTAATGTTGAGAGGCCAAAGACTATGGCCTGGCCACCAACGGTAAATAGGAAAACTGGGCTCTTTCTTCTGAATTTTCCTTCTACGGGAGATCCTCCTGGACAGCCAGTCAGTACAGTAGGGTAGATCCCCGCCACAACCAATAGGA
>QEPC01012362.1:1987202-1997640 GCA_003113815.1 Sphenodon punctatus
CCCCCCCCCCAATTGGGCTTAGCAGGATTTCCCTTCTTCCTCCCCCTAATTGGGGATGATTATTGCTAACCCTTGAGCGATGGGAGTGGAGGGAGCCCCTTTGCAGGGTGGCAGCCAGTAGCTGGTAGAGTTCCTGCCCCCCTTGCCCCGTGGGATCATGCAGCTCCATGCCCCAGCTGGGTTGGTGGAGGTAGGCAAGCTTTCGGCCCTCCGCAGTCCCTCCCCCATGCTGTGTTTGGGCCTGGGGAAAGCTTCCCTGCACCCCCCATGCTCCGTGAGGGGGATGCAAGCCTCCTGCCTCCTCCCCTGCAGAGATCCCTTCATTGTTTTGCATGGCTTGGGCTCAGCCCCCTCCCCCGCTAGTGTGTGCTGCCAACGATGCTCCCTGAGGCAGGGCCATTCATAGTCTAGAGAGGCAGAGGGCTCGGCCTTTCCAATGGCTGGAAGCGCTTGGTCCTGAATGCCTGCAGACCGGTGGCCCCCTCCCCCTCCTCACCTTGACCTGTTGCTGCAAGGCCAGGTCACTTGCACTCCTCGCATCTCTTGGGTATCTGCCATGGCATGCTTAGCTTTAGGGGGATGGCAGCACTGTCCCGTCTGCCCCTAGGCTGGTTGGAACTGGCTTCAGCACTTTCTACCCTTTTTGTCTGGGGGGTGGCAAAGAGGTGTATCTCCATAGAAGACTCCTGGCTTTGTTTGAAAACTCATCCACTGGGGTCCCTGCCACTGCTGTTGTGATCCAGTTTACTCGAGGGCTAGAGGATGACTCCCCCAGGGATTTCCCTAGCTAGTCTCAGTTCCCCATAGAGGGACCATTACCCATCCTGCAATTTCCCAGGCAGGGAGCACAGTCCCAGCCCACAATCCTCTTGTTTCTCTGGCTGCAGGTAAATGCGACTCTTCTTGGCAGACTCGTGTTTTTGTTTCTTAAATTAGCAGTTAATTTAAGCCCGTCCCCCAGTTCTGCATTTTGGACTAAGGATGGAAGAAGCCTCTGCTCCCCTCTATGTGGCATATGGGTGGAAATGTTAAATTCACATCTTTCTTTATTAAAATAATCATCTTTCCCCATAGCATGGTGATGGGGTTGATGGGGGGTTTCTTAGCTGACTGTAGCTGCATTCTGGGTGTATAACTTCGAGAGAGGAAGGGTCATGAGCAGGATTCCTAGTTTTCTCTGCCAAAAAATGGAAATTCTCTGGGGGCTAGAATCCTAAATTCTCTGATTAAGAAAACCCAAAATCTGGGAGAAGGGGGGAGGTTCAGCCATTAAGTTTAGAAATTGTTTATTGCATATTACTTATTTTTTGTAACAGCTTGATGCACTGATTGCCACTGCTGCTCAAATAACAAAATAAAATAATATCCCACGCCAGCTAGCCCAGCACAGAGCCAATGTCTCTCCCTCTGCAGGTGGAGGGGGGTACGGCTCTAACTCCCTCCTCCCTGCCACGGACCTCTGCCTCACCAAAAGCCAGAGACGGCTGCGTTTCTCGCGCCAAATCTCTCGGACACAGGTGCGCACACTGGACCCTCCATAGAGCTTCCGCCTCCTTTAAATTTCCACTGCTGCTGCTGCCACCAGTGAGTGTTTGCAGACAGAAATTTTCCCCCTCAAACCTGGAATTCCCTGTTTTCCTCTTGGAAAACAGGGAATTCTGCATTTTTCTCTGATTAAAAAAGGAATTCTGTGTTTTTCTCTGGTTTTCTGTGCTAAATGGAAAAACAGGGACCCTGTTCATGAGTGATCTGGAGAGAGGTTATTTTGGGAGAAAGGTGGGCTAGCCATTAGGTTTGGTGTTGATGGTAGATGGGTGGGTTTTGGGGGGGCTTGTCTGTCTTGGGTCCACAGCTGCCCGTCTGAAAACAAAGCCTACTCCTGCTAGGCAGTGTGCTTGTAGCTACAGATGCTGTTTGGTCAGTTTTCTAGCCCTTGATGGAGATGACAGAATCCCGAGACCAAACTCAACCTCTAATCAGCAATGTGTTATTTTTCAGCTGCCACAAAAAAGACAGAGGACTGTGGAGGACTTCAACCAATTCTGCACCTTTGTGCTGGCCTATGCTGGCTACATCCCATACCCGGAGGAGGTAACGTGTCTTGGGGCATCCTGTCACTGAGTGTCCCACTTGTCAGTCAATAGACCCAATGCTTGGGACAGAGAGCTGGCTGAGTCCTCCTCTCTCCCTGTCTGCCCTGGGGAATTGGCTGCATTCTCCTGCCCCAAGCTGTACTGTAATCTTAGTACAAACCCTATAAGTTGGTCTAGTCTCATGGGTTTTTATCCCTCCGTTCTCTGTCCCTCTTGCAGAATGAACCTTGGACCTTCAGAGGCAACATGAGCCCTCAGAACAGCACAGGCAGCACTCGGGACAGTGACAGCTGGGTCTCCTCCCATTCCTGTGACTCCCAGATGTTACCAGATGATGGGAAGAGCAGGAACACCAAGCACAGGGAGAGCATGGATCTGCTCCTGAGCTGCCCTGACTACCGTGGCAGCCTCTATGCAGCCTGGCCCCAGCAAACCAAGAAGAGGAAACGGTCCATGAAGAAGCTCATCTTGGACCAGGGAACGGAAAAGAGAGTAGTCTCCCCCAAGCCAACCAACATCCAACAGGAAGAGAGAGAGCTGGCTGGCCTAGAGGTGCAGGAACCTCCGTGTCTGAAAGAGGAAACCCCTGAGCCCCCCATCCCAGCAAGGGATCTCCAACCCAAGTCCCCCCTGGAACAGTGTGTGAAGGAGGATGAGCAGACACATGGGGAGCAGGGAGCAGAACAGCCAGTAGGAGACATCCCTGGATCAGAGGAGCAGAATACAGGCATGCAGGAAGAGAACAGCCCAGGCTGTTGCAACACTGTTGAGTCCAACAGGGAGGAAGAATCCAGCAGAGACAGCTCCCCGCTCAGCGGTAAATTTTGCAAAGTAGTCAAATCAAATTTATTAAAACGTGACTGTGGGTCATTGTTAACATAAAACACAAACACATACAAGCAACATAAACAAACAATCCTAACATAGTATTAAAAAATAGACTACAGAAATTTTACTAAATACTAAAAACTAACAAGGTACTAGACCAACCTTAAACCAGTAAGGAGAACTCCCCCTCCTTTCTTTCTACCTTAGTAAATTTGAACTTGGCCAAGGCCTTTTTTCCTCAATTACTGTATACCTTAATAACCAAAATGATATAAAATTTGCCATGAGAGAGATTCCACTGACTTAAATTGGATAAACCTTTCTTTCCCTCGTTCCAATCGCCTGCAGCAAAAAACTCATCACTCTTAAAGTCACCTCCGGCTGCTCATCACATAAAGCCAAATACATAAGAAATACATTAGTTGCCCCAGGGTTTTTATCAATAAACGGTTGCAAAAATTTGGAGCGTAAGGTGCAAAGTAGTTCTGTGGTGAGCATAGGGGCTCTCTGGGAAGGGAAGGGAAGCATCATTGCTGTGTCGACAGTGGAGAAGGGAGCAGGGAAGGATTACTGGCTGCAGAGTGAGTTTGCAGCTCTCTGATTAACTGCACCGAGCAGCGCTATGTTAGAGGAAACGGGGGAATTGCAAGGAACAGGATATATGTCTTGGGTCTCTGCTTGTCTGGGAGTGTCATTCATAGAGTCTAGCGCCTCCTTTCTCTGGTTTAAGACATTCTCTCTTCCTTTTTGCAGCATTGCATGAGGAGTTCGGAGACTCTTCAGACACCAAAGCAGAAGGTGAGTAGGACTTCATGGTGGGTGTGGTACTGCCAGCTCGGGGCAGTACCCCGTACCAAAAGAAAGCCTTTGCAACTAGGCTTTCTTTTGGTACGGGGGGGGGAGAAACTGAGCCATTTGGCAGAGTTGATTTTCCCAGTTTTCCCCTCTTCTCCCCCCTCCCCCCCCAAAAAACCCCCCCAGTCTGTAAGGAACAGTGCTGAGACGGAGTCCTGTTCACCCAGGGACAGTGTATGCTGGTTTCCCTCTTGTGTATGCAAATTTGGGGTGTTTCTTAACGATGCCATCTCCTTCATACAGATGATGATGCCTGGGACCTGATCACCTGCTTCTGCCTAAAGCCCTTTGCCGGGAGACCCATGATAGAGTGCAATGAATGTGCCACCTGGATCCACCTCTCCTGTGCCAAGATCCGCAAATCCAACGTGCCTGAAGTCTTTATCTGTCAACAGTGCCGGGACGCCAAGCAGGAGATCCGCCGCTCAAACCGAGCCCGTATGGTGCCCCGCAAGCGCTTCTGCGACTGAGACTTTCCCAGAGATGTGAGGGCAGGTCCCCACAGGCTCTGAGACTGTCGCCCAGGCTGGCTAGACAAAGAATGCATAGTGAGGGCAGCAGGGGAAGGGCCTGTACCAAAGCTATGGAGTTGAGATCTCAGGGTTACACCAAAGTGGCAAATGCAGAGGAGTCAGGCAGGCAGATGTGGTTCAGTGCCTTTTCCCTTGGGTGAGCAAGGGGAGTTGGTCCCAAGTAGTTTCTCTTTGGTGTAATGACTGCTCAGGACTTGCCTTGGGGGAGGTTACACCTCTCTGCCTAATTTTCTTGGCCTTTCCTGGACCTGATCACCCTCTTAAAGTGAGTCAAGGTGTCTGTTTGTCAGCCCAAGCAAATGGAATTTGCTTCCCAAAAGGAGGCACAGCACAGGTCAGAGGATAAGCCCCATCCCCCCCACTCTGCACACCCTGCCTTGGAGGGACTTCCTCTAGTAGAGAAAGGGGAATTGCCCTCTCGACTGGCAGCCAAGCCAATTTATGTCAATCTCAGTGATGTGGATAGTTTTCCCCTAGTCTGTGTTGTGCACACCCTTCCTTCAAACCATTTCACGTAGCAGCTGCCACTGTCTTCTGCTCCATCTTTAATCTGACCCAAATTGCTAGTCAAGGGGAAGGTGTGCATTTAATGTCGATAACGATTGTTGGTGACTGTAAATAATTTGTATACAGATTGCTAGAGAATCTCACTAAACTGTAATGTGGAGACACCCCACCACCTTCTCCTGTCCTGGACTTCCAATTGCACTAGAGTCTCTTGTGTGAGTGAGACATGGTTAGAGACCAAAGTAGTTAGCAGGAGGAGCAATAGCAATCATGTCAGAGGGGTTTCAACAATCTATAGTGGAGTGGGGCAGGAGAGCCCATAGGAAGGGAGAAGAAAGCAAACCATCTCAGGACCTGCCCTGCCACTGGGGTCTCTGGCAGGGGCACTGAGGCTAGCACGGATATGAAACTTCCTTCCTAAAGGTTTGTGGGGGTCGAGGGGAACCAAGACCTGAGGCTTCTGTGTCTAAGCTGCTTCCACTCTCTGAAGCATTTTTCATTCAGATCACCATGAAGCTTGGGGAATGCTAGCGGCTTGGAGTTGGGGTGCATCTTGTGCCCAGTTCCTTATGCAAATTGCTGCTCGGTTGGGACGTGGCAGCTGAAATCCAGCCCTGGTTGGGTAGTGGGATTCTCCCTCCTCCCCTTGCTAAGGAGGACGTGACAAACTTGTTGGTCTATTTGGGGGGGTGGGCTCTCTTTGCACTATGAATTCCCATCTTTTCTCCCTACCCAATCTGCGTGCCTTCTGCACCCCATCCCAGACCTGCCACCCCTCCACTGCAACAAGCATTTGAATTGGTCCTGATTCCGCTGTAGGATTGTTCTCTGCCAGAGGGATTCCCAAGGGTTGTTTCTCTGCAACTTGGCGCAAGTAGAAAGTGTGGGAGCTTGCTATTCTGCTCCGCTGCGTTGAAACAGGGCCGCTTGGTGCGGGAGGGTATGAAGTAGCTCACCCATCGCTCCCGTTATCCCTCTGGGGAGGCTACTCTTCTCCTGCAGCGGGAAGTCCAGACCCCCAAGTGCTTTATACTTTTATAACTTTTAGTCATTTTTTATTCAAGTTGTGTAAAATAGTAAATTCTGGTCTTCGTCCCATGGCGAGCGTTTGGCTGGAGTGATATGTATATAATAAAGTACTTTTACCATAATCCTTTGCCTGTTGCCATGATTTTGAGGGTAGCCTGCACTGGAGGAACAAAGTGAAATTGAGGCAAGAAAGAGCAGAGGGTGTACCTGGGCAAAGGTCCCCCACCATCTGCAGAGAGAAATTCAACCAAGAGCTACAAAGTCTGAGGGGAGGGAGGTAGAGTAGTTTGCTGAGAGGAGGGGCTAGAGCTAGGGCGGTGGACAGGGTTCTGAAGCACTCAGCATGGTAGGCTGGCCCAGCTGCAAGCTTCAGGGTAGAGCCAGTGCGGCCCCTGCAGGCTCCCTGCTCAGGCAGGGACCCTACGATCCAAGCTGCATAGTGTGGGGCAGTTTGGGGTCGGCTCAGGAGGTGGGCAGACAGCATAGCGTCTTGCAGTGTGCCTAGCCCATGTGCCCCTACTCCCCCAACCCTGCTCTAGGTCTCCTCCATGCAACCCCCGAGCCAACTTCGGACAGCCCCCAAAATAACAGGGGGCCCAGGCTCAATTGCACCATGGCTAGTTATGCTACTGAAAGCAAGTTTAATAGCTCCCAGGGGTGCAGCCAGACCGTTCCATGCTAACATGAGCTGTGTTTCTCTCGTTCCTCGACTCACGCCAGCGGTATTTAGAGCTGTGCTAGTCTGTAAATTCAGAGGCGGCCAAATTCATGACATGGCCAAACCAGAGTGCCTGTACTCCATTCCCTAGAGACCAAGGGCAGCTTTGCAAGTTTGGATGTGGACTCTTAACTTGGCTAGGCTCAGACAATCGAGATACTGACCCGGTGCAGTACCGAAAGGTCTCAGCCAAGAGTTTAAGAGCAGGAGAGTTCACGCAGCTCAAAATGCCATGGATTTCTAGTTGCATGCCATTCTAGCTCCGACTTCTTCTCTGCTGTGGACCCCATCCCAAGTGCACCTCCATGACTGCTGGGGAAGGGGCACAGGTTGCTGGGGGGAGAGGCAGCGAAGAGCAGGGACCATGACACAAACCCCAGTGCAAACTTGCAAGAGAATATTATCCAAAAGGATTTTATTTGGAAAGACACCATTTTCCAAACAGGAGCCATTTCAGTAAATTACAATGACTTGCTTAGTCATGTCTCATAGATCATATCACTGAAGTCAGGTACTACTAAACTAAGCTTAAATGTATATCTAAACAAAACCTTTAGCATCAATGGCTGTTTACATTAACCTTCTTGACTGAATAGAGCATACACCTGGACTGAATAGAGCATAAATGATGCATCCTCTTCCTCATTAGTTTCATGGGACTAATGACACTTGAAGCTAATAGCGACACCTCAGACGGCAGGGAGAAGGATTTTGCTAGAGGAAAGAAACGGATGGCAGAAAAAGCAGTGGTTCTAATGGTGTAACTAATTAACTGCACAATGTAGTTATTACATAAAGGTGGTGCTCTACCCCTGGGGCTTTGGGAAGCCTTCCATTTACATCCATGCAACTCCCAAGGTAGAAGAGTCAGGCTGGATCTTATTCTCCAGACCCTGGTTGATGATTAAAATGAAATTTAGTCCTCTGTACTAAGCCATTGTACTGACAAAACTAATTTTTGACTGTAGAGACTCTGAGGTGTGGCCATTCTCACCATCACCTGGGCAGTGGAGTAAAATCTGGGAAACAGGCAGCTGTTGAGAGCAACAGGGAAGCTGTCTGCATGGAGACAGTCCATGTCCAGCGGGTCCTGAACGCTAAGGCTGTTCGTGGTGGGTGTGGGGTAGAACTATTATCGAAGGCACCGGTAATACGTGCTCAGCCTTGCAGAAGACACAGGCTAGCATGGTCTCTGCCCTACAGTGCTTACAATTTAACTAGTCCAGTATCAGATGGCATCATGTTTTATGTCCCTTAGTTCTGCTGAGGAAGAACCAGAGATGAATCGGATGGAAATTCAGGTCCACACCGTATTACGTTTGCTGGTAGAATTTGGAGTTCGAGATCGTTTTGGTACAGAAACTCATCTATCCTACTACTGGGTGAAGAAGCAGAACACGTTGACTAACTACCATGGCATCTCCCGGAAATGGGTAATCCATGTTTCCCGCCTGCCTTACTCTTCTTTAGCCCAAACCGGGAGCTCATTCTTCTCCTCCAGATGGGGAATCACGGCGTCTGTGTAGAACTTCTCCAGTTTGGGTTCAGTTCCCTCCCAGAATGCATGGTCAAAGGTCACAGGGGCAATGGCTGTCTCTTTGTTGGTGTGAACCACAAAGTCGGCCTTGTTGAGGCCCGTTACGGCTAGCTGGCACTGCACTTGGGTGTAGTAAGCATGGTCTTTCTTCAGAGAGTAGGAATCACCATCTGTCTTCAGGCAAAAGTCTTTGTCCTTGCAGGCCTCTTTCACCGTCTTCTCTCTGTGCTTGTAGGGACACTTGACCTCCAGCACCCCCAGGGGCTTCCCTGTATTTGCTTCTTTGATAATCCCATCCGGGCTGGCTGCAAGCCACTCCTTCTCTGGGTGAATGTAGAGGCCACAGTCCTCCACCTTCACTGGCTTGCCTGCCGCACTTGACTTGAGCTCCTTATATGCCTGCACGGCTCTCTTCTCGTTTTTCGTGCCCCAGGACATGGCTGGGGTCTGCACGCTGGAACTGGAGTTCACCACGGCCTTGAGGTACGACTGGGGCACCTCGGAGGTCTTGTCATTGGCAAACTTGCTGTTGGCGATCTTATGAGCGACCGAGGCCGTGATGCGGTTTTCCCGCCACTCGTGCCATTTGGGATTATTGCGCTGGCCTCGGGTCTCCACTTCCACGTTTGCCACCGTTTCAGTGGTGAGCGGGAGGGGAATGTTGATTGTCTTGTTCTGGCCACTGGTAGCGGTGTGGCCGGATGGCTTCCCTCTCAGACCCGGGGAGAGATCAGCAGAGGCATCACCTGCTGTGGTACGGGTTTTCCCCCTTCCAGTTGCCGTGGAACTCCTGCTTGTGGCCCTGGAGCTGCTCTTGGTGTCTCCTTGATCACTTCCACCCCCTGCTGTGGACCTCGGCTGGTAAGAACCTTGTCCTGCTCTTGTCCTGGTGCTGGCTGGCTTTTCTGCCTGCCCCTTGCCGCCATCTCCTTCACTCTTGGCAGCTGGGGCACTTTTTGGTCTGCCGGCTGTAGCCGTAGTCTTGGCCTGGGTGGATGAGGCAGAAGAACGGGGTGCTGCTGAGGTGGCTTTGGGCACAACAGCAGCCTGTCGAGGGGAGGACACATTGTCGGAGGTTTTCCTGGGTCTCCCCATAGTTCGCTTTTGAGATGGGGTGGTGGTGTCACAATCTGTGGATACAAAAGAAAGGTGAATGTAAGACTACAACTATCACAGACCAGGTCAGTATCTAAGCTGCTGTGCCTGACGCAGCGGGATGCTTGTGATCCTGATTCCCCTGTATGCAGCTGCCCAACTTTGCCACAACTCGGGGTGGCATTCTCTGCTAAATCTGGCTGTGTTTCCAGGTTAAGCTGTTAAATCATCCTAGTGCTGTCCCCACGCAAGTCAGCTGTCCAGACTGTGACGCCTGCCAAGGAAGCCTGTGTGAACAGATGCATGCAGGACATCACCATGTCCCCTCTTTAAAAACTCCCTGCAGCGGACACTGTCCAAGTCCTGGATGTCACATTAACAATGTTTGGCCGTGTCCACTTTCAACGTGCTGCTCCAGCACTACAGGGACTCGCTTCAACCGCACACAGCTCCGCACCTAAGAGGGCTGTAAAATCAAGGATCTAAAGTCCCAAAGCAGCCCTATATTTCTGTGGGTTTAAACTGTTACCTAGGTGGCATGTGTAACTAAGCCACAGCACCAACGCCAATCTATGAAGAGAGGAGACTTCACAGTGGTTCGCTGTCTGAACCAAAGGAAAGAGCAAGAATCAGGGGCAAGTAAGCTCAGGCAGGGGGAGGGAAGACCAAGATAAAATGTTAACTGGCTGGGCGGAGGCTCCGGAGCGTCTGTCTGGACTAGTTTTCAAAGCAGTCCCTGGAGCAATAAAAAGTTTCCGGCTGTAAAGGCACATCCCCTTGAAAAGCCCGTGCAGCTGGCCACAGGGCCACCGTCGGAGCCAGTATACCTCGTCACAGGGAACGCTCAGCGAGGCAGGATGCTGACATGTTCGCTTCTGCTGCTCTGAGCTTTTATGTGACTTGGGCCTCAACGCCCCTGGCTCCAGCACTGCATGGGCCAACAGCTGGGTATCTCTGCCTTTCCTTTAGAGCATGTTAGATGTCAGTCTGTGATGCCTGCCAAGGAAGCCTGGGTGAAAAGACGCATGCACGACTATGCACCATAACAAGGAAGCGGGCCCCTCTGCTGGTTTCGCTTCTCCGCTCCCAAAATAGTTTCAGTGTCTCCTCTGCCCAACAAGCCGGGACATGCCCCTTTCGGCTGGATGGCTTGAATAACCGGGCGTCCGCGCCGCCGAGTGTGCCAAGGGGGGGGGGGGTCCCCGCTGTGCCCTTGCCATGCCATGCCAATAGACCCCCCCCC
>QEPC01012362.1:2005829-2035831 GCA_003113815.1 Sphenodon punctatus
GAGCAGGAAGTGAATCCCATTAGTGAGAATTCGCAGAGCTCTCTCGAAGAACAGAGTTACTGGTAAGTAACCTCTATTTTTTTGGGATGAAGATGCTTTAAAGAAAAACTCTGTACAATGTGCTCAATCGTTTATGAGAAGCAAACTACTAAATAGGATGACACATATTACAGGCAGTGCAGCAGTAAAGTGAGCATTATCTGTATTTTTATTTTTAAGTGATAAAATATATACTCAGCTATTTCAGAAATGGGATTTCTGCAGGAAACTATTGCATGACACTGGAAAATTTCATGGAAATAATTAAATCCATCATAACTTGTAAAATAATACTCTTAACCATTATGCATTGATTAGTGTTATACTTCATATACTGCAGTGAGGGAATACTGCAGTATATCTGCTACAACATAGGGATTCCCCTATATTAGAGGGGAGAATATACTGCAGTATATAAAACTATAGATCACAGCAACAGTACAATGCAGTATATTTTCTGTAGGTTTTAACATATATGCTTTATAGAGTTGAGCTAAGAAACATACTGCATCATAGAGAGGGAAAGGGCATTGCTGAGTGTTATGTATTTCATGCAACTATGACAGATGGAGGCTCCAGCAGTATAGAATGGGTAAATGGGTTTGATGCTAGTGTGGGCGTCTGAAGGATTCTGTTTCTCTCTAATGGAACTGGGTGTGTGTGCTGCTGAGCTACACGTGTGGAGGAAACGCACATCCATCAGAGATGTAAACTAAACAAAATCTGCTCCTTCTGGCATAGTCAGCAGAAATCTCAGCTCGGAGCCAGCAGGAGAAAAAGTATGGTCATTGTGAGCATGAATCAGAATAACAGACGAGCAGTAAGGGCCTTCCCCAAGCACCCACAAGAGAGAGGGCAAGGAAAATGCCTGTGTTATACTAGAGCACAGGGCCATTATGAGTACGTATTTATATGGTGCCAGCAATGCACCTGCGCTGCCACTGTACAATAATTAATTAGAGACATCCCTACCCCAAGCGGCTTACAATCAAGAGACAAGGGTGGTGAGACAACCGATAGGGAACATAGGAAGAGACTATAGGGATACATTCAAGAAGTTTGTTTATTTTATTTATTTATTTATTTATTTTAAAAACTTCTACCCTGCTCCATCCAGCCTTACGGCAGCGTGGGACAACTTACAAAACATTTAAAAACAATTAAAAATACAGGAAGGGGTTACTAAAACAATAAAAACAGTAAAAAGAGGTAAAACCACTGGCAAAAACAAAAACAACGCACCCCCACCCTCATTTCCCCCCCTCCCCCAAGGGCCCGGACGAACATCCAGGTCTTACAGGCCCGACGAAAGGTCAACAGGTTGGGAGCCAGGCGAGCTTCCTCTGGGAGGGAGTTCCACAGCTGCGGTGCGACCACCAAGAATGCCCTCTCCATCGTGGCCCCCCAGTTCACCCAGGGGACCTTTAGGAAGGGCGCCCCCAGCAGACCGCAGAGGTCACCCCACAGCCCGGGGAGTGAGGCGGTCTCTCAGATAGGAGGGACCCGGACCGTGTAGGGCTTTAAAGGTCAAAACCAACACCCTGAATCGGGCCTGGAGCACTATAGGCAGCCAGTGCAGAGCCTGGAGCACAGGTGTAATGTGCTTCCTACGTCCCGCCCCCATCAGGAGACAGGCTGCTGCATTCAGTCTGCACCAGCTGCAGCCTCCGAGTCATCACCAAGGGCAGCCCCACATAGAGTGCGTTGCCGTAATTCAGCCTTGAGAAAGTCACAGGTGCACATGCTTAGAGCTTAGTTCTGGCTAAACCTCCTAGAGTCCCAGAGCTGGAAGGGACATCAGTGGTCATCTAGTCCAGCCCCCTGTACCAATGCAAGATTCGTCAGGCCCAAACCATCTGCACAGAAAAATCTATCCAAGAAGAAACCGAAGATACTAAAAATCTGCCATAAGTAGAGACTGGAATCAACCAGAGTACACCGATATCTGAAACGTCGGGGATCCTGAATCCCCCTAAGGGGGCAGGTACTTTCAAACGTCAACATTTTCAAGTGGCAAAATCTATGGAAGAGCTACAAAAGCACCTTACAGTATTGCAACATGAATTTTTAAATTATTTGTGTGTGTGTGTGAGAGAGGGAGAGAGAGAGAGAGACCTTTGAACACTTCTACCACATGATAAATTCACGGCGATCTTCAGAAGAAGGGTGCTTGCACACGTTACTCGAGTCCCCTGATGTAGCTCTTACAATCATGGGTGCTCACTTGTTTTTGCAGAAGAAAAGTGGAATAGCGCATTTCCACATGTGCAAATTCCCGTGAGAATAGAGCCCTGATCGCCATCATGGACGTTTCACTCCCCCCTCCTCCCCGATAAAGTGTGCAAGCACCTGGATTCTCTGCATAGCATCTGTGCTCTGACAGCGTGTGTTGCCAGGTGTTCTAGTCTGGGACCTCTCCCCCCGCCCTCTGGTTCAGTATGTGTGCATCTGTTCAGGGTAAATTGTGCTGAGAGTTCTGGATTCTGTGATAGGAAAATTGATAGTATTTATTTATTATTATATAGTGCAAACAATGTACCTGGCACTGCATGATAATTAATTAGAGATGGGTTTCTAGGGGCTTACAATTTATTATACATTCTATAGAGAGAGTGGCAGCATAGAGAGTTATGTAGAACAAGGGCAGGACATGCCCTTCCCCTGAAATGTGGGGTTCAGTAACGCATTTCCTGTTCTTCCTTGTCCCTTCCAGGCCAGAATCTCCTGAGACTGGGTGTCTGCATTTCCTGCTTCTCTTCAGGCAGGAATATCATTGTGAAGAAAGCAGGAATTATAAAGACCCGCTCACAAGAAAAAAGCAGCTTTTCAAACACTGAAATGAACTTTTCCCTGACATCTAAATAGCTTTTGGAGTTTGAGGTTTGGAGATGAACTCTTGTGACAGAATGATACAAAATTACAGACGGTGCGGAGTAAGTAAACAGGAAACTTATCTCAATTTTTCTTATAAAAGAACTAGGGGGGCCTCCAGTGAAATTAGCTGGACAGCAGGAGGTTTAAAACCAATAAAAGGAAACACTTGTTTACGCAATGGATCGTTGAACCATGGAACCCAAGTTGCTATGGGGCATTGTGATGGCTACAAGACTAGCTGGATAGATTCGTGAATAATAAGGCCTCTATGGGATTGGGGTCTCTCTACCCCACTCTAAGCTGCTTGTGACTCAGTTTCCCCTCAACTGCAACACCCACCAGATCAGCTACCTCCAGAACTGATTCAGTGACCCCAATCCCAGGTGCGGAGTCTGGGGGTGCTCCTCGCTGCGCAGCTCCGCCTGGATGCTCAGGTGGCGGCTGTGGCGAGGGGTGTCTTTCGCCAACTACATCTGGTACGTCGACTTAGGCCGTATGTTTCGGACTCCGACCTGGCCACCATCATCCATGCTTTCATCTCCTCGAGACTAGACTATGGTAACGCGCTCTACGTGGGGCTAGCCATGGTGACGGCTCGGAAGCTGCAGCTGGTGCAGAATGCAGCGGCGCATCTTTTGGTGGGACTGAGCCGCCGGGAGCACATTACACCAGTGCTTCGTTCTCTGCACTGGCTGCCGATAGTCTTCCGAGCCTGATTCAAGGTGTTGGTTTTAACCTATAAAGCCCTAAACGGTCTGGGCCCTGCAGCTCACTCGGGATGGGCCCAGGGACAAGAAATGTCCCTGGGCCCCTCCCCTCTTTTTTCCTGCTGGTGGTGAAGCTGCTGGCCGGCCTAGGGGCGCCTCCCAGCTCGGCCAGCCTAGGGGTGCGGGGCTGCTGGTGCTCGGGACTTACTTGCTCTCTGCCGAGTCTGCGGCGTGCTGCTGGTGGCCTGCTGCTGGGCCCATCCGTCTCTGGGGCCAAGCGCGGCCAGCAGCAGCAGTGCTGTTGCTGCCCCGGCCCACCTGACCAGTCCTGGAGGCCGGAGGCTGGTCAGGCGGGCCGGGATGGCTTGATGTGGGAAGCGCCGGAGCAGGAAGGTGCCTGTCGACGGTTCCACTGAGTGGAGCCACCAGCGGGCATCTTCCTGCTTGAGCTGGGCCTCCCTTGAGCCAGCCCTGCATGGACCGGGTTCGGACTGGTAAGGAGGACTCCTCCTTTGCGATGCGACACCAGTGGGGCAAGCCGAGCTGCCAGGCTTCTGAGTGTGACCTGACCTGATGCTAGGGTGGACAGACCTCCCCTTTAAAAGAGGGCACTTCTGAAAAATACATGTTGCAGGGCTGCATTGCTTCCAGTGCTGCATGGGGCACCTCGCCCTCCCCTTCCCGCAGTTGCAACATTGTGTCAGACACAATGTTGCAACCACAGGCAGGGAGGGGGCCCACGCAGCAGCTGGAAGGGCCCCCAGCCAGCTCAGGTGGCAATTTAAGACAAGAAAAATGGGGGAGGAGAAAGGGTGGCTTAGCTACCTTGCATATTGGGCCCCCAGCCAGTACGGGCCCCGGGATGAATGTTCCTGTTTGTCCAATGGTAGCTACGCCCCTGGGGCCCTGTCTATCTGCGGGACCGCCTCACCCCCCAGGTGCTGGACCGGCCCCTGCGGTGGTCAGGGGATGCCCTTCTTGTGGTCCCCCGAGTTTTCCGGGGGTCCACGCAGAGGAGGGTGTTCTCGGTGGCCGAACCAAGGCTGTGGAACTCCCGGTGGGGATGCGTCTGGCCCCGAACCTTCCCTACTTTAGAAAAAGCTGCAAGACTTGGCTGTTCGGTCAGGCGTTTGGCAGGGGAGATGGGTAGAGGGTGGGGTAGGAGAGGGATTTGTGGGAGGGGGGGGGAGTGGTATGTTTTTATAACTTTATGGTTTTATAATTGTTTTTATGTTGTCGTGAGCTGCCCCGAGCTGCTTGTGGCAGGAGGGGCGGGATATTAAATCTTTTAATAAATAAATAAATACCATGACAAAGGCCCTCAACAGACAGGATGGAAGGGGACACAGCTTCATGCTCATGATGTCCCTAAATCTCTGGGACCATGGAACTTGGGAATGACTCGATGGGATATACCACTCCATAATTGTGCCATGGCTTCTCTTACGTTTCCTCCGGAGCATCTATTACTAGCCCCTGTCAGAGGCAGAATACTGATTTGAGGTGTTTTCAGACATGATAGTAGCCTGCAATTCCAAGCTTTGAACCATGTGGAATTGCGGGCCACCATCACTTCTGAAACGGTCAGCCCGGGCAGCTTCCCGGGTGGCGTTGGCACTTAGCCTGGGCTGTGGCTTGGGTAGAGTGGCCATACCTCCCCTTTAAAGGGGACGCTTATGAAAAATACATGGTGCGGGGCTGCACTAGAACCAATGCAGCCCTGCAACATGTATTTTTCATAAGTGTTCCCGTTTAAAGTGGAGGTGTGGCCACCCTAGACTCAGGGACATCCCCAAGTCACAGCCTGGGCTGAGCTCCAGCACCACCTGGGGAACGACTGCCTGACGGGGTGTGAAGCGTGCCGTTACATAAAAACGGCCACTTTATCCCGGTTGGGGTCCCTGCTGGTTCCAGGCAGCCATTGGCTACCATGGCAGCCCGTCAGCTGGGGGAGGGCAGGTCACTCCATGCAGCACGGGCGTGGATACACATCTGTGCGTCCCCCCCACCCCCATCAGCCCGGATCTCTGCCAGAGTGACGGCTCCTGCCACCACCCGGGCAAGTCCATGGGGGCGGGAGTCATCACATAAGAAAACGCCCTACGTCAGGGATGGGAAACCTCCGGCCCAGGGCAAAACGTGGCCCCCATCTAGTTTTTATGTGGCCCCTTTCTATTCCCTGGCTCTGGCCCCTGGATCCAGTTCCTGCTGTCAAACACTGAAAACCAGCTTACGGCAAGGGAGCAGAGAGGAGAGCATGCACACAAGGAGAGGGCACAGATCCGTGAGCTGGGCTTTCCTCTTACTGAGTGCACCCTTTAAGCACCCCTGCTCCCAACTCTATGGCCCTTGAAGCTTGTACTAATTTTCAGAGTGTTCCCCACTCAGGAGGAAGAAAACTCCCCACCCCTGGTCTAGACGGACTATAGTTCTCAACCAGTATGGTAGCCTAGTCTTTATATCCCTGTGTCTGTTATCGGTGACTCATTCCTGCCCCACTATTGTTGGGTTTTCACAGTGCGCTGTTGCTATTAGGTGGGAGGTGTCCAGGATAATGAAAAACCATTTTCTAGTATTGTGAGATGAGATCAGGTTGCTGTGGTGTTGCTCTGTGGGCACTTCTTTGATTCTTGCCCCTGTGAATATTGGGGCTGGTGTGATTTAGGAAGAAAACTCGGGTTCTGAGCAGGGGCCAGAGGACAGAAGAGGCCGATATGTGATTTCTTGGCAGGGTCGGCTTTACAGGGCTCATGGTGGCCCCTACCCAACTGAGGACACCCTCCATGGGGCCCTAAAGATGGTCATGTTTGGGGACCCACTGGGAGGAAATGGTCCCCCCCTCCCCCATTTTCAGAAGCCCTATAGAAGCCTTGCCCAGTCCCCACTCCTGTGCCCCACCCCCCCTGCCGACAGGTACAGTCACCTATGCTGCGGTGGTCACCCAGGCTTGCTTTGTGGTAGAGCCCACCCTGTTCCTTGGTGGGATTAATTCATGGTGAGGCAGATATGGGCCAAATTTGTGCCCACCACCATGAGGAGTGTCTTGGGATTCCACCCTCAACCACCCCAGCCATTCACCCTACATCTTTGCCTGGGGCCTGGAGACGGGATCAAAAGCATCAGCTGTGGCGCGCTCATAATCTGTTTGTCGTGTCCTGCGTGTTAGTCCATAGCTTTCTGGTGACTTTCTTTTTGTTCCTCAAATACTTCTGACAGCAGGCTTCATTCTCATGAGGAACAAGACAGCACATGCAAAGAGCCGGCTTCAGCCTTTTCCCCCAGTTGCTGCCAGACCCTGTAGGGTGTGTGTCCCTTTAACTAGGCCGGGCTTGGAGCTGCTCAGCTCCCTTACTTCTGGCACGGAGGAGAGAGATGTAGCCGCTACGGTACTGAGGAAGCCAATGCCAGAGAGACAGAGTCTGCAGCAGAGAGAGAGAGAGAGCTGGGTGTGGAAATCTGTCCTTCTCTTGAGAAGAGAAACCTGAAGCCTTGAGGGGATGGAAAATCCAGGCTTGTGGTGAGTCTCTCTGGCAGGACACCATCCAGCAAGGTGCTGATTGAATCCCTGCTGCTCCTGCTGGGTTTTTGCTTCCCCCCCTCCCCTCTAAATCGTCCCAAACTGAGCAAGCTGAGACTGCAGACTGTGTGTCATCCTCCAGGTAAGCGCTCATCCGTCTTGTCTAACAACTTTGCAGGGTAGGGGGAAAGGGGTGGGTGGGGTTGAAAAGCATTGGGAGAGACAGATACAGGACCCTGGTTCTCCCAGGCCACCTAGCTAGTGGCAGGATGTGACCACAGACTCCTCCTGGATGAAGGACAGTTTCTGCCTGCCTGCATTTTTCATGCTCCTTTAAAAAAAAAAAAAAAAAAAAATCAAATTCTTCATTACTAGTCAAATCTCACAGATTCGCTCTATTGACAGGGAGTGGATGTCATGGGATACATGTAAAACACATATGTAATAAGCAAGTAAGCACGCAAAACCTCCCCGTCCCAAGCTGCTGCATCGCAGACTGACCTGCACTTATGTATTGGACAAGTGTCATTTTAATTATTTATGATAACACATCATAGCATATTAGTAAGTACTCCCTGGCTTCTATTGTTGAAGCCCCCAAATCTGAGGACTGTGGGATCTTTCTAGAGCACTGCTCCTGCTCCTCAGTCGTTGCCGAGAAGTAGGGAAATTGGGTTTTCTTCTTGCTAAAAATTTCGCAGCTTGAGGGTCAGTAGTGTGAGAAGAGGGTTGTTTGTTTTAAAGTTAAGTGTTTATTGGCTTTAGGAAGTGGAACTTTTTCTGGTCCAGGCCAACCTGCTTTAGGAAATGGTCTCCATGGGCGTGATCTTCTTGACATCAAACTCCCTTCAAACTTCTCTGGTTTAGACCATGATCTCTGGAGCAAGGGATTTGTGAATTGTGGCCTTTATGTGAAGGGGTGCCATGGGTCAGAGAGACTTTGGCAGCGTTTCTTTGGTTTGTGTCTGATGCACTGTTAAAATTAAACTTTTCCAATCCCGCCTGAGGAGGAGGAGGAAGGGAGAACAGATGGGGGCTCCTGTTGCTCCCAGCAGGAAGCCTCATCCTAAACATCTGATACGTTTATTATAGACATGTGCTTGTCTAGCTCAGTGGACGTAGGACTCTGTTTCTGATCTCCCCTTTTAGAACTTCTTCCAGTCAGGTGAGAAGTGGCCGTGAGTGTGTGGCATGAAATTGTTTGGAGTGATAGAATAGGAGCCATCAGGGTGGGGGTCACTCTTTCAAGACCTGATTCAAGAGGTCTCGGAGCAGTCTGTGATGGTCTTGGATAATCCCTGCTTAGCCTAATGTTCTTATCTCACAGTCTCGGAAAATTATCTTCTCCTGTTGCCCCAGCGTACTAGACTCCTCCTCCTCTTCCAGCTGTCTGCAGGGTGATCTGAAGTGCGTATGCCAATCCCCTGTCAGCGTGGGCACTTGGAAACCTGGGTGTTTGCCAACAGGTGTCCGCACAACAGGCACCCCTTGCCTGTCTTCACAGCGCTGTGTCGGAAAGGGTGAGGATATGGTTTGACTGACAGCAACTCTCTCACACCCAGTCCTGGACCAGGGATTTGGGGTTTCCTGGCACATCACCCTGTGGAGAACAAAAGAGACAACTGATTTCACTGTGCCTTCTATTTTCAGGTGAGAGCGAGAGACGCATTTGAAAGGTGAGGCAGAGATTCTGCTAGATTAGGAGCGAGGAACCATTTTCCCCCTTGTAGGCTACTGTGAAAATTCGTACAAGCTCCAGGCTGGATAGGACTTGGGGATGAGGGTGCTATAGGGGTGCGCTCAGGAGGGGGCGAAGGAAGAGGAGGATCCAGATTATGAATGGGTGCCATGGATAAATCAGCTGTGAGGATTGGGTTTGGGGAAGTTGTGAGCAGGGGGATTTTAAATAATTTTATTCATGCGTATTTATTTTTATATATTTTTATAGGCTGTAACCCCCTTCTGGAGCCCCAAGGAATTTAATTTAATTTATTTTATTTATTTAACACATTTTATTACCCCGCCCCTCCTGGTCCAGTCAGCTCGGGGCGACTTATACACAAAAACAATAAAACAATGGGGGCGGGATAGAAGTTTAAATAAATAAAATAAAACAAATGGGTCCATCCCCCCTCCTTGCCTTCATCTCTGGGCTCCCTTCCTCAGACTTCAGTCTTACAGCGCTTGAGGGGAGGGATTGGATCCATGGCCAGATCCAGGAGTTGAATATGGAGCCAAATTAAAAACCGCTGTGATCTGGATTGGACTGGAGCGGTTGTGAAGTAGATGAAGGAATAGCTGGACTCTAGAAGATACATGTAACAGCAACTGTGCTTAGCATAAACACTGGGATCTGGGTTTGGTGCAGAGGTAGTGATTACTAGGGCACCAGAGTGGGAACTGGCTGTTTTTACACGGACGCTAACTCTGGGTTTATTTTTCTTATCCCGTGCTTAAAAGTCAGTTTAAATGAGTCTTCCCAGTATAACAAGCTCTTTTTCAAGGGTTTATTAGTGTCGTGTTAAAATAAGCCTGCGTTTAGGTTCGTGTAAACAAGACTGCTAGCAAGATCAGACAGCCTCTCTACCCAGGACCGTCTCTGTGGTCCCATACGCACCATAACATGGATGCGTACCGTGAATTTTCCAAGTACCTCATAGTGAGAGATCCCTTCATTTCATTTGCAGGGGCAAGGGGATTTCTTACATATAAGGAATGACACTCATAATGCACAGGAGGGGCAATCCCAGAAATCACAGCGGAAGTTCATGACGCAATGCACCCCGGGATTCCCATTCTTCCATGCTAGTGTTAAAGCATATTAACTGTTTTGTATTAGGTTGCGTGCAGCATCGTGCGTGTTGTCACGGAGTTTCCGCCAGCACCATAGGGTCAAGAGCAAAGAGCCTAGAGTATTCCAAGGAGCGACCACTTCCGGCCACTCTCTCTGCTCTTGCTCTCATTGGTGCTCACGTCACATCCGCCTTAAAAGCCCAACGTGCCAATTTCAAGCACGCATTTTCCCAGCTCGTCCTGGTGTGCAGCACGTGCCTGATGCTTGCTCTTTCTGAGCCGTTGCATTCTGAGGAACGACTTGCAGAGGATGACCTATCGACAGCCAGGCAACAACCAGCACCACTACCACCAAATCACAGTAGAAGCAGTCGCTCTCTGTTGACCAATCCACCCACCAATGCTGCATTCCCTGGGCTTTTAGCAGGAGGCTGAAAACCCAGGGTTGAATGGTAGGTGGGGTGGTCTGAACTAATGGCTTTCCATGTTGCCTTGCTCACTAGTCTGCCAGCGCAACAGGCGCGGATGGAACCCCCTGTCAAGACCTTTGGCCTGACTCCCTAGAGTCTCCTTTCTTGGCAGCTGTGACGCATTACCATGGAAAAATGACTCAGCTGAGTCTCTCTCAGCTGACACTGTGGGGCTAAGGCCCAGCACCCATCTCGAGGTCCCCCGGGGGGCCACTATGGAGAGGGCATTCTCGGTGACCGCACCTAGGCTGTGGAACTCCCTCCCAGCCGAGGCCTAGTTGATCCCGGATTTCCCTTCCGCCATATGTGTAAGACCTGGCTGTTCCACCTGGCTTTTGGCGAGGGAGTTGGGGGCGGGGTTTGGTTCTGTTTTCCTTCTGTTTTATTGTATTATGGGTTTTATGTGTCTCTTAGCATGTGAGTCGCCCCGGGCTGCCTGTTTAAATAAAAATAATAATAATTTAAAAAAATAAGGGCCTCCTCCCCGGTGGACAGGGCTCCCAGATGCCTGCACAAGCTAGCCACACCCAGTCTTCTCACAGTAGATCAGCACTCCACAGTGACTCTCCCTAGTCCTCCTGACTCTCATACCTCCTCCCTGCTCCCTTAGTCCTCCTGACTCTCGTACCTCCTCCCTGCTCCCTTAGTCCTCCTGACTCTCGTACCGCCTCCCTGCTCCCTTAGTCCTCCTGACTCTTGTACCCCTCCCTGCTCCCTTAGTCCTCCTGATTCTCGTACCACCTCCCTGCTCCCTTATCCTTGGTACCCTCTGACTGACTCCCTGACAAGACCCCGGCTCCAGCTGAGATCCCATCTGGCTTGCCCCTCTGAACGACACACGTGCCTCTCACCGACTCCCTGGCGAGACCTCTGCTTCAGCGCTGATCCTGGCTGGCTGGCATGCCTGAACGGTGCCTCTCAACGGCGCCCCATGCCTCTGACTGACTCCCCTGCTTTGGCTTCGATCCTGCAAAGACTTATCCACCATCCTGATCCTGCAAAGGACCTCACTTACCAGCCCTTACCCTACAAACCGCCCACGTACCAGCAGCCCTTATACCCCCAGCGACAAGCACCCAAAAACCATAAAAGCAACTGAGGCCCAAAGAAAAACAAGTACCCTTTAACCCCAAAAGAAACCCCACCCACCACCCATCCCCCTCACCAAATGCCTGGTGAAACAGCCAGGTTTTGCATTGTTGACGGAAGGATGGGAGATCCAAAGAGAGGCGAATCTTTACGGGGAGGGAGTTCCACAGCAACAGTGCGGCCACTGAGAAAGCCCTCTCAAGCGTTGCCACTTGGAATACCCAGTGGACTTCCAAGAGGGCACCCAGCTGACCACAGGGGCCGATCCAGGACACAAGGAATGAGGCAGTCCCACAGCTAAGTGGGGCCCAAGCTGTATAGGGCTTTAAAGGTAATAACCAACACCATGAATCAGGCCTGGAATATAGGCAGCCAGTGCAGAGAACGGAGAACTGGTGTTATGTGCTCCTGGCGGTCTGTCCTCGCCGGGAGGCAAGCCATCTCATTCTGCACCAGCTGCAGCCTCTGGGTCGTTACCAAGGGTAGCCCCACATAGAGTGCATTGCAGTAGTCCAATCTCGAGGTGATAAATTGTCAGCCGTGGCGGCCGCTTCTCGGCACGGCAGCTGCTCCCGGTGGCGAAAGGCCCCGCCCCCACCAGCACGGACCCTGAGGAGGCATCTCAACCGCCGGCTGAGACTCCGGCGCTCCCTGGCATGGCGCAGACAACTGGGCCTTCCCACGACGCAGCAGGGCCCTGCCCCCCGTTGCGTCGATCCGCACACCTCCAGGCATGTGCGGAGGGCAGGGCTTCCTCTTCAAAAGCCGGCCTCACAGTAAGCTCTGGGCCGGTGAACAGAGCTTGTATCTGGATGAACTAGTCCCCCTACGTGAAAGGTAAGTGAAAGTTCTTGTCTTGATTAACCCTGTGTGTGCCTTCCTCTACCTGCCTCAGCATTCCCTCTCCTTTCCCCCTCTCCCTGCTTGACGTGATTTTGAGTGGATCCCTGTATTGTGTTTAGCGTGTGCCTGAGACCCTGCTCCCTGTTGTTCCCAGAGTGCGTGAGTGGGTAGTGTGAAGGGGCCTTCAGGACTGGCGTTTCTCCCCTTCCCCCTCCGGGTACCTTTCTCTCCCCTGCCCCCCTCCGGTGTGCAAGCCCTCGTTCTCCCTTCCCCTTTACCCCGGTTCCCTTGCCTCAGTCACCTTACACCAGCCCCCACATCTCCTCCCGTTGCCCTGTTGTGTATAAGGACTAGGTGTGTGAGACCCCCTCCTCGTCAGAGCTCTGTGCCCTATGATGATAGGGGCCTAAGTTCCAGGTGCGAAAGCCCACGGAACGGCCCACATACTATCCTGACGGGCCTCCGGGACCCCCATCGAACACAACAGAGCTTCCTGAGAGTGTGTAGTGCGCCTGAGCAACCCTCGTCCTTCCCTCCTTTCCCCTACCCACTGACAGAAATGCATGGATGACAGTGGCAAGATCGGAGCCCGAGATGTAAGGCCGAAGATGTCAGACCAGATGTAATTTACCAAATGCACTCCTTGCCACAGCTACCACCTGGACATCCAGGCAGAGCTGTGAATTGTGGAGGACTCCCAGACTCTGAACCTGAAGGACCAAGGAGGGACGCACCCCATCAATGATGGGGTCCTCTACTCCCTCGGCCCTTCCCACCAACATCACCTGTCTTGTCGGGATTCAGCTCAGACAGCTCGCCCTCATCCAATCCCCCACCGCAGCCAGACAGTGGGCAAACACCGAGGCTGCTGGGCCTGGGTCAGATGAAAATGAGAGGTAAAGTATACTGGTGACACTGAACCTGAAACCCTCTCACGATCTCACCCAAGGGCTGCATGTACATGTTGAACAGGAGAGGGGACAGAATAGATCCCTGTGCAACTCCACACGTGAGATCCTGAAGGGATGATGTATAATCCCACAGAACCACATGCTGAGTTCTTCTGGCCAGGAAAGAACGGAACCACTCAAGAACAGTTCTGCCCACCCCAGCATGGTCCTGCAGGCGGGTCACCCGCAACTCGTGGTCAACCGTGTCAAAAGCCGCTGAAAGATCTAACAAATCCAGAAGAGTGGACCGACTTCGGTCCAACTCCCGGTGCAAATAATTAGTCAAGGCCACAAGCGCATTCTTAATGTCATAGCCCGGATGAAAGCCAGACTGTGAGGGATCAAGGAAACCAATGCGGTCCAGATGCCCCTGGAGCTGCTGGGCCACTACCCATTCAATAACCTTCCCTAAAAAGGGGAGGTTAGAAACTGGCTGATAACTGACAAGGATGTCAATGTCAAGAGATGGCTTCTTGAGCAAAGGCCACACCACAACCTCCTTCAGGCACCCCACGACCTTGCCCTCCGGGCATTGAAGGGAGACATTGAAATCCCCACCAGCAACGGCCCCAGTGTCTCCTGGCTGGTTTTCACCAGCCAGATGGGCAAGGATCAAGTTCACAAATCGTGGCTCTCACAGCCTCCAGCATCTCCACCGCATCAGCAGACGATACCTGCTGAAACTGATCCAACAAAACCAGACCAGGTGGGGCATTCATAACTTCAAGTACACTTACTGCTTCAAGCGCGGCATCGAAATCATGGTGGATATGAGTGATTTTGTCTGCAAAATAGTCGATAAACATGTCACAGCGAGCACTGGAAGATTCCAGTTCCAGGCAGAGAGAGACCAGACTGACCAGCCCCTTCACCACCTGGAAAAGGCATGGCCTGGAGAACCACAGAGATGAACCTCTTGCAGTTCAAGTAGTTGTCCTTGCTGTGGGGTGGGCAGATGATAATAATATGGCTCCCATTGATCACTCCTATACAGTTTGGAAACCGCTCCCACCAAAAGCCCACCATTACCTCTGCAGGGTCAGCCAACTGCATCACCCAGTGCACAACCACTGTGCAAGCCTCCACAAGTATGGTGCCCACCATGGAGTTTCCAATGCCGAATTACTGGGCGACAGAGCAGCAGGAGTCTGGAGTGGTGAGCTTCTAGATGGGGATTGCCACGTGCTTTTCCATGGGGATGGGCCACCACGTCACTATGCTCTGTTTCTCCAGTCGAAGCCTGAGGATCTCGGATATCTGCAGGATGAGGTGACGGGGTATCCTAAGGTTTGTGACCCACTCAGTGTCTCCCTGTGAGGACAGCACATTCTCCCACCAGTCTGTGCTTTTCTCCTTGACCCAGACCAGCCTCTCGGTGAGTACAGCCCTGCGAATGGTGTCGGTGACTGAAGCTGCATTTCCCGACCGGTATCTCTCAGCGCACATCAACTCTCCTTGCACAGCTTCATCCTCCCCAGTGCGGTCTCTTCTTGCCAGAGGTACACAAGAACTCGGTACCAAAGCAAGAGCCACTGCTGCGGTGTGTTGCACCTTACTATCCTGGCCGCAGCTGAAGTGAGAGCCTGTCTTTGCCTTGAAATCACATCCCGCCAGTGACCGCAGAAGGCTTGGATTTGTTGGATCCCTTGCAGGTTTGGCTCCACAGCGGTAAGGAAGGGCTTGACCATGATAACGAGCACCAGGAAGTTCTTGGCATGATTCTCAAGACTGCGGTTCTGGCATCCATGAGCTCTGAAGATCACGCGTCAAATGTTTTTAACAGCTTAAAGAGCTGGGCATCTGCCTAGCTAGGATTGGCTGTGCGCCGCATGTGACCAGCTGTTGGTTATGTGTCCTCACAGGACTTGTTGTGCACTGAGCTGGTACTGGCTGCTCTTGGTTGAAAAACATTTTGCCAAACTTACGCTGCGGGGGGTGGAGGGTGGGGGTGTGCATTGCTGCACCAGCACTGCTAATCCAGGTGGCTATTAAAACTGCATAGACATTTCCGTCACAAGCAGCACCTCCAGTGCACATAACAACTCATCTAAAATATGCTACAGAGGTTAGCACCATGGAAGCATGGGATTTTTAAACCTTAAGAAATGGGGAAGTATGAGGATCTGCAAGGGCAGTGAAGGTCACTGTACTTGGATTGTAAGTGGGAGCAGAGCTGCTCATTGGTTAAAAGTAACTCCTATTTTCTTATCTTTTGAAAGTCATAGTTTTTGCTTGCAATAAGCACGAGGAGGGCTCATAACACCATAGAAAGCTATTGCTGCAGGTTGTTTGCCCAGGAAATCCCAATGGCTTTGGTTTTTGTCCATGGGTGTTATGGTTACTCAGAGTACGAGCCCAGAGAAGGTGGGAGGTGATGGATACCCTCTTTGCTGACATTTGAGCGAGATGTACAGAGAGAACGGTCAGACGACGTATCATTTCTGTAGTGCTACTAGGCGTACGCCGACCCATACTCTGCAGCAGCAGACTACAAACTCAGGCTACCACATGTACACAATGGGGTTCTCTGTAGGCCGAATGAAGTGCAGACACTGCACAACCCTGCTGCAGTTCCAAGCTGAGCAGAATGGAAGAGTGGGAACCCTGGATGAGATGAGCGACTGGGATGCAAAAGAGACCATGACTTTTCTGGACATTTGTGCACTTCCAGAAGTAAGGCAGTCGCTATCGGAGACTGGCCTTTCCCTGCTGTTTTTCTGCATCACTGCCCTGATGACGAGTCGATACCCATGTGGCCGCCGGGAGTGCCTCGATTGGATGGCATAGATTAATCTCTTGTGGGACACAAGTGACTCAGGATACAGGGAACGTGAACTGACTGAAGGAGAGCTTGTTGCTCTGTAAGAGGTTTGGTCACTCGGAGAAGTGCTGGGTACCCTAGCGAGTGGGGATGTTTTCAGCCCCCACTGTATGGTAATGCAGAAGATGACAGAGATAGGGTACAAGAGGTGCATGTTTGACCGGGGGTTTTATGTGAACTGAGAGGGATTTCCAACACCACAGCGGGTGAAGCCCCAATAAAATGGTGCGCTGCTACCTGCCTGTACACCACTGTCAGCCGTGGATGTGATAAACCAGGTTGACAACATGCAAAGATTGATTGCTTTTGCTTTCAATTTTTAGATTCGCTTTCAGTTTTCACTGTAGGCACTCAATAAAGTATGTGATTTGCTCAAAAAACTCACCATGAAGTGCATAGCAAAAGGATCTTTCTGGACACCAAGCGCTTGCAGGTATAAACCCAGGTATGAACCTCCATGGGTGGGTGGGGCTAGCAAGTGCTGGACCGCCTCCTGGAGTCGTGATAACTCAGAAGAAAGAACCACCAGGTGCTGCGTCTTGTTCCCATGGTTCGCCCCGGCTGTGAGACATGACAGGTGGCAGGATACTGGGAAGGGAGCTGGGGAGCAGAGTGCGGCAGGAAAGAATGCCTGCCCGTGTATTAGGCCTGTCACACTAAACCTGTGCATGGGGGAGGAGTGGGGGCTGCCCGAGTACACAAGAAATACACACGGGGCTGCCTGTTTATTGGGCTCTACAGGCTAAACGTGAGTGGGGGCTGCATGGACTGAACCCAGGTGCCAGGGGGCTAGTGTCTTGTGCGTTAAGGAACCTGGGGCTGGTTTTTTTACTTGGCCTCTTTCCAGTTCCTGGATGGGGCCAGTCCTTATTCTTCAGCAGTGAAAGACGGGCGTAGCTCTAATAAGTGGGGAGGGGGGGGAATCTAATTAGGGCAAAGAATAGATGGAGTAGGTATAGGGTAGATAGGGAATGGGTGATATTCATTCAATTGAGGAGGAATTATGCAAAACTGTTGAGGGAAAAGAAGAAGGTGAAGGCTTCCCAACTTTGGGCTCAAATCCAGGTGGCGGCACGGGTTCGAGATTCCAGAAAGTTCTGGAAATTGGTTGATGGTTGGATTGCCCCTAGGGGGAGTGGAAAAGGAGTTTATATAGGGGAGAAAGTATGGGTAGCATTTTACTCCGCGATGTGTGCTAGCTCCCTCTTACCCTCAGGAGATCCAGGTAGTGAGTTGAACCAAGTAGTTAGAGGAGGAGATGATTTTGTGTTTATGCCCTTTGTGGCAGAAGAGGAGGTTCGGGTGGCAGTAGATAAACTGGCGTTGGCTAAAGCAGTAGGGATCAATGGGATCCCTCCAGAACCTTTCAAGCACTTTAGCGCTTGGTGGGTTCCTATCCTGGCTCGGTTTTTCACTATTGTGAATACTAGTAAAATGATACCGCCAGAATGGGCAGTGGCAGTGATAGTGCCGATTTTCAAACAAGGGAACCCATATGACCCGGCCTGTTATAGGCCGATCAGCCTTTTGCCTATTGTGGGCAAATTGTATACTAGAGTTTTGCTTTCAGCATTAGAAAACTGGATTACCCTGGATCACCCCCTTAAAGAGGAGCAGGCGGGCTTCAGGAAGGCCAAGTCCACGCTCCACAACTGTTATGTGTTGCAGCACTTGATAGACAAATATGTAGGTATTAGAAGTGGGAGTTTATTTGCTGCGTTTATAGACTTCACCAAGGCGTTTGACTCTGTTTACAGAGAGCGACTGTGGGCTAAACTAAAGAAGATGGGTATCCCCGGGGACCTGTTGGAGTTGCTAATTAATCTTCATCAGGATACCAAGGCGGTCGTGAGATTGGATGGGAGGGGGAGTTACTCAGCAGTTCCCCCTCTGTTGGGGAGTTCGGCAGGGGTGTTTACTCGCTCCCCTTCTCTTCAATTTGTATATCGACGACCTAGTACCCACTATTGATAGGAGCAATCCAACGTCTCCCTGGATAGAGGAAAGGTCTATATCCTGCTTACTTTATGTTGGTGATATTGTTATTCTCTCACAAACGAGGCAAGGACTTCAGCAAGCCCTATTAGCGTTGCAGGGCTATTGTAAAAAGAATGCCCTTTCTATTAATATGACTAAGTCGAATGTCATGGCATTTGGCAGATCGTGTAATAATCCCAATTTTAAGTGGCATCTTGGTGGACAAGAGTTGACACTTGCTAAGCAGTATACATATTTAGGAGTGGTTTTTACTGCTCGGAACTGTTGGAAGAAGAATCTGGATAGGCGTATTATTAAAGCGAAGCAGGAAGTGGCGCTTTTAAGACTATATTATGCATCCCCAGTCGACCAAATGTTAGACATTTTCCAAACTAAGGTGGTTTCCCCCCTATGGGGGGGAAATAACTGCGCTGGCCCAGGGGGCAGAGCTGAAGTTCCCCAGAATTTCTTTTGCCGGGCTATTCTTGCGGCCCCTAGAGCAACACCTTGCCCTATGCTGAGGCTCGAGTTGGGCATGCTCCCCATCTCCACTCACCTCAACCTTAGATTCCTTTTTTTCTGGAAGCAATTGGTTAAAGAGGATTCGGGTATAGCGCATATGTGCTATAAGGAGCATCAAGGGGCGTTCCAGTACTCGTGGATGAGATATCTTAAAAAATTAGTAGTGGCCCTTGCCTTACCAGCTGGGGAGGATGGGGTTCCAGTTGGGAGTCTCAGTAAGCAAGAGCTTAGAACAAGAGTCGAAGGATGGGCTCGACAAAAGGATGTAGATTTACTCCATCGATATAGCTCAGTGCATAGGTATTTAAAGGTTAAAATGATGTTTGGCTTAGAACCCTATTTAAGCCAAATACAAGATCCCAGAGCTCGGAGACTAGCCACGTTGGTGCAGTTTGATTTATTCGATGCCACTGAAGTAAGGGGAAGAAGAGAGCTAATTCCCAGGGGGGAGAGGATTTGTAAGCGGTGCCCAGATAGTGTAGAGTCTTTACCACATATGCTTTTTATATGCCCGCAATATGAAACATTAAGGGAGCAGTGGATTGGTGATCTCATTTCCCCTAGCATCCAAGACCCGGAGGAGATGCTTTCCGTACTATTAACCAATGCAGACGTTCCGCGAGTTAAGCAGATTGCTATGTTCGTGATGGCTGTGCAGCAAGAGCGGAGAGTCCTGTAGGTTGTTGAAAGTCATTAGATGCAATTCTGTGTCAACGGCACTAGCGAGAATTTACATGAGCTGGCGCTGCTTATTTTAGTTTATGATTTGGATCTGATGTTTTAATTTGTACTTCGATGTTTGTCCTGGGGAATGAGTTGTCTTCCCCTATTTTATGATTATAACATTATTAAGTTTGTATAGTGTGTTATTACTGATAATAGCAAATTTGCTGATCAATAAACTTTAATCTAATCTATCTATCTATCTAATAAGTGAAGTAGGTGCAGCCACACGGGGGTGGGGCATGAGCCTGGGGGGCCCACCCACATCTAGAATGCATATGCACGCTGGAGAGAAGGGCCCCAGCAAGGGCCTATTCCCACCTTGCTACGCCCCTGTACATAGTGCCTATGCACACTGGAGCAGAGTGCCCCAGCAGGGGCCCATTCCCACCTAGCTACCCAGCTGTACATAGTGCATATGCACATTGAAGTGGAGTGCCCCAGCAAAAGCCTGTTCCATCGTCTGCACCAGGGCCCAGTCCTACCTAGCTACCCCCCTGTACATAGTGCATACACACAATGGAGTGCCCCAGCAGGGCCCATTCCCACCTAGCTACCCCCCTGTACATAGCGCATACGCACAATGGAGTGCCCCAGCAGGGCCCATTCCCACCTAGCTACCCCCCTGTACATATAGGGTGGCCACTGACGCATCGGCAGAAAAGAGGACAAACATTTGCATGAAATTTACATATGCTATTTTATACTAATGTATGCAGATTTGTGAAGCAGAGGGCAGGGCCAACCGAGCGATTAAGCCAGTGGTGCAGCTCAACCCAGCAGCAAGGAGTTCCTAGAGTTAACACTGGAGGAAGATTACATTAGTTAACCTTGTGAACTTGCTGCTGCGTGAAGCCCTGCCGCTGGGGGATAGAGTGTCCTCTTACTAAGCTCCCATCCAAACTCTCTCCCCCACTAGTCCCATTTCTCCCTAGCAGTGTGGAAAAATAGAGTCCAGGCTCACTGTGAGGAGAAACTGATATTTTAAGTGTCTCATCAAGTCGGTAATAACTACCAGCGATTCCAGTACCATTTCAACCAACATTTATTTTTCTATTTGTTTTTTGTTTTCTTTTTTATGGGGAGTAACACAAAAGGCAACCTCAGAAACCTTTGGACAACATTGCACATAAGAACATTGGGGATAACACAGCCCGGTCACCCTGTAAACCCTTTGAACAAGTTTGCACATAGTATTGAGGGTAACACACCCACATCATTCTGAGAAGCTGTTGAATAACAGTGCTCATGAGAACATTGGGGGTAACACACCCACATCATAAGCCGTTGAATAACAGTGCTCATGAGAACATTGTGGGTAACACACCCAAGTTACCCTGAAAAACCTTTGAACAACTCTCTTTCACACACACACGCGCTCTCTCTCTCTCCCTCCCTCATACACACACAGCACACACACCACCCATGACACACATGCGCACACACAGAATTTACAAGCACAGAAGCGGTGAAAGTTGGATGAGCAAAAAGGGAAAATGCCAAGAGGGGAGGAACGCCCTTGCTCTGGTCTGGCTTCCAGAGGGTTAAGTGAGCTCCCCCCCCCTTGGTCTCCTTCACCCTCCGTGGGTCAAGGCTGGTGCCAGAGTTGGAACCTACTAATGAGCCACTTTCTGTGCTCACTTCTGATGCCTTGAGCGGGGTCAAGGCTGCACTGCCAGCTGCTGGGCTGAGGCGCTTCAGACTGCCCTGGCCAGGAGCATACTTGGCGGCTTTGCCCGGCAGGGCCGCATGCAGCTCCCACCAGCCACAGAGGGAGTGAGCATCGCTGAGCAGAGTGAGTCACCCAGAAAGAGGAGGCAGGACTCGGATTTGCTGGGACCCCCCATTTCCCTAGGAGTCCGAGTTGGATTGCTGAAAGGGGAAAAGGGCCGGCAGGGCTGTACCATAATCCTAGCCCCTCGCCGAGTTGCCGTGGCAGTCGCCGTAATGGGAATGTGCCGCCCCAGGCTCTTTAGGCCTTTACCCCAGGCTGAGGGGAGCCAGCTGAGCCAACTCGCTCTGAGACAGTGACTGAGATGCGGTTGCAGGTCGGCGGTGGGATCACTGTCAGCGTCCTCATGATCAGCAGGCTCGGCTCAGCAGCAGGAGCATGAGTCCCGGTGGCTCATCGTCAGTCAGGCCGTGGTGCTGGCAGGGAAGAGAGAGACGGAGTGCCTCAGTCACGCGCTGTGTGCCTCAACTGACTTGAGGGCTACGGTACGGTGTGGCGGCGCTACCGCACATACGCAACCAGCCGTGTGCACCATAAAAGCCCACTGGCTGGCCGCAGCTGCACTCTCTGCATTTCCACCCAGAGCGGAAATGCAGAGAACGTAGCTGCAGCCAGCCGGCAGCAACACTCGGGTTAGAAGGGGAAATTTTGGACCCTTCAATGGTCCGGTTCCCTCCCATTCCTGACAGCTGGAGCTGTTGGGAAAACTGGGTGGTCCAGGACAAATCCGGACTCCTGGTCATTCTGTGTACATAGTGCATGCACACACTGTAGCCGAGTGCCCCAGCAGGGGCCCATTCCCCCCTAGCTACACCCCTGTACATAGTGCAGACACACACTGGAGTGGAGTGCCCCAGCAGGGCCCATTCAATCTTTTGCCCCAGCAGGGCCCCTTCCCACCTAGCTACGCCTCTGTACATAGTGCATGCACACACGAGTGACATGCCCCAGCAGGGCCCATTCCCCCCTAGCTCCCCCCCTGTACATAGTGCAGACACACACTGGAGTGGAGTGCCCCAGCAGGGCCCATTCAATCTTTTGCCCCAGCAGGGCCCCTTCCCACCTAGCTACGCCTCTGTACATAGTGCATGCACACACGAGTGACATGCCCCAGCAGGGCCCATTCCCCCCTAGCTCCCCCCCTGTACATAGTGCAGACACACACTGGAGTGGAGTGCCCCAGCAGGGCCCATTCCCCCCTAGCTCCCCCCCGTACATAGTGCAGACACACACTGGAGTGGAGTGCCCCAGCAGGGCCCATTCCCCCCTAGCTCCCCCCCGTACATAGTGCAGACACACACTGGAGTGGAGTGCCCCAGCAGGGCCCATTCCCCCCTAGCTCCCCCCTGTACATAGTGCAGACACACACTGGAGAGTGCCCATTCCATCTTCTGCCCCAGGACCCCTTCCCACCTAGCTACGCCCCTGCATACGCACACTGGAGTGGAGTGCCCCATCAGGGGCCCATTCCACCTTCTGTCCCAGGGAAATTCCCACCTTGCTACCCCCCAAAGAGTGAGCTCGGGGGACGGGAACAGAGATTAGGATATGCATTTAGGATGGGGGATGGATGCTTGGCCCAAATCCGTGATCTGAATCCTTTTCCCATCCTGAGCACACGTTTTAAGCATCCTTGCTCCCAATTCCTATGCAGCCAGTGTACTAATTTTTGAAGAGGCTGGCAGGCAGGGAAAGGTGCTCATTCCCTGCTATACAGTTAAGGTGGCCAGATATGCAAATTTTAGAGGACACATGAGAAATACAGGTTGCAGGATTGCATTAACTCCAGTTCAGCCCTGCATCCTGTATTTCTCACGTGACCTTTAAAATTTGCATATCTGGCCACCCTATATACAGTATATGTGACCAATGAGACAGGAATCCTTGCTCCACCCTGAATGCTTCGACAATGCGATGTTCCACACACCTCTGCACCTTAAAACTGATTTCACCCTTACATGCATATCCACTGCAATGTCACAAGATCAATTTTTCAGTGGAAATTTCCGCTGCGTTTACACCTGCGCACAGGTGCGGAGGGATGGGAGCACTGGCAGATTGTTAGCTCCATCTGACAAGCATGTTTGCGTAGAACCGTTATAAACTCAACCAGTTTTCACCAGACCACAGACAGGTAAACATCTACAACCTAAGAATTATGGGTAAAGTTTTCCAAACCTTATAAGTGGTGTAGAAGCCCTAGCAGTAGCATGGGAATAGGACCTACAGCAGCCTCATTCAGGACAATGAAGTGCTATCCTCATAGAGGATCATGCCCTAAATCCCGTTTTCGAAAGTAACTCAGGCATTTAGAAACCAAGCAGCTCAGTGCTTAAAGTACTCTGCTGGTGCAAACGTTATTAAACGTGAATGGCACATGCTCTGCCGCCAGAGTGCTTTGAGAATGGAGGCTTTGTAGTGCTACTTAGCACCAGCACAGTTCCTGTTGACTTCAGTGGGCCCCATGCATGTGCTAATTGCTAGCACTGGTGCTAAATAACTGGAGGATCATTCTCTAAGCTCCCCAACTACCTGCTCAGAGATGAATTTACTCATTGACTAGCTTAGGCTTCGAGGCTTCAGTTGCTTTTGAAAAGGCCCTTGGGAGTTGTTGTTTTTTAAAGTGTCACCCTGTATCTCCGCTGGATGGCAGGTTCCTAATACTTCTCACTCAGATGCAAGGGCTCCTAGGGGAAAAGGTGTTCTTTTTTTTCATTCCACTTCCCCTCAAAAATGGGGTCGGACTGGTTGTATCCAAATGTTGCAGAAAAATACATGCCAAATTTCAGCTGAAGTTTGACAAAGCTTTGAGCACCTGGAAACTGACTTTTTAGAATGATAAAGCTCATGCATCCTTAATGGTGGAGAAGAGGCTGTCAAATGTTTTGGGGAAGAGGGCTACAGAAATACAAGATGATGGTTACTTTCTAGCCATGATAAACTGGCCAGGGGTGTTGCAAGTCTTAATTACAAATGTAACATTCTGGGATCCTTGGACAGAAGGGACTAGAGAAGGACAGAGTATTATTGCTATCTATTTATTATTTACCATTATCTGATCCCATGGACCAGGGGTAAGGAACCTCTTCTTTCCCAAGGGCTAATTTGAAAATCAGTACAAGCTACGTGTAGGGTTGCCATCTTCTGTGTGACCCCGAGACTCCCCTAGGCCAAAATGGGAGCCTCTGGGTCAAACTACAATAGGTGCCTGCAACCCTAGCTCTGTGGTCTGGATAGAAGTTGGGGGAGACTTAAGCGACATGCTTAAGATGGGGAAAGGCAGGAAAGTGTCCTGATCATGGGTTATTTTATCATTATTAATTATCTACATGCCTTGGACCCGCCCACCCCCCTTTTGAGCACATTCCCTCATCTCTGCGCCTTTCCCTTGAACTCACTCTTTCAGCGCTTGAGAGTAGGGACCGGATCCAGGACATTGCTGGCGCTATATAAGTGCTTATAATAATAATAATAAAATAATAAACCACTCCCATAGACAAACACAGAACTGGTTTAAATAGCTGCAGTTGCACTTGCTTAGACTATGCCTATATTACTCCCCCTTGAAGAAATACATCTGTACCAGGGTGGCCAGATATGCAAATTTTAGAGGACACTTATGAGAAATACAGGTTGCAGGGCTTCAGTGGCTGCAATGTAAACATTTGCATATCTGGCCACCCTGTTTAATAGAGAGGCTAACAAACCGTTTCCCAGGAGACAGCCTCTTCCCTTGGATTCTGAACTTGCTGATCCATATTGGGGATGCTGGGTCTTTAATTGGAGACTCTTCTTTTCTCTCTCAGCTGAAAGAGACATTAATGACACTCTCTCTCGTAAATGGAGAGATGGTAGGAAGAAGTAGAACGCTTAATTCCCCCCAGAAGCAGAAAGGGAGAGAGGAATGGCTCCTGGCAGGTAGGAAAGGACCTGACCTCCTTTCCAGGTGATGCCTGGGAAAGATCAGCAGAAACTAGGTTCTCCCAGGAGATATAGAGATTACTCCTAGAGAGAAAGTGAGTAGGGATGGGAGAGAACCTGTGTGGATCTGGTTTTATTCATTATTAACTGGCTCACAATGGTCTAAATAAAACATGTGAGGGGCCAGATGGGGCTTGTTTACTTTGGTAGAATAAATGGAAAGACTATTGATAAAAAGCAGCCAATGCAGCCTCCCTGGTAAGTCCTTGGCAAACAGCTAAATGAAAGTGTAGCCAATCAGAGGCATGGCAAATAGCTGGCTCGTTAGTTGCACATTAAGCACAGGGTCTTGGGAACAGGTGGAGTGGCTCTGCAGCAAGATGTGAATTTAATGGCCTTGTCAGCTTCTAGGTCAGCATCCATCCAGCATGATTTTGGGAGGCATCACAGGGATTTACTAATCAAAGTTAGGAGACTCCTGCCTATTTGCATTCCCCTAAAGCGGAGGTGGGGAACCTCAGCCCCAGGGGATCAAGTGTAACCCACAGCTAGTTTTTATTTGGCCCTTTTCCAGTTCTTGAATCTGGCCTGTGGATCCAGTTCCTACCCCCCCAAGCGCTGAAAAACTGAGTTTTGGGTTAGGGAATAGAGATGAAGGCATGCACACAAGGACAAGGGACAGATCCTTTGAATGCACCCCTTAAGCACCCCGTCCCTGACTTCTATGCAACCCTTGGAGGTTGTACTCGGGCTGGGTAAGCAAACTTCCTGCTCTGCTCCAATAACCCTAAATGTGTATTGTCACGGGTTGCGGGTTGGAGGTCTGCCTGCCCCCCCTTTACCGGGTTTGAGTGTCCCTCGCGTACAGCCCACTTGAATCAGTTTTTCTCTCTGGCCGATTCAAGCCTGCCGCAGGGACAACCCCTTTGTCACCCAAGATCCCAATTCTTCCTGTTTACAGACTCTTTAATCTCTGGGTTCGCAAGAGCTTGAGAACTCTTGTTGCTCACTTGTGTTCCAATGTTAGACACAGACACTTCTTCATAAAGATAAGAAGTAAGTTTATTGATTACATAAGCAAGATTGTTAAAACAGAATGGTTACTAGAAATCAAAGGTAAATATAACACATTTCTAACCTATACTGGTTGAGTTCCTAAATAAGCATCTTACCCTACAAAGGTCCATAAGTTCTTCTCAGTCCTTGATGTAAGAGACTGGGTCTTCAGTCTTAGAGTTGCTAGAAAGCAAAGTCCTGGTCTCAGTCCATAGTTTCCAGCCTTGCTGGCTGGCAGGATGCAGATGCAGTTGCTCAAGATGGCCAAGCGAGAGAGAAGATGGCTTAATGGCTCTCACTTAAGTACCTTTCATGGTCTCTTTGTTTTTCGTTCCCGCCTTGGAAAAACCTGAGGTCGGTCACGTAGGCAACCCAGGCAAACCTGAAGGTCGATTTCCATCTCCCCAGGATTCTGTCTGGCCAGGGTTCCCAATACACATTCTTTTTATCTCTGCATTTCCTGGAGTTTCGTCAGTGTCACAGTCCTGATTTGGCTTTTACAGTCCTCAATTGTAACATTACATACATGTTGCACCTTTTGCTTTACATATTTACTAGACTTGTAGTCTACATGTAGGCCAGTATCACATGTGTGTGACCCTATGTTCCTCCGTGACATGTATGCTCTGCCTATTCCATGGATCCAGTCAATTCCAAACTCTAGCACCACCAATGTGCTAGGACCCACACTCCTGTTCCCGTGATCACAGCAGGGTCTGCTGCCAGGAGTCACATGGCCAGGTCCCAAGTGCATCAGGATCCACACCCAGGGCTGGGTCACTGCGATGGGGTTTTTTTTAGACCAGTATCTCCCCACCCATTACCCATCCATTATTATTATTATTTATTATTATTTAGCATTTATATATCACCAGCAATGTACCTGGCACTTTACAATTGTATTGGTGCCTTGTGCGGCCCTGCTTATTATGTGCTCCTATGTATTATACTGTTTGTGAGCCGTCTCGAGCCATTTTTTAAATGGGAGAGTGCGGGATATAAATTAAAAGTGAAATGAAATGAAAATGATGGGGGGGGGGGCGCATGTCTAAAAACACCCATGCGTTGCACTTCTAGCCATTAAAGATCCATGTGCTGCTGCTCAGTTGTGTGGCGATGACTCCTGGCAAGGTAGGTACATGGATGGCATGGCAACGCCAGTCTATATTTTCCTGGGATGCAAACGCTTTTGCCAATTTCTATCTGGGGCATCCTCCTCCCCTTATGTAACCAGTGACCTCCTAACAGTGGCAGACTCAGAGCCGGAGGTGGACTATGTTGCCTGGGCAAGCTCCATTGAAGTAGATGGGGCTTGTGCTGACAGAACTGTTTGGGGATCGATCGCATAGTCTGATCCTCTGGCAGACAATGTGCATGCTATCAGTTAGTACACACAAGAGTCACATTGAAGTGAGTGGGATTTACGTGGTAACTGACAGAGTGCATGCTACAAGGTTGTAGGTATAATAAATGCAGGTGGTGTGCACTGGGGCCCAAGGGGGGGGGGGGGGCGGTGGCAGCACACCCATGCAGAATGTTTATGTAGGCAAATGGGTGATTAGCACCCACTGAAGACTTGATAAATCTCTTTGAGGGACCTATTCTATCTTCTGCACCAGGGCTCCTTGCAACCTAGCTACACCTCTGGCATGCTATTTGCTCGAAGATCAGGCTGAGAGCTTCACTTTGCATCTATTAGGCCTTGCTATGAGCTTTTGCTTTCGTAGCAGGAGTATCCTTGATCTGTAAATCATGTACATGGAATCTCAAGTTACAGCCTCTTCCATAAGCTTGCGGTTCCTGAAGTGAAGGCCACTGAGATGGGGGCGGCCAGATGTGTTGCTTCCTCCCAGCCTTGCCCTTTCTGCTTAGCCTGTTCCACCCAGGACAGCTATATCTCCAGCTCATATTAATGAGGTCAGGTTCTCTCTCTGTGCCTGCTGCATTTGAGTGCATCAAGCTTGTGGGCGTGTCATAAGCAAGATGGGCAGAGAGACTGAATTCATTGTGTGCCCAGAGAAGAGGAATGTGCAGGGGTAGGGTGACCAGATATGCACATTTTAGAGGACACTTATGAGAAATACAGGTTGCAGGGCTGTATTGGAGCCAATGAGAGGCTGGGAGGAAGCAACGCATCTTTCCTCCCCCCCCCCATCCCAGTGGCCTTCACTTCAGGAACTGCAAGCTTATGGAAGAGGCTGTAACTTGGCTCCAGTGCAGCCCTGCAACCTGTATTTCTCATATGTGTCCTCTAAAATGTGCATATCTGGCCACCCTATACAGGGGTCTCTTTGCAGGATAATGCATTAAGGCTGATGCAGATGTCCTGATTTGAGCAGCTGGGGCTAAGAGAGGGGAAGGGGTTAAACCTGTGGGGTCCATCCCAAGCAGGAATTTCCAGTCATTAATACTTCGGTAGACTTGCAAGTGTGAATTGTGACTTCTGAACTCTCCTTTTGCTCCAGGAGCTGGAGCGAGGCGGATCCACCGATTGGACTCACAAGGCAGGTCTATATTAAGGTGTTTTACCTGGGGGTTCCCAAATCGAAGCAGAATTATAGTGAAAACAAATTTTAGCTTAAGGTGCTAGACTGAGGTTTAAGTGTAAGCGAGCCCTTGCTGTGAGGGGTAGTATTCATTGCTGGAAGAGGACTTGGGCAATCCTTCTAGTTGGGTGGAATAACATTCTATTTCAGAGACGGGCAAATGACAGCTCAGGAACCACACATGGCTTTTGAGCACTGTGCTGTGGTTCTTGCCAGAAGTGGCTGCCTGGGGGTGGGGGTGTCTGTGGGGCTCCCTCAGAAGCAAGAGAAGCTGAGCAGCCATTTTGGCCACTGGAGTCTCTTGGGGCGGGGGGCATTATTATTATTATTATTATTATAAACATTTATATAGCACCAGTTATGTACCTGGCGCTGTACAGAACATAGAAATGGATGCGGTCCTTGCCTGTGGCTTACAATCTAAAAGACAGGGAGGGGGAGACAGGGAGAGGGGACAGTGGGAGAGACAGGGGAGACAACGTATGAGAGATACAGGTTGCAGGGCTGCCTTGGCTCCAAGGCAGCCCTGCAACCTGTATTTCTTGTAAGTGTCCTCTAAAATGTGCATATCTGGCCGACCTACATGGGAGCAGGGGGAGCATGCCCTGTGCCACTGTTTCTGCTGCCCAAGAGGGTCTGGGGAAAGCAACGTTGCACCATCCCTGGAATTGGGGGAAGCCACAATTGATGTAATGCATATTGTGGCTCTTGACGATATGACAATTTGGGGGATGTGTGTCATGGAGAAACATGGGGTCACACACGTGTAACATGGGACTACATGTTTGGTAAATATGTGGTACCAAGGGTTTCACATGTACGCAATGTTACTATAAATGTACACTATGTAATGTTAAAAGTTCCACATGTTGGTAATGTTGACTCTGAGAATTGTAGAACTCAAATTGGGGGCGCTCCTACGTCATCAGCCTGTAGGAAGTGCAAACAGATAACGACGTGTATTGAAAGCTGGCTTGCTAGACGAGCCTATGGAGATGTTAATGAACTTCCATGTTTACCTGGGGCTGCGTACCTGCTCTGGGACACATTCCCCAAAGGCAGGAAAACCCAGACAAAGAAAGTTAAATGATATATAAGGACAGAGATCCCAGAGGGGAGGGAAGAGACTGCTTAGAAACTTCTTGCAAAACCATCTTGAACATCTACATACGAAAGAACCAGCCTGATCTCAGCAGGCTGGGGGAAAGAGCATGAAGTGAGAGAGGCGAATTGCTCTTTGTAACCTAGAAGCTAGCACCCAGCCACTTACATCATGGCTGAGAAACCAGAACTGCTGGACCTTGTTTTAGGGTAAGATGAATAACTTAGGAACTCAAAACAGTATAAGTTAGGAATGCATTATATTTACCTTTGATTTCTAATAACACTCTGTTTAACTATCTTGTTTATGTAATCAATAAA